>OY740797.1:27500-35000 GCA_963514005.1 Raja brachyura | reverse complement strand
TAGAAAATCTGACTTGATGTGTTTTAATTTCCATTTGCAGTAACCCCTCTGTCTGAGGGCGGTGAAGAGGGTGCTTGTGGCCTGGTTGAAGTCCTCCTCCCTGGTACATATACGGTGGAAGCGGGTCAGTTGTGACTTAACGATACCCCTGAAGGTATGTTTTGGGTGGTGGCTCGTGGTGTGTAGGAGGGTGTGAGTGTCTGTGGGTTTGAAAAAGACTTTGGTCGCTAGTTTATGGTCCTGATTATCTAATGATGGTAGTTTAAAGACAGTGGTGTTGAGGAAGTCCACCCTCTCCTGGCTAGTCATGGCCTTTACCTTGATGGAAGGGTGGTGGGCATTGAGTATGTTAATAAACTCCTCTAATTCCCCTTCTGAGTGTGTCCACACTCCCCAAATGTCATCGAGGAATCTATAGTAGCACATTGGACGCTTGGGACATTTGTGGAAAACTGTCTCCTCCCATTCTGCCATGTATATGTTGGCGTACGCTGGGGCAAACTTCTTCCCCATTGCTGTCCCTTTGACTTGTAAATAGAACTCCCCGTTAAATTCAAAGTCATTCTTGGTCAAACCCAGATCAAGTAGTTTAACTAGGGCCTCGTCTGGTCTCTCTGGGTCAGGATTTCTCTGTAGGATGTTTTTGACCGCCTGTATCCCCCTGTCTGTCTCTATGTTTGTGTACAGCCTTTCCACATCCATGGTGAAGAGTATTGCGTTGGGCGGTATGTTGAGGGAGTTAACTATTCGGGTGAAGTGGTAGGTGTCTTTGATGTAGCTGGGGTGCTGTTGTGCCAGTGGGTTCAGGTAGTGGTCAATGTATTCTGCTACCCCATAGGATTCGCTACTACAGTCTGACACTATGGGCCTACCTGGCGGTATTTCTCCAGGCACTGTCCATGTGTCTGGGTTTTTGTGTATCTTTGGGAGCATGTAGAACTTCCTCGCCCTGGGTTGTTGGCCTGTTAGGTATTCTACCTGTTTCTCTAGGATGTATCCTGATGTCTTAAGCTCTTCCAAAATGACCCCTATTTCCTTTTGTGTTTCTTCATATATGGGCTCATCTAACTTAGTGTAGTGTTCTATCTTGTTCAGTTGTCTATGTGCCTCGAAGAGGTACTGTTGTCTGTCCATGATGACTATGCTGCTCCCC
Source organism: Raja brachyura (assembly GCA_963514005.1). Next base: position 33,847 of record OY740797.1, on the reverse strand, counting down.
TTGTCTGCTGGTTTGATCACTATCTCATTGTTGTCCCTCAGCTCCATCAAGGCCTGCCTCTCTTTTCTGGTGAGGTTAGACTTATCTTTCGTTGTGGGCATATCCCCAATGGCTGATGCTGTCTCTGTTATAAATTCTGTTATCTCTCTAGGGACATCCTCGTCATCTGGGATCCATCCTGTGAGTGGCCTAAAGGGTATAATTTCGCCAGGCTCTGCGCCACTGAAGTGGTGTATTAACTTAATGGATCGATAAAATCTGTGTAGGTCACCCTGCACTTGTTCCTTGTGGGATTTGGGAGTAGGGACGAAGGTGAGGCCTCTGTTCAGTACCCTCTCTTGGGTTTCCGTAAGGGAGAATGTCTTAGAAAGGTTGATGATTGTTTTCCCTAATTGTGGGCCCTGCCTCTCTTGGCATGGTGTCCCTAACAGTTTAAATGCTTCATCCATTCTCTGATTATGGCTCGGGCTGTGGGTTCTGTCCAGTGGACATGGTCTGCGACTACTTTAAACTGGCAGGTGGGAATAGTGGGAATGTGTTTCTTGGTCTGTATGTAGTCGTTAAGTTGTCTGAGTGTGTCCTGCTCTGGTGCTGGGAGAGACTGGCTGAAGTTGATCATGGGGATCCATATGCTGGCATTAGGGAATTTACCCCTGGCCATCTTGATTAGTGTTTGGAGTTGTTTGATGGCCGTCTGTGGTCTTTGTTCCTTATGATTAATGCCAAAGGAGAGAATTACTTTTTGAGTTTCTGGGCATTGGTTCAATTTGTCAAGGATGGAAGTGCCATGTGTACATTTGGCTCCTGGATAGCTGTCCAATTGTTTGTTATTGTTGGAGAATTTGGGGATCCTGGCAATGTTAGAATCTCCAATTATTAAAACAGGTTTACTGGGTTGTAGTTTCCAGGTAACATTTTTCTGACTTGTATGGGGGTGTCTGGTTACTTCTGTCAGTCTCTTCCCTGAACCCCTCCGTGTGTGCTGCTGAAAGTCGTCCTGTGAATTGCTAACTGTGTCTGGGGTCCTCTGCTGCTGCGTGCAACTACGTGTTGGTCTAACCCTCGGTGCTGGGACCCCGTGTGTTGGAGTGGGAACGGTTGGTGTGAGGGAAGGGGTAGCAGTACCGGACCTGATTACCTGTGGCACCGCGGTCGTGACTTCCTGTCCGGCTGTGTCCGTGGTCCGCTGGATCTCTCCACGGGAGGGTCTGCGCTCGGCCCGTGGTCTCTGGGGGAGAGGGCCGTGGGTGCCCTGGCGTGAGGAGAGGCTCGATGAGGGCGGACGCGCTGGGGGATTTGGAGCGCGGGGGCCGTGTCCAGTCCTGGGGCTCGCGTGCCGGGGAGGCCGGCTGGTCTGGCGCCGGTTGCTGCGGTCACGATACCACGATCTGGGGGCTGATGGGTGGACGCACCGGGGTGGTGGGGGGGGGTTATGTCGGGGCTGGCTGGAGCGGAGCCATGGGCGGCGCGGCCACGGGGAACAGGGCGGAGCGGAGCGGAGCGGGGCGCGCTCTGGACGGGGACGGGACGGGTCGCCCATACAGTGCGGGGTTGCTCGATTTGGTTTTCCTGTGAAATAGTAAACAAGTCTTGCGGGATATGTACCGCTACATTAGACGTTACAGTCGCTGACTTGCGAGCCTGGCAATCTCGCAAGCAGTTCTGTTCAGGCCCAGTCTCTGAGGTCAGGTTCATAACACGGGATCTAAGATCCTCCATTCTGATTTTAAATTTTTCTCCCAAATTTTTCTTGTTCCAGATTAGGGCCTTGGCGACCGCTTCCTGCACACGATCTGTAGGCTGGCCCTCGCGGTATTCATCCTCCAGGCACTCCAGACTATTTTGGTAATGTTCAATCAAAATTTGTCGTGTTTGTTTTGCCCAGGTTTCAGCATTAGAAGCCAATTTTTTTAATGTTTCCTGGGAGGGATTTGCTGGTTTTACAAAGTGTGTTAATATCTTGGCCTGCCTCGTAATAACCTTAGGGGGTACGTTCCGTTGTTTTAGAACTCCTAGATGGTGTAAAGCCTGGGCCATTTTATAAATAATTCTTACAGCAACTGCAAAGGAATCCCTCTGGCGAGATTGATTCCTGTGCTGGTTGTGATTGACCCCATTACTGTTGTTAAAAAATCTCCCTCTCCCCCCTTCCCTCTGCATGTTATAACTCATTTCTGGCTTAGTAGACTATGCTGCAATGCTAACACAGACAAATCTAAGCATCAATTATATCTAGCGTCATAGGGTTAACACCAAGGTGCTCACCAATTTTTTGGTTATTTCCAGCTTGCGGAGACCGCTTGCCGAACTCTTCCCGACTGGGCAACGATTTTCTCCAGTTTCGCTATTGCTTTAGCTTCATCAGGGAAAGAGATCTAATTCTAGACGTTTTGGGTTTTTAAAAGGTAGGTTAATGTTCCTCCCTTTCTGGGTGGAGCTTCCCATGTGCTGGGTCCTAAGACCGGTCACTTTGGTTGGGCTCCTCCTGTTCTTTGTTTGGACTGGTCGGTCCACTTCTTTTGTTTGTTAGTTACAAAATGTCTCTGGTATCTTGTATCATTTGCTGCTAGTGTTTTCAGCCTCTGTTGATCAATAAATGTCCAAAAACCTCTTGTCCACAATCATGTTCTGCAAGTCTAAGCTAGGGCTAGGGCTAGGGCTAGGGCTAGGGCTAGGGCTAGGGTTAGGGTTAGGGTTAGGGTTAGGGTTAGGGTTAGGGTTAGGGTTAGGGCTAGGGCTAGGGCTAGGGCTAGGGCTAGGGCTAGGGCTAGGGCTAGGGTTAGGGTTAGGGTTAGGGTTAGGGCTAGGGCTAGGGCTAGGGCTAGGGCTAGGGCTAGGGCTAGGGTTAGGGTTAGGGTTAGGGTTAGGGCTAGGGCTAGGGCTAGGGCTAGGGCTAGGGCTAGGGCTAGGGTTAGGGTTAGGGTTAGGGTTAGGGTTAGGGTTAGGTGGGTGGGGGTGGGGGTGGGGGTGGGGGTGGGGGTGGGGGTGGGGGTGGGGGTGGGGGTCGGGGTCAGGGTAGGGGTCAGGGTCAGGGTCAGGGGTCGGGGTCGGGGTCGGGGTCGGGGTCGGGGTTAAGGGTTGGGGTTGGGGTTGGGGTTGGGGTTGGGGTTGGGGTTGGGGTTGGGGTTGGGGTTAGGGTTAGGGTTAGGGTTAGGGTTAGGTTGTGATTTATCGGACAGTAGGACAAAAGCCCTCTGGTGCTTGTTGATCTCCCCCTGGGGATTGCTTTTCACTATGTACTGTCACTTGGTACTTGGCCCACGGTTTCATCACCCTTGTCCAAATCTATTTGCCTTACACTTGCCCTTCCATAGATTTGTAGGAGTCAGTTAGGATCCACCCTAGGTTTGAGTTTATGCTAGATTTAGGCCATTGGGCTCTTTTGTCTGTAGCGCTTCTATCCATAGCCTCTCTGCTCGCTTCCGTCTCCCTGTTGTCCAATTTATGTTTGTTTCCAGGCCCATGATCTCTAGGGACTGGATCCCATGTTGCTGGAAGTGTCTGCTAATGGGTGTGGATTGGTCCCCCCTTGTGATGTTGCTGAGGTGTCCTGTCAGTCTGACTCTGATGCTGTTACCTGTTTCGCCTATGTACAGCAAGTTACACTCTTTACATCTAATTGCATACACCACATTCTTTTGCTCACAGGTTATTCTCTGTGCTATCTGGCCTCTCTTCCCCGTTATACTGTTCTCTATATTCTTGGCTATTACTAAGTGGGTGCAGGCTCCACACCGTCTCTGCCCACAGTCTGGGCTTGTGTGTAGACTTGTACTGACCAGGATGTCCTTCAGATTTTTAGCCCTCTTGAATGCTGACATTACCTTGTACCCCTTTAGTGTGGCAAATCCCCTTTGGAATTGTTCAAAACGGCCCTTGACTATTTTGTGGGCCTGGACAGCCATGTTGGCATATCTTGTTATTAGTGGTAAGTTCAATGTTGTCCCTGGTCTAGGTCTGGGCGCTTGTATGCTTTTTAGAAAATCTGACTTGATGTGTCTTAATTTCCGTTTGCAGTAACCCCTCTGTCTGAGGGCGGTGAAGAGGGTGCTTGTGGCCTGGTTGAAGTCCTCCTCCCTGGTACATATACGGTGGAAGCGGGTCAGTTGTGACTTAACGATACCCCTGAAGGTATGTTTTGGGTGGTGGCTCGTGGTGTGTAGGAGGGTGTGGGTGTCTGTGGGTTTGAAAAAGACTTTGGTCGCTAGTTTATGGTCCTGATTATCTAATGATGGTAGTTTAAAGACAGTGGTGTCGAGGAAGTCCACCCTCTCCTGGCTAGTCATGGCCTTTACCTTGATGGAAGGGTGGTGGGCATTGAGTATGTTAATAAACTCCTCTAATTCCCCTTCTGAGTGTGTCCACACTCCCCAAATGTCATCGAGGAATCTATAGTAGCACATTGGACGTTTGGGACATTTGTGGAAAACTGTCTCCTCCCATTCTGCCATGTATATGTTGGCATACGCTGGGGCAAACTTCTTCCCCATTGCTGTCCCTTTGACTTGTAAATAAAACTCCCCGTTAAATTCAAAGTCATTCTTGGTCAAACCCAGATCAAGTAGTTTAACTAGGGCCTCGTCTGGTCTCTCTGGGTCAGGATTTCTCTGTAGGATGTTTTTGACCGCCTGTATCCCCCTGTCTGTCTCTATGTTTGTGTACAGGCTTTCCACATCCATGGTGAAGAGTATTGCGTTGGGCGGTATGCTGAGGGAGTTAACTATTCGGGTGAAGTGGTAGGTGTCTTTGATGTAGCTGGGGTGTTGTTGTGCCAGTGGGTTAAGGTAGTGGTCAATGTATTCTGCTACCCCATAGGATTCGCTACTACAGTCTGACACTATGGGCCTACCTGGCGGTATTTCTCCAGGCACTGTCCATGTGTCTGGGTTTTTGTGTATCTTTGGGAGCATGTAGAACTTCCTCGCCCTCGGTTGTGGCCCTGTAAGGTATTCTACTTGTTTCTCTAGGATGTATCCTGATGTCTTAAGCTCTTCCAAAATGTCCCCTATTTCCTTTTGTGTTTCTTTATATATGGGCTCATCTAACTTAGTGTAGTGTTCTATCTTGTTCAGTTGTCTATGTGCCTCGAAGAGGTACTGTTGTCTGTCCATGATGACTATGCTGCTCCCCTTGTCTGCTGGTTTGATCACTATCTCATTGTTGTCCCTCAGCTCCATCAAGGCCTGCCTCTCTTTTCTGGTGAGGTTAGACTTATCCTTCGTTGTGGGCATATCCCCAATGACTGATGCTGTCTCTGTTATAAATTCTGTTATCTCTCTAGGGACATCCTCGTCGTCTGGGGTCCATCCTGTGAGTGGCCTAAAGGGTATAATTTCGCCAGGTTCTGCGCCACTGAAATGGTGTATTAACTTAATGGATCGATAAAATCTGTGTAGGTCACCCTGCACTTGTTCCTTGTGGGATTTGGGAGTAGGGACGAAGGTGAGGCCTCTGTTCAGTACCCTCTCTTGGGTTTCTGTAAGGGAGAATGTCTTAGAAAGGTTGATGATTGTTTTCCCTAATTGTGGGGCCTGCCTCTCTTGGCATGGTGTCCCTAACAGTTTAAATGCTTCATCCATTCTCTGATTATGGCTCGGGCTGTGGGTTCTGTCCAGTGGACATGGTCTGCGACTACTTTAAACTGGCAGGTGGGAATAGTGGGAATGTGTTTCTTGGTCTGTATGTAGTTGTTAAGTTGCCTGAGTGTGTCCTGCTCTGGTGCTGGGAGAGACTGGCTGAAGTTGATCATGGGGATCCATATGCTGGCATTAGGGAATTTACCCCTGGCCATCTTGATTAGTGTTTGGAGTTGTTTGATGGCCGTCTGTGGTCTTTGTTCCTTATGATTAATGCCAAAGGAGAGAATTACTTTTTGAGTTTCTGGGCATTGGTTCAATTTGTCAAGGATGGAAGTGCCATGTGTACATTTGGCTCCTGGATAGCTGTCCAATTGTATGTTATTGTTGGAGAATTTGGGGACCCTGGCAATGTTAGAATCTCCAATTATTAAAACAGGTTTACTGGGTTGCAGTTTCCAGGTAACATTTTTCTGACTTGTATGGGGGTGTCTGGTTACTTCTGCCAGTTTCTTCCCTGAACCCCTCCGTGTGTGCTGCTGAAAGTCGTCCTGTGAATCGCTAACTGTGTCTGGGGTCCTCTGCTGCTGCGTGCAACTACGTGTTGGTCTAACCCTCGGTGCTGGGACCCCGTGTGTTGGAGTGGGAACGGTTGGTGTGAGGGAAGGAGTAGCAGTACCGGACCTGATTACCTGTGGCACCGCGGTCGTGACTTCCTGTCCGGCTGTGCCCGTGGTCCGCTGGGTCTCTCCACGGGAGGGTCTGCGCTCG
>OY740797.1:15000-25000 GCA_963514005.1 Raja brachyura | reverse complement strand
TGATGCTGTTACCTGTTTCGCCTATGTACAGCAAGTTACACTCTTTACATCTAATTGCATACACCACATTCTTTTGCTCACAGGTTATTCTCTGTGCTATCTGGCCTCTCTTCCCCGTTATACTGTTCTCTATATTCTTGGCTATTACTAAGTGGGTGCAGGCTCCACACCGTCTCTGCCCACAGTCTGGGCTTGTGTGTAGACTTGTACTGACCAGGATGTCCTTCAGATTTTTAGCCCTCTTGAATGCTGACATTACCTTGTACCCCTTTAGTGTGGCAAATCCCCTTTGGAATTGTTCAAAACGGCCCTTGACTATTTTGTGGGCCTGGACAGCCATGTTGGCATATCTTGTTATTAGTGGTAAGTTCAATGTTGTCCCTGGTCTAGGTCTGGGCGCTTGTATGCTTTTTAGAAAATCTGACTTGATGTGTCTTAATTTCCGTTTGCAGTAACCCCTCTGTCTGAGGGCGGTGAAGAGGGTGCTTGTGGCCTGGTTGAAGTCCTCCTCCCTGGTACATATACGGTGGAAGCGGGTCAGTTGTGACTTAACGATACCCCTGAAGGTATGTTTTGGGTGGTGGCTCGTGGTGTGTAGGAGGGTGTGGGTGTCTGTGGGTTTGAAAAAGACTTTGGTCGCTAGTTTATGGTCCTGATTATCTAATGATGGTAGTTTAAAGACAGTGGTGTCGAGGAAGTCCACCCTCTCCTGGCTAGTCATGGCCTTTACCTTGATGGAAGGGTGGTGGGCATTGAGTATGTTAATAAACTCCTCTAATTCCCCTTCTGAGTGTGTCCACACTCCCCAAATGTCATCGAGGAATCTATAGTAGCACATTGGACGTTTGGGACATTTGTGGAAAACTGTCTCCTCCCATTCTGCCATGTATATGTTGGCATACGCTGGGGCAAACTTCTTCCCCATTGCTGTCCCTTTGACTTGTAAATAAAACTCCCCGTTAAATTCAAAGTCATTCTTGGTCAAACCCAGATCAAGTAGTTTAACTAGGGCCTCGTCTGGTCTCTCTGGGTCAGGATTTCTCTGTAGGATGTTTTTGACCGCCTGTATCCCCCTGTCTGTCTCTATGTTTGTGTACAGGCTTTCCACATCCATGGTGAAGAGTATTGCGTTGGGCGGTATGCTGAGGGAGTTAACTATTCGGGTGAAGTGGTAGGTGTCTTTGATGTAGCTGGGGTGTTGTTGTGCCAGTGGGTTAAGGTAGTGGTCAATGTATTCTGCTACCCCATAGGATTCGCTACTACAGTCTGACACTATGGGCCTACCTGGCGGTATTTCTCCAGGCACTGTCCATGTGTCTGGGTTTTTGTGTATCTTTGGGAGCATGTAGAACTTCCTCGCCCTCGGTTGTGGCCCTGTAAGGTATTCTACTTGTTTCTCTAGGATGTATCCTGATGTCTTAAGCTCTTCCAAAATGTCCCCTATTTCCTTTTGTGTTTCTTTATATATGGGCTCATCTAACTTAGTGTAGTGTTCTATCTTGTTCAGTTGTCTATGTGCCTCGAAGAGGTACTGTTGTCTGTCCATGATGACTATGCTGCTCCCCTTGTCTGCTGGTTTGATCACTATCTCATTGTTGTCCCTCAGCTCCATCAAGGCCTGCCTCTCTTTTCTGGTGAGGTTAGACTTATCCTTCGTTGTGGGCATATCCCCAATGACTGATGCTGTCTCTGTTATAAATTCTGTTATCTCTCTAGGGACATCCTCGTCGTCTGGGGTCCATCCTGTGAGTGGCCTAAAGGGTATAATTTCGCCAGGTTCTGCGCCACTGAAATGGTGTATTAACTTAATGGATCGATAAAATCTGTGTAGGTCACCCTGCACTTGTTCCTTGTGGGATTTGGGAGTAGGGACGAAGGTGAGGCCTCTGTTCAGTACCCTCTCTTGGGTTTCTGTAAGGGAGAATGTCTTAGAAAGGTTGATGATTGTTTTCCCTAATTGTGGGGCCTGCCTCTCTTGGCATGGTGTCCCTAACAGTTTAAATGCTTCATCCATTCTCTGATTATGGCTCGGGCTGTGGGTTCTGTCCAGTGGACATGGTCTGCGACTACTTTAAACTGGCAGGTGGGAATAGTGGGAATGTGTTTCTTGGTCTGTATGTAGTTGTTAAGTTGCCTGAGTGTGTCCTGCTCTGGTGCTGGGAGAGACTGGCTGAAGTTGATCATGGGGATCCATATGCTGGCATTAGGGAATTTACCCCTGGCCATCTTGATTAGTGTTTGGAGTTGTTTGATGGCCGTCTGTGGTCTTTGTTCCTTATGATTAATGCCAAAGGAGAGAATTACTTTTTGAGTTTCTGGGCATTGGTTCAATTTGTCAAGGATGGAAGTGCCATGTGTACATTTGGCTCCTGGATAGCTGTCCAATTGTATGTTATTGTTGGAGAATTTGGGGACCCTGGCAATGTTAGAATCTCCAATTATTAAAACAGGTTTACTGGGTTGCAGTTTCCAGGTAACATTTTTCTGACTTGTATGGGGGTGTCTGGTTACTTCTGCCAGTTTCTTCCCTGAACCCCTCCGTGTGTGCTGCTGAAAGTCGTCCTGTGAATCGCTAACTGTGTCTGGGGTCCTCTGCTGCTGCGTGCAACTACGTGTTGGTCTAACCCTCGGTGCTGGGACCCCGTGTGTTGGAGTGGGAACGGTTGGTGTGAGGGAAGGAGTAGCAGTACCGGACCTGATTACCTGTGGCACCGCGGTCGTGACTTCCTGTCCGGCTGTGCCCGTGGTCCGCTGGGTCTCTCCACGGGAGGGTCTGCGCTCGGCCCGTGGTCTCTGGGGGAGAGGGCCGTGGGTGCCCTGGCGTGAGGAGAGGCTCCGGTCGATGAGGGCGGACGCGCTGGGGGATTCGGAGCGCGGGGGCCGTGTCCAGTCCTCGGAGCCGGTGTCGGCCGCGGACCGGAAGTGGGCCTGGGGCTCGCGTGCCGGGGAGGCCGGCTGGTCTGGCGCCGGTTGTTGCGGTCGCGACACCACGATCTGGGGGCTGATGGGTGGACGCACCGGGGTGGTGGGGGGGGTTATGTCGGGGCTGGCTGGAGCGGAGCCGTGGGCGGCGCGGCCGCGGGGAACAGGGCGGAGCGGAGCGGGGCGCGCTCTGGACGGGGACGGGACGGGTCGCCCATACAGTGCGGGGTTGATCGATTTGGTTTTCCTGTGAAATAGTAAACAAATCTTGCGGGATATGTACCGCTACATTAGACGTTACAGTCGCTGACTTGCGAGCCTGGCAATCTCGCAAGCAGTTCTGTTCAGGCCCAGTCTCTGAGGTCAGGTTCATAACACGGGATCTAAGATCCTCCATTCTGATTTTAAATTTTTCTCCCAAATTTTTCTTGTTCCAGATTAGGGCCTTGGCGACCGCTTCCTGCACACGATCTGTAGGCTGGCCCTCGCGGTATTCATCCTCCAGGCACTCCAGACTATTTTGGTAATGTTCAATCAAAATTTGTCGTGTTTGTTTTGCCCAGGTTTCAGCATTAGAAGCCAATTTTTTTAATGTTTCCTGGGAGGGATTTGCTGGTTTTACAAAGTGTGTTAATATCTTGGCCTGCCTCGTGATAACCTTAGGGGGTACGTTCCGTTGTTTTAGAACTCCTAGATGGTGTAAAGCCTGGGCCATTTTATAAATAATTCTTACAGCAACTGCAAAGGAATCCCTCTGGCGAGATTGATTCCTGTGCTGGTTGTGATTGACCCCATTACTGTTGTTAAAAAATCTCCCTCTCCCCCCTTCCCTCTGCATGTTATAACTCATTTCTGGCTTAGTAGACTATGCTGCAATGCTAACACAGACAAATCTAAGCATCAATTATATCTAGCGTCGTAGGGTTAACACCAAGGTGCTCACCAATTCTTTGGTTATTTCCAGCTTGCGGAGACCGCTTGCCGAACTCTTCCCGACTGGGCAACGATTTTCTCCAGTTTCGCTATTGCTTTAGCTTCATCAGGGAAAGAGATCTAATTCTAGACGTTTTGGGTTTTTAAAAGGTAGGTTAATGTTCCTCCCTTTCTGGGTGGAGCTTCCCATGTGCTGGGTCCTAAGACCGGTCACTTTGGTTGGGCTCCTCCTGTTCTTTGTTTGGACTGGTCGGTCCACTTCTTTTGTTTGTTAGTTACAAAATGTCTCTGGTATCTTGTATCATTTGCTGCTAGTGTTTTCAGCCTCTGTTGATCAATAAATGTCCAAAAACCTCTTGTCCACAATCATGTTCTGCAAGTCTAAGCTAGGGCTAGGGCTAGGGCTAGGGCTAGGGCTAGGGCTAGGGTTAGGGTTAGGGTTAGGGCTAGGGCTAGGGCTAGGGCTAGGGCTAGGGTTAGGGTTAGGGCTAGGGCTAGGGCTAGGGTTAGGGCTAGGGCTAGGGCTAGGGTGAGGGTGAGGGTGAAGGTTGGGGTTGGGCTTGGGCTTGGGCTTGGGCTTGGGGTGGGGGTCGGGGTCAGGGGATGGGGTTGGGGTTGGGGTTAGGGGGTTAGGGTTAGGGTTAGGGGGTTAGGGTTAGGGTTAGAGGGTTAGGGTTAGGGTTAGGGTTAGGGGGTTAGGGTTAGGGTTAGAGGGTTAGGGTTAGGGTTAGGGTTAGAGGGTTAGGGTTAGGGTTAGGGTTAGGGTTAGGGTTAGGGTATTAGGGTTAGGGTTAGGGTTAGGGTATTAGGGTTAGGGTTAGGGTATTAGGGTTAGGGTTAGGGTTAGGGTTAGGGTTTAGGGTTTAGGGTTTAGGGTTAGGGTTAGGGTTAGGGTTAGGGTTTAGGGTTAGGGTTAGGGTTAGGGTTAGGATTAGGGTTAGGGTTAGGGTTAGGGTTAGGTTGTGATTTATCGGACAGTAGGACAAAAGCCCTCTGGTGCTTGTTGATCTCCCCCTGGGGATTGCTTTTCACTATGTACTGTCACTTGGTACTTGGCCCACGGTTTCATCACCCTTGTCCAAATCTATTTGCCTTACACTTGCCCTTCCATAGATTTGTAGGAGTCAGTTAGGATCCGCCCTAGGTTTGAGTTTATGCTAGATTTAGGCCATCGGGCTCTTTTGTCTGTAGCGCTTCTATCCATAGCCTCTCTGCTCGCTTCCGTCTCCCTGTTGTCCAATTTATGTTTGTTTCCAGGCCCATGATCTCTAGGGACTGGATCCCATGTTGCTGGAAGTGTCTGCTAATGGGTGTGGATTGGTCCCCCCTTGTGATGTTGCTGAGGTGTCCTGTCAGTCTGACTCTGATGCTGTTACCTGTTTCGCCTATGTACAGCAAGTTACACTCTTTACATCTAATTGCATACACCACATTCTTTTGCTCACAGGTTATTCTCTGTGCTATCTGGCCTCTCTTCCCCGTTATACTGTTCTCTATATTCTTGGCTATTACTAAGTGGGTGCAGGCTCCACACCGTCTCTGCCCACAGTCTGGGCTTGTGTGTAGACTTGTACTGACCAGGATGTCCTTCAGATTTTTAGCCCTCTTGAATGCTGACATTACCTTGTACCCCTTTAGTGTGGCAAATCCCCTTTGGAATTGTTCAAAACGGCCCTTGACTATTTTGTGGGCCTGGACAGCCATGTTGGCATATCTTGTTATTAGTGGTAAGTTCAATGTTGTCCCTGGTCTAGGTCTGGGCGCTTGTATGCTTTTTAGAAAATCTGACTTGATGTGTCTTAATTTCCGTTTGCAGTAACCCCTCTGTCTGAGGGCGGTGAAGAGGGTGCTTGTGGCCTGGTTGAAGTCCTCCTCCCTGGTACATATACGGTGGAAGCGGGTCAGTTGTGACTTAACGATACCCCTGAAGGTATGTTTTGGGTGGTGGCTCGTGGTGTGTAGGAGGGTGTGGGTGTCTGTGGGTTTGAAAAAGACTTTGGTCGCTAGTTTATGGTCCTGATTATCTAATGATGGTAGTTTAAAGACAGTGGTGTCGAGGAAGTCCACCCTCTCCTGGCTAGTCATGGCCTTTACCTTGATGGAAGGGTGGTGGGCATTGAGTATGTTAATAAACTCCTCTAATTCCCCTTCTGAGTGTGTCCACACTCCCCAAATGTCATCGAGGAATCTATAGTAGCACATTGGACGTTTGGGACATTTGTGGAAAACTGTCTCCTCCCATTCTGCCATGTATATGTTGGCATACGCTGGGGCAAACTTCTTCCCCATTGCTGTCCCTTTGACTTGTAAATAAAACTCCCCGTTAAATTCAAAGTCATTCTTGGTCAAACCCAGATCAAGTAGTTTAACTAGGGCCTCGTCTGGTCTCTCTGGGTCAGGATTTCTCTGTAGGATGTTTTTGACCGCCTGTATCCCCCTGTCTGTCTCTATGTTTGTGTACAGGCTTTCCACATCCATGGTGAAGAGTATTGCGTTGGGCGGTATGCTGAGGGAGTTAACTATTCGGGTGAAGTGGTAGGTGTCTTTGATGTAGCTGGGGTGTTGTTGTGCCAGTGGGTTAAGGTAGTGGTCAATGTATTCTGCTACCCCATAGGATTCGCTACTACAGTCTGACACTATGGGCCTACCTGGCGGTATTTCTCCAGGCACTGTCCATGTGTCTGGGTTTTTGTGTATCTTTGGGAGCATGTAGAACTTCCTCGCCCTCGGTTGTGGCCCTGTAAGGTATTCTACTTGTTTCTCTAGGATGTATCCTGATGTCTTAAGCTCTTCCAAAATGTCCCCTATTTCCTTTTGTGTTTCTTTATATATGGGCTCATCTAACTTAGTGTAGTGTTCTATCTTGTTCAGTTGTCTATGTGCCTCGAAGAGGTACTGTTGTCTGTCCATGATGACTATGCTGCTCCCCTTGTCTGCTGGTTTGATCACTATCTCATTGTTGTCCCTCAGCTCCATCAAGGCCTGCCTCTCTTTTCTGGTGAGGTTAGACTTATCCTTCGTTGTGGGCATATCCCCAATGACTGATGCTGTCTCTGTTATAAATTCTGTTATCTCTCTAGGGACATCCTCGTCGTCTGGGGTCCATCCTGTGAGTGGCCTAAAGGGTATAATTTCGCCAGGTTCTGCGCCACTGAAATGGTGTATTAACTTAATGGATCGATAAAATCTGTGTAGGTCACCCTGCACTTGTTCCTTGTGGGATTTGGGAGTAGGGACGAAGGTGAGGCCTCTGTTCAGTACCCTCTCTTGGGTTTCTGTAAGGGAGAATGTCTTAGAAAGGTTGATGATTGTTTTCCCTAATTGTGGGGCCTGCCTCTCTTGGCATGGTGTCCCTAACAGTTTAAATGCTTCATCCATTCTCTGATTATGGCTCGGGCTGTGGGTTCTGTCCAGTGGACATGGTCTGCGACTACTTTAAACTGGCAGGTGGGAATAGTGGGAATGTGTTTCTTGGTCTGTATGTAGTTGTTAAGTTGCCTGAGTGTGTCCTGCTCTGGTGCTGGGAGAGACTGGCTGAAGTTGATCATGGGGATCCATATGCTGGCATTAGGGAATTTACCCCTGGCCATCTTGATTAGTGTTTGGAGTTGTTTGATGGCCGTCTGTGGTCTTTGTTCCTTATGATTAATGCCAAAGGAGAGAATTACTTTTTGAGTTTCTGGGCATTGGTTCAATTTGTCAAGGATGGAAGTGCCATGTGTACATTTGGCTCCTGGATAGCTGTCCAATTGTATGTTATTGTTGGAGAATTTGGGGACCCTGGCAATGTTAGAATCTCCAATTATTAAAACAGGTTTACTGGGTTGCAGTTTCCAGGTAACATTTTTCTGACTTGTATGGGGGTGTCTGGTTACTTCTGCCAGTTTCTTCCCTGAACCCCTCCGTGTGTGCTGCTGAAAGTCGTCCTGTGAATCGCTAACTGTGTCTGGGGTCCTCTGCTGCTGCGTGCAACTACGTGTTGGTCTAACCCTCGGTGCTGGGACCCCGTGTGTTGGAGTGGGAACGGTTGGTGTGAGGGAAGGAGTAGCAGTACCGGACCTGATTACCTGTGGCACCGCGGTCGTGACGTCCTGTCCGGCTGTGCCCGTGGTCCGCTGGGTCTCTCCACGGGAGGGTCTGCGCTCGGCCCGTGGTCTCTGGGGGAGAGGGCCGTGGGTGCCCTGGCGTGAGGAGAGGCTCCGGTCGATGAGGGCGGACGCGCTGGGGGATTCGGAGCGCGGGGGCCGTGTCCAGTCCTCGGAGCCGGTGTCGGCCGCGGACCGGAAGTGGGCCTGGGGCTCGCGTGCCGGGGAGGCCGGCTGGTCTGGCGCCGGTTGTTGCGGTCGCGACACCACGATCTGGGGGCTGATGGGTGGACGCACCGGGGTGGTGGGGGGGGTTATGTCGGGGCTGGCTGGAGCGGAGCCGTGGGCGGCGCGGCCGCGGGGAACAGGGCGGAGGGGAGCGGAGCGGGGCGCGCTCTGGACGGGGACTGGGCGGGAGGCCCATACAGTGCGGGGTTGATCGATTTGGTTTTCCTGTGAAATAGTAAACAAATCTTGCGGGATATGTACCGCTACATTAGACGTTACAGTCGCTGACTTGCGAGCCTGGCAATCTCGCAAGCAGTTCTGTTCAGGCCCAGTCTCTGAGGTCAGGTTCATAACACGGGATCTAAGATCCTCCATTCTGATTTTAAATTTTTCTCCCAAATTTTTCTTGTTCCAGATTAGGGCCTTGGCGACCGCTTCCTGCACACGATCTGTAGGCTGGCCCTCGCGATATTCATCCTCCAGGCACTCCAGACTATTTTGGTAATGTTCAATCAAAATTTGTCGTGTTTGTTTTGCCCAGGTTTCAGCATTAGAAGCCAATTTTTTTAATGTTTCCTGGGAGGGATTTGCTGGTTTTACAAAGTGTGTTAATATCTTGGCCTGCCTCGTGATACCCTTAGGGGGTACGTTCCGTTGTTTTAGAACTCCTAAATGGTGTAAAGCCTGGGCCATTTTATAAATAATTCTTACAGCAACTGCAAAGGAATCCCTCTGGCGAGATTGATTGCTGTGCTGGTTGCGATTGACCCCATTACTGTTGTTAAAAAATCTCCCTCTCCCCCCTTCCCTCTGCATGTTATAACTCATTTCAGGCTTAGTAGACTATGCTGCAATGCTAACACAGACAAATCTAAGCATCAAATATATCAAGCGTCGTAGGGTTAACACCAAGGTGCTCACCAATTCTTTGGTTATTTCCAGCTTGCGGAGACCGCTTGCCGAACTCTTCCCGACTGGGCAACGATTTTCTCCAGTTTCGCTATTGCTTTAGCTTCATCAGGGAAAGAGATCTAATTCTAGCCGTTTAGGGTTTTTAAAAGGTAGGTTAATGTTCCTCCCTTTCTGGGTGGAGCTTCCCATGTGTTGGGTCCTAGGACCGGTCACTTTGGTTGGGCTCATCCTGTTCTTTGTTTGGACTGGTCGGTCCACTTCTTTTGTTTGTTAGTTACAAAATGTCTCTGGTATCTTGTATCATTTGCTGCTAGTGTTTTCAGCCTCTGCTGATCAATAAATGTCCAAAAACCTCTTGTCCACTATTATGTTCTGCAAGTCTAAGTTATGTATGTGCTCTGCCAACATGTTTCTCGTATGTGTGGTGCCCAAGGTTCTTCTGGGTAGGGGGTCCTGGCTGGGGTAGGGGTGGGTCTCATGTTGTAGATATGTTAGGGTCTAGTCCCTCTGTTTTGTAGCCTGTCTGGTTTATGGCTGAGTTTGGTAGGTTCTTATAGTGGCTGCTAGGGAGGGGTCTCTGGGTTGTTTTGGGTGTACTTTATTTTAGGGGTTGTTTGGTGAGGATTCAGTGGGGTCTGCTGTTAGGTTTAGGTTGTAGGGTAGGGGGCGTGTTGCCAGTTTGGGGGTATGTTCTGGGTTGTTTGGGGTGTTTAGGGTTGTTTGGGGTGATTCAGTGGGGTCTGCTGTTAGGTTTGGGTTGTAGGAGAGGGGGGGGGTTTGTTGTTTTGGGGGATGTTTTGGGTTGTTTGGGGTGTTTTTGGGTTGATTGGGGTGATCTACAGTGGGGTCTGCTGTTAGGTTTAGGTTGTAGGGTGGGGGGGGATGTATTGTCTGCTTTTCTGGGGAGTTTTTCAGGGTTT
>OY740797.1:2500-5000 GCA_963514005.1 Raja brachyura | reverse complement strand
AGGGTTAGGGTTAGGGTTAGGGTTAGGGTTAGGGTTAGGGTTAGGGTTAGGGTTAGGGTTAGGGTTAGGGTTAGGGTTAGGGTTAGGGTTAGGGTTAGGGTTAGGGTTAGGGTTAGGGTTAGGGTTAGGGTTAGGGTTAGGGTTAGGGTTAGGGTTAGGGTTAGGGTTAGGGTTAGGGTTAGGGTTAGGGTTAGGGTTAGGGTTAGGGTTAGGGTTAGGGTTAGGTTAGGGTTAGGGTTAGGGTTAGGGTTAGGGTTAGGGTTAGGGTTAGGGTTAGGGTTAGGTTAGGGTTAGGGTTAGGGTTAGGGTTAGGGTTAGGGTTAGGGTTAGGGTTAGGGTTAGGGTTAGGGTTAGGGTTAGGGTTAGGGTTAGGGTTAGGGTTAGGGTTAGGGTTAGGGTTAGGGTTAGGGTTAGGGTTAGGGTTAGGGTTAGGGTTAGGGTTAGGGTTAGGGTTAGGGTTAGGGTTAGGGTTAGGGTTAGGGTTAGGGTTAGGGTTAGGGTTAGGGTTAGGGTTAGGGTTAGGGTTAGGGTTAGGGTTAGGGTTAGGGTTAGGGTTAGGTTAGGGTTAGGGTTAGGGTTAGGGTTAGGGTTAGGGTTAGGGTTAGGGTTAGGGTTAGGGTTAGGGTTAGGGTTAGGGTTAGGGTTAGGGTTAGGGTTAGGTTAGGGTTAGGGTTAGGGTTAGGGTTAGGGTTAGGGTTAGGGTTAGGGTTAGGGTTAGGGTTAGGGTTAGGGTTAGGGGTTAGGGTTAGGGTTAGGGTTAGGGTTAGGGTTTAGGGTTAGGGTTAGGGTTAGGGTTAGGGTTAGGGTTAGGGTTAGGGTTAGGGTTAGGGTTAGGGTTAGGGTTAGGGTTAGGGTTAGGGTTAGGGTTAGGGTTAGGGTTAGGGTTAGGTTAGGGTTAGGGTTAGGGTTTAGGGTTAGGGTTAGGGTTAGGGTTAGGGTTAGGGTTAGGGTTAGGGTTAGGGTTAGGGTTAGGGTTAGGGTTAGGGTTAGGGTTAGGGTTAGGGTTAGGGTTAGGGTTAGGGTTAGGGTTAGGGTTAGGGTTAGGGTTAGGGTTAGGGTTAGGGTTAGGGTTAGGGTTAGGGTTAGGGTTAGGGTTAGGGTTAGGGTTAGGGTTAGGGTTAGGGTTAGGGTTAGGGTTAGGGTTAGGGTTAGGGTTAGGGTTAGGGTTAGGGTTAGGGTTTAGGGTTAGGGTTAGGGTTAGGGTTAGGGTTAGGGTTAGGGTTAGGGTTAGGGTTAGGGTTAGGGTTAGGGTTAGGGTTAGGGTTAGGGTTAGGGGTTAGGGTTAGGGTTAGGGTTAGGGTTAGGGGTTAGGGTTAGGGTTAGGGTTAGGGTTAGGGTTAGGGTTAGGGTTAGGGTTAGGTTAGGGTTAGGGTTAGGGTTAGGGTTAGGGTTAGGGTTAGGGTTAGGTTAGGGTTAGGGTTAGGGTTAGGGTTAGGGTTAGGGTTAGGTTAGGGTTAGGGTTAGGGTTAGGGTTAGGGTTAGGGTTAGGGTTAGGGTTAGGGTTAGGGTTAGGTTAGGGTTAGGGTTAGGGTTAGGGTTAGGGTTAGGGTTAGGGTTAGGGTTAGGGTTAGGGTTAGGTTAGGGTTAGGGTTAGGGTTAGGGTTAGGGTTAGGGTTAGGGTTAGGGTTAGGGTTAGGTTAGGGTTAGGGTTAGGGTTAGGGTTAGGGTTAGGGTTAGGGTTAGGGTTAGGGTTAGGGTTAGGGTTAGGGTTAGGGTTAGGGTTAGGGTTAGGGTTAGGGTTAGGGTTAGGGTTAGGGTTAGGGTTAGGGTTAGGGTTAGGGTAGGGTTAGGGTTAGGTTAGGGTTAGGGTTAGGGTTAGGGTTAGGGTTAGGGGTTAGGGTTAGGGTTAGGGTTAGGGTTAGGGTTAGGGTTAGGGTTAGGGTTAGGGTTAGGGTTAGGGTTAGGGTTAGGGTTAGGGTTAGGGTTAGGGTTAGGTTAGGGTTAGGGTTAGGGTTAGGGTTAGGGTTAGGGTTAGGGTTAGGGTTAGGGTTAGGGTTAGGGTTAGGGTTAGGGTTAGGGTTAGGGTTAGGGTTAGGGTTAGGGTTAGGGTTAGGGTTAGGGTTAGGGTTAGGGTTAGGGTTAGGGTTAGGGTTAGGGTTAGGGTTAGGGTTAGGGTTAGGGTTAGGGTTAGGGTTAGGGTTAGGGTTAGGGTTAGGGTTAGGGTTAGGGTTAGGGTTAGGGTTAGGGTTAGGGTTAGGGTTAGGTTAGGGTTAGGGTTAGGGTTAGGGTTAGGGTTAGGGTTAGGGTTAAGGTTAGGGTTAGGGTTAGGGTTAGGGTTAGGGTTAGGGTTAGGGTTAGGGTTAGGGTTAGGGTTAGGGTTAGGGTGGTTAGGGTTAGGGTAGGGTTAGGGTTAGGGTTAGGGTTAGGGTTAGGGTTAGGGTTAGGGTTAGGGTTAGGGTTAGGGTTAGGGTTAGGGTTAGGGTTAGGGTTAGGTTAGGGTTAGGGTTAGGGTTAGGGTTAGGGTTAGGGTTAGGGTTAGGGTTAGGTTAGGGTTAGGGTT
>OY740796.1:55843639-56133727 GCA_963514005.1 Raja brachyura | reverse complement strand
GGGGACTGACCCGGACATGTTGGCACTTCAAGTGGGGTCGGGTCTTCCCGTCCCTTCATTCCCATTATTCCCACCATCCCTCTCCCATTCACACCCATTGATTCCCTGTTCCCGGGTCCTGCTCCCAGCTGAATGCTGATCCGAAGCCCGAGTCTGCAGCAGCTGGAATCACTTCAAGCAACACCAGACTGGGAGAGAAGGGTGAGTGAGGGGAGAGGGGACGGATTGTTGTTCAGTGCTGATGTGTGGGCCGGGACCCCCAGTGTGAGTGTGAGCAGCAAGTGCTGGTGGTTGTCATGGTCACTACACTTTCTATCTGACACTTTGACGTGAGTCCTGTATCAGTATCTCAGTCTCAGATACTGGAGCATTGATGGCAAGATCAACTGACAAAATACTTTACTGAGCAATGGTTACAGAAAGACATCCCCCTCCTGTGCTGGCTGTCTGTCTGTCTGTCTGTCTGTCTGTCTGTCTGTCTGTCTGTCTGTCTGTCTGTCTGTCTGTCTGTCTGTCTGTCTGTCTGTCTGTCTGTCTCACAGAGACAAGCAGGCAGCTGCTCCACAGAGAGACTTTCTCAGGAAACTTCTCCCTGATCATTGCAGCATTTTATACTGGAGAGCAGTTGGTCACTGCCACAGTTCTTCACAGGGACAGGCCGCACACATAACATTACAAGAAGCACCGTGATACAAGTGTCTACTTGATATCCAATGGGACGTGTTTACACTCACTGTTCTCTACAGTAAAATCTCCGTTCCTTCTGTGAACAATGTTCCCGTTTTCCCGCACATCACACACATACAGCTTCCCATCCTCCACTGTAACGTGTCGAACCATCAGATAGACCGTGTTATCCAGGCGGATCTGATCAGTGTTGCTCCTGTTCTGCTGGGATGAGTCCATGGGTCTCCAGTGAAGACTGACTGTATCTGACAGTCTGGAGATGGTGCAGCTGAGTGTGACGTCACTGCCCAGCAGAGGGTTCTGTGGACTTGTCTCAACTGTGAAAAACAGATGAATGAGATTCAGAGTGAGTAGTGGTGTGTACAAGTCCAATGGCCGGGCTCAATCTCACCTCAACTGGAAACCTAGACCTGCCCCTCATTCTTCTAAACTCCAGCTGGTCCAAGCCCAGAGCCACAAACACTCATCACACGCTGAACCAATCATCCGCTGGGGCATTTTCATAAACGTTAGTTTTATTTTGCATTACTACAGACGGCACTGCAATCTCTGCACCATTCTGCGGTTTGGCTTTTGTTGCATTTTTTAATGTACCTTTTATTATAATTTAGTTTATCTGAACAATGAATGTGTTTTACCCAAATGTAAATGATAATGGACTAATATGAATCTAAATCTGAATGTGACATTGTTCACACTACACAGACATAGTGTTATTGGGCCTCACTTTGACAGTGTTTACACATTTTGTGCACATAACACTCTTGACACTCATGTTGCATCCTGAGATTAAACGAATCCAAGTGTTTCAGAGGTTTGTACATTAGATTTAGCTCGGTGGGGACTGGTGGCAGAAGGTCCATGGACTGTAGTTCTATTCCACAATGCCTTTGCTTTGTCTGCACTGATCTTCAGTGTGTCCCTCAGCACGTACTCCTGCAGCCTAGAATATTCTGCAATGGAGATTTCACTGGGGAAAACATGAAGATCAAAGTAGTTGGATCCAACCTCATTCACTATCTCGGCAAACGTTAGAGCAATGAACACATCCCATTCCCTTTACACCTGTGGAGAATGATCTACAGGAGGCAAAGGCCTTGTTCATCCTCTGCTAAAGCTCCCAAGCTGTTGGAATGGTTCTGAGTGGCACCAACGTTTAGAAGTTAACACATTTATTAATATTGAATATTTCATGTTTTTAATCATGAGTCTAATTCTACAATAACGATTAGATTTGATCCCTGAAGAGTGTCCACCCAGGCACTGGATCCGGGAGCAGTTTTCCCAGTGCCAGTGTCGTGGAATATCAGCATATTCCTGCTTCAGTCCTGGTCTCCATGTGGAGAAGTGAAGGGGAGTGCTGGCAGATTCACCGCAAGAACTGTCAGCAGCAAGTTGTGGAATTCCTCGTTGTGAAACGCATGGGTGGAAGTCCTGAAGCTGTTCATAGTCACACAGGTAAATGCCGGCTGGCTGTTCACAGTGACACTGCTGGTGCAACCGGCAACACTCTGACCAGTGAATGCAAACAACGTTTAGATGTAACTGGATTGATACGTTTGTCCATTTGTCCCCGTCATGTCTCCCCCGACCGCCCTCAAGGTGGGAACTCTCCCTCCAGTGTAAGTTCCACAGATGAAGGACTTCCTCTGGGATCTCAACCAAGTGAGGCATGGACCTGGTTCACTGGGTAACATTGAGCAGCAGTGTCACTCACTGGACAATCTCACCCCAGGCCCACAGAATCAATGAAGACAAATCTTTCCCCCAATTGTTCCATTGGGAGATTCATCGGGTGGAAGAAGTCTCACAATTCCCGCCATATTTCATCGTTACACGTGACATTATTTACAGAGAAACATATTGTTGATCCGTGTCTCGCCCACTCACCTTTGATCCCATATATTTCATATTGTTTCAGGATCCGGTTCCTCGGACGTGTTTCAGTCAAAGTGAACAATCCTGACCATTTAAATCTGGGTTTTTTAATTACCAGATTAACAGTACCGTAATCCGTGTACACCTGCTGCTTCCTGTTTGCATTTGCCCAGTCATTGTCCCACTGGTAGTTCCACGTGCCCTTGTCCTTGTCCTTGACGCGGAGAGTTACCACTGTCTGTTTTCCCGGCCCTGAGTGTGGTTCCCATTCCCAGACAACAGTGTCACTCCCAGGATTGTCCGGTCCTTTTAACACAATGTCGCCTTCATTATCCAAGAAATAAATCTGATTTCTGATTTCTGTGGAAATAGGAAAAATGTAGGAATGAACATTTTAAGCACATTTCCTCCACTCCATGTCTGTAATTATTCATTTTGAATTTCATTTATTTCCAGAATGTTTTGATCTCCCACAGAACCTCCAGTGAGACGGACACAGTTTGTGAATAGATGGCTGGCTGGAATAACCTGGCCTGATCCAGGAATACTTCATGACATGAGAAGAGTGAGTGGGAGAAAGACGGAGGTGGAAGGGCGTCTGTGCCGGGTCTCCATCCGGTGTTCCCTGTGACGGACGGGGTTTCCTGATGTGGGTGGCCGATCCTGTACACACCACATCCCCGGCCCTTGTGGGACAGACCTGGAACAGAATAAACATAGAAACATAGAACATAGAAAATTGGTGCAGGAGTAGGCCATTCGGCCCTTCGAGCCTGCACCGCCATTCAATATGATCATGGCTGATCATCCAACTCAGTATCCCGTACCTGCCTTCTCTCCATACCCCCTGACCCCTTTACCCACAAGTGCCACATCTAACGCCCTCTTAAATATAGCCAATGAACTGGCTTCAACTACCTTCTGTGGCAGAGAATTCCAGAGACTCACCACTCTCTGTGTAAAGAATGTTTTCCTCATCTCGGTCCTAAAGGAATTTCCCCTTATCCTTAGACTGTGACCCCTTGTTCTGGACTTCCCCAACATCGGGAACATCCCCCTCAATCTTCTAAATTCCAGCGAGTACAAGCCGAGTCTATCTAGTCTTTCCTCATATGAAAGTCCTGACATCCCAGGAATCAGTCTGGTGAATCTTCTCTGTACCCCCTCTATGGCAAGGATGTCTTTCCTCAGATTTGGAGACCAAAACTGTACGCAGTACTCCAGGTGTGGCCTCACCAAAACCCTGTACAACTGCAGTAGAACCTCCCTGCTCCTATACTCAAATCCTTTCACTATGAATGCTAACATACCATTTGCTTTCTTCACTGCCTGCTGCACCTGCATGCCTACTTTCAATGACTGGTGTACCATGACACCCAGGTCTCGTTGCATCTCCCCCTTACCTAATCTGCCACCATTCAGATAATAGTCTACCCTCATGTTTTTGCCACCAAAGTGGATAACCTCACATTTATCCACATTATACTGCATCTGCCATGCATCTGCCCATTCACTCAGCCTATCCAAATCACCCTGCAGCCTCCAAGCATCCTCCTCACACCTAACTATACCCCCCAGCTTGGTGTCATCTGCAAATTTGGAGATGTTGCATTGAATTCCCTCGTCCAAATCATTAATATATATTGTAAATAGCTGGGGACCCAGCACTGAGCCTTGCGGTACCCCACTAGTCACTGCCTGCCATTCTGAAAAGGACCCGTTTACTCCTACCCTTTGCCTCCTGTCTGCTAGCCAGTTCTCTATTCACGTCAATACTGAACCCCCAATACCGTGTGCTTTAAGTTTGTATGCTAATCTCTTATGCGGGACCTTGTCGAAAGCCTTCTGAAAGTCTAGATATAACACATCCACTGGTTCTCCCTTATCCAATCTACTAGTTACATCCTCGAAAAATTCTATCAGATTTGTCAGACATGATTTACCTTTCGTAAATCCATGCTGACTTTGTCCAATGATTTCACCACTTTCCAAATACGCTGATATCCCATCTTTAATAACTGACTCTAGCAGTTTCCCCACTACCGATGTTAGACTAACTGGTCTGTAATTCCCCGCTTTCTCTCTCCCTCCTTTTTAAAAAACATGCTCCTCCCTCCCTGCCTGCTCCTCATTCCAGTGATTTACAACATAGAACAGTTCAGCACAGGAACAAGCCCCTCAGCCCACAAGGTCTATGTCCAGCATAATGCCACGACCAACTCTTATCTGCCTACACATAATCCATATCTCTCCATTCCCTGCATGTCCATGTGCCTATCCAAAAGCCTCTTCAATCCCATTCACACAGCTCCCTCCATCAGCACCAGCAGCATGTTCCAGCCACTCACCACTCTGTGTAAAATACTTGTCCTTCACACTTTGCCTCTCTCACCTAAAGCCATGCCCTCTTGTATTTGATATTTCCATCCTGGGGAAAAGATTCTGCCTGTCTACACGGACCTTGCCGCTCATAATTTGGTAAAATTCTATCAAGCCTCACTTCAATGTCAAACATTCCAGAGAAAACAATCCAAGTCTATTCAACCTCTCCCTGTAGCTAATATCCAGTAACACCGGCATCATTCGTGTAAACCTTCCCAGCCCCGTCTCCAAAGCCTCTGCATCTTTTTGGGGCATCCAGAACCGCATGATCCAACCAAAGGCGTGCCATCTGCCTTCATTGCCACTCTATCTACCTGTATTACCATTTTCAGAGAGTTCGGGACTTGGATCCCAAGGTCCCTCTGTACATCAATGCTGTTAAGGGCCTTGCCGTTAATTGTATATCTTCCCCTTATATTCAAACTCCCAGTGCAACACCTCACAGATGCTTGGATTAAACATGATCTGTCATTTGTTCACCCATTTCTGTCGCTGGTCTATGTCCCATTCATTACTTTACAACATACTTTGATACATTGACAGCGTTGTTCACAGTGCAGCAATCTTGGTCTCATCTGCAAATGTACTAACCAACCCATCTACATTTAAATTCATTGTATAAATCATGACCCACAGTGGTCCCGGCAGAGATCCATATAGAACTCCACTGGTCACAGATTTCCTGCCTGAATATTGCCTTTTCCTCTGTTTTCTAGTCTGCCCGTTCTGAATTCTGACAAACAATTCAATGTTAATCCCATGCTTATTAATAGTAAGATTAAATGAGAATTTACCAGTTTGAAGTTTGATCGTTATTTTATGAGGAGTTACGATGGGGGATTACGTGAAGAAGGCCGTCCCCACGCATGCGCGTCAAACTTCAAAGCAACGGTGTGAAGTCACAGATAATAGTTATTAAATAGTAAGATTATAGATGACTAGAACTACCAGATGATCGTTAAGTTACGAGGGTAGGGAGCGGAGGGCACGTAATCCCTCATCGTAACTCCTCATAAAATAATGATCAAACTTCAAACTGGTAAGTTCTCGTTTAATCTTACTATTTTACTTCGGAGTCACGTGAGTGACTACGTGAAGACTTTGAAGGTCTGTGATTTCATGCTGAGGAACAAGTCGATGCGTCACAGCTGCATCAATTGACAAGGACGAGTGAAAAAATTAATGCATGACATGTTTTAACAATAGTAATGGTTTAATAACAGAAAAGAAAAAACAAACAGTGACCCCTCTCACCCAGGGGGAAACTGTGAAACAGAACTTAAAACAGAGGCAGCAAAACCCCGGACCTGGCGACAGGCTTATTATAAAACCTCTGGTACGTCCTCTCATTCAACCATCCCGCAGCCGCCAGGATTTGGTCAAGAGGTACGTCCATGTCCCTTGCTGCTGACGTTGATGCAGCCCTGGTGGAATGAGGTTTATAAATGTCAGTGTCCACACCTGCACACGCCAGAACCTGTTTGATCCATCTAGAGATGGTCTGCACCGTAACCTGTTTGTGAGGTTTGGTGTAGCTGACCAAAAGGGAGAGTTCCGAGCCTCTCAAGCTCCTGGTGACCTTAATGTAATCAGTTATGGATGATATGACATGCGCTTGTGGATCTGAGGGATATGCCATGAAACTCAACTTGACCTAGTTGACCTAGCCTAGTACCCCTGGCCTGGCCAAACCCCTGGTTTGACGAGATCCCTAACGAAGAAGGTGACATTATTGCCGGACAAACTCATACTGTCCAATCTAAGTTTGTGCAGTGTTTGGACCCGTTGTGCCGAGGCCAGGGCCATGAGCATAACTACTTTAAATGTCAGATGGTTAGGGACAGAGATGAAACTGGAGCCCACTGACGGAGCAGCGTGAGGACCACGCTGACATCCCAAATATGAGTGTACCTGGGTCTAGGTGGAGTGGAATTAAAGACGCCTTTCATAACTTTAGTTATTAGAGGGTGGGACCTTACCGTGTGATGTGCTGACCCCAGCTGTAAATAATTGGACAGAGCACTGCGGGCACTGTTAATGGCACTATAACTCAGTTTACTATTGTGATAGAGTGATGATAGAAACTCCAAGACATCAGTGATTGAAACTGTGTGGTATGAAATGTGAGAGCGGGAACAGTACATCTCCCATTTTCTTATGTGAGAAATATACTGTTTCTGAGTGCTCTTCTTCCAGGCCGCAGTGATGACATCAATGGTACGCTCTGAAAGCCCGAGCCCCAGGAACGGTCTCCTCAGAATCCGCAAACCAACAAATTTATACGGTCATGAAGAGGGTGGCTTTCCCTGTCACTGGGTGTACCAGCAGATTTCTGCTCTTGGGCACTGCCATAAAAGGCTGTGTAATTAAGGCCAGCACCAGAGGGAACCAATGCCGAGTAGGCCAGTCTGGCACTACCAGAATACCAGTGGCGGAATCTTGCTGGATCTTAGCCACACATCAGGTAATGAGGCAGAATGGGGGAAATACATACACAAATTTTCCACCCCAATGTAACGAGAATGCATCCACCGCTACTGCCCCTTGGTCTGGCTCCCATGACACATAAATTGGTAACTGATGATTAAGCCGGGAAGCAAACAGATCAATATCCGGCACACCATAACGAAGGACAATATCATTGAACACTTTGTGATTGAACATCCATTCTTTGTTATCATTGAACTCTCGTGACCTGGCGTCTGCCACTCTGTTATACCTTCCTGGTAAATAGATAGCTGAAACTCAGATGTTTCTTGCAATACACCAGTGCCAGAGAAGATTGGACAACCTATCACAGTATACAGACTTACTGCCACCCATGTGATTAATGTACGCTACCACAGTAGTATTGTCAATCTGATGTTGGACATGCACATGATGCCTGCTGGTACAAAAAGCCTTTAACCCATAGAGTGCACCCAACAACTCTAAATAGTTAATGCCGTGTGATTGAAGCATGGATGCTTCCTGCAGGTCCCATCTGCCACCGCAGCTTGAGACAGTATCAGTAGCACCCCAACCTAGTGCACTGGCATCAGTCTGCAGGATAATTGATGGTGTATTGACTAGGATAGTACCAGAGCAGCACTGCATATTGGCTATCCACCATTGTAACTCAGTTAGAGCGTCAGCTGATAGCTGCATGGGTCTATCGAAATGACCTCTCTGAAGCTCAAGTGCCTGTTCCTTTGCACGCTGTAAATTTTGGTAGTGCAAACGCCCGAATTGAGCAGCTGGGAATGCTGCCACTAATTTTCCAATTACACGAGCCACATGTCTCATAGACGGGTGATTATCAACAGTGAGTTTCCTGCAGGCTTCAATTAAGTCTAATTGCTTGTCCTGAGGCAGAGTCACTGACATGTGTACTGAGTTTATGGTGAACCCCAAATAGTCAATTATCTTAGATGGCACCAATTTAGACTTAACTGGATGAATAATGAATCCAATCTTTTCAAAAACGAGTTTTGTAGCTGACACAGATGATTCAGCTAATTCAAAAGTCCTCCCAATGACCAGAATGTCGTCCAAATATGCCATGACAATATGATTTTGTGATCTGAGTAACCCCAGGACTGGTTTGAGCAATTTTGTGAATAGTCTGGGAGCCGAAGTTAATCTGTTAGGCAAAGCTTTAAACTGCCAGAACTGACCCATCCAGTTCAACTTCAAAAACTGTCTGTGCTGCTCATGATTGGCCACTGAATAGTAAGCATCTTTGAGATCAATGCTTGCCATATAACATCCCCTGGAAAGCAGTTGTTTAGCTGTAACAAATGTTTCCATTTTTAAATGTTTATACTGCACAGAAGTGTTAAGCTGTCAAATTTACAAGAATTCTACATCCTGCATCCTTTTTGGCCTCATAAAGATGTTGGACACAAATTGATAATACTCATGCCTTGCCCTTTCAATTACACCTTTTTTAAACAAAGACTCTAGCTCTTTTCGTGCACTAACACACTCCTGTTGTGAGATTACAAACTTACGGCCAGGTGTGTGCTGAGTAGGTGGAGGCAAGTCAGAAATGAACTCAATTTGAAAACCTTGAATATTATGCAGTATAAACGGGTTAGATGTTATCCACTGCCATTCATGTAGAAACAATTGCAATCTCCCCCCAACTTGTATCCATTGCAGTCGCACCTATCTTAGGATTTACCGGCGGTAACGTCGCTGCTTCTGCCCCCGAGGTCTGGGGGATAGGACTGCTGGAGGGCACCGCATCTTGAACATTGCCCGACTCGGGCCCTGCCCTAAAAAAAGGCCTCTGTGTAGTTTTCTCCACACCACGTCCGCCATACCCAGTGAACCGTTTTGCAGGCCCCTGAGGGTAGGGGTACAGTCTGCAAAAAGACGACCCCTTCAGAGGCACCTTGATGAGCCCAACAGTCTTAGACTCTTCGTCCAAATATTTCACCTATTTACTCGGGCTTTCTCCGAATATGAGGCCTGGGGGTTGAACTGTCCCCGATTTACAAAGTCCAGCAAATTTAGGGTTAATGGTAGGACGGATGGCATTTTTCCTGATACAATTAATTTTAAAATGTGCATTGTACATTAATGCCAATGCGTCCTCCTGAGTCTCTGAGAGATGCGCCCCCTCCACTGACCTTGCAAAGGCCGTGATGCCCGAGGCGAGTAGCCGGAGTACATTCTGCAATTTTACCTCCTGGGCTCTGACGCCCCCTCCAATCTGCCCCCATATAGATTGGTTTACTATGGGGACACTCAGTGAGGCACAGTTCTGTGGAGTAGTGTACCTGGCAGTGGTCTCCTCCATCGTCTGTTCTTGCAGAGGATGGGAAGCCATATAATTGATAGTCTCGGCGAGCTCTGTGTCCAATGGCTCGCCGGTGAGGGCTGGGACCGCAAATCTGGATGCTATGGCCAATCCACCCGATGGTCCCTCTAGCCCAACTGTGCCTCCGTACTCTGGGTCAGCATAGCACTGACCTCGTACACTCCTGTCATCTGACAGGGACATATCACGCAGCCCTGACACAGGCGCTGCTGCCTTGGGTACAATAAACTCCCCGGGCTCCAATAGCTCCTTCCTGTGGAGTGTATCGTGCTGGAGTAGCCTCTCCACAAGGCTCTCCAGCTGGGCCCGTCTGCCGGTATCACTGCCCTGAGGAGGGAACTCGTCCACCTGCTCCTGGCCCGACTCCTCAGAGTCCAGGGCCCTTACAGACTTTCTTGTGGCTTTCCTCCCCCGTGGAGTAGCCAAGGTCGCACCAACTCTGGCCGCACCAAGTCTGTGGCTGCTGGCTGCTCTGCCAGTGGCTCTCTAGGTGAATTTGGCGGCTGCACGCTGCCTGCAGGCCCGTGGTCTTCCACAGCCATTTTGGTCACGGCTCGTTTGCATAAAACACAATTTTACAATAAACGTACTCCGGGCCGGGAGCAACGATTCCAGCAAAAGCCGTTTGAAAAAAACACTTACCTGGATCTTGAACCTTGCATGCGTTTCCTTTCTATTTTTGACCAAATTTACAAATGTGTTTGGTCATCTCAGGTTCCCTTCCTTTGCCAGTCTTATCTCTCCTCCTTACTGGAACTTGCCGGTCTTGAGTTTGGATCAACTGACCTTCAGACAATTCTCAATCTCAGACTTGGAGTAACTGAATAACAACTGCTCTGAGTGTATCTAACCAAGCTCCTGCCTAATAATGGTGTCATTTGCCTTACTCAAATTAATGTCTTGTCGCACAGTCCAGACTTATCCCTATTCAAACCAATCTTAAAACTTATGTAGTGGTATTCACCATCTCCAAAATACTCTTTCACTAAAACATCAGTCACCCAGCCAGACTCGTTTCCCAACACAAGGTCCATTTTGGATTCCTTTCTCACGTTGCACTATTCACAACTGTTACAAAACATCCTATTGGATACACCATTACTCACCCCCCAAGACATCCATTTGTGTAATCTTTCAGTAATCTGTGTCCACATCTGTTCCTCTATTTCCTGCTCACACTTGGGGGACCTCTCATACAATTCCGTTGAATTGCTTTCACCTTTCTTATTTTCACATGGCTCTACCCAGATCACCTCAACGGACAAACCATCCAGAGTCTCCACTCTGAGTGTCAGCCAACAAGATAGTTCCCCTGATTAATAGAGCAATTCCCCCATCTTTTTACCATAGAAACACGGAACATTGAGCTGCTAGTCATGTCCCTGTCACAACCATATTTCCACAATGACCACAACATCATAGTCCCCAACATCGATCTGGGCTCTAAGTTCATCTACTTTGCCCACAATACTCCTTGCATTGGAATGAACATACGTCCACCCATCAGTTTCACTGGATAACTTCACCTCCCTCTGTCTGTCCTTCCTTTGAGATTTACTTATCTTCATCTCCACCTTCCCATCACCCCCTCCCTCTCCAGTTTAGCCCTCTGGGTAACACTAGTGCACCTCCCTGCAAACATATTGGTCCCCTCCATCTCAGATACAAACTATCCCTCTTGTAGAGGTGACGTCTGCCCCAGAAGAGATGCCAATGGCCGAAAGATCTGATTCTGAATCTCTGCCCCCTGCACCAAGTCCTCCAAGACCTGAGCCATACATTCATCTGTCCTTTCTTCCTATTCCTACCGTCACTAACACATGGCACCGGGAGGAATCTGGAGATGACGAGCCCAGCCAGCCTTGATAAAGATCTGTGTGTGTTCTCTGGCCACAGGTGAGTTTGTGGAAGGGTTGGAGAGTTGTTAATGTAGTGAGACTCATGTCAGTGGTAGGGAAACTATCAGACCTCCTCATCCCTTTTCCTACCCATCCCATTTGTGCCAAAGTGCCCACCGCCTTCTGGCTGTTCACCTTCGTCCTTGAGAATGTCCCACCCACAGATGCTGGGAGACATTCTGGACCCTGGCACCAGGGAGTCAACACACCATCCTGGAGTCTGGTTTGCTGCCACTGAATCACCAGTCTGACCCCCAAATATTCTGGGATTTGAATGGAATGGAATTGCTGGCTGGAGAAGGGGTTGTGGTGGGACTGAAGACACGGCTTTGGGATTCAAAGTCTTCAGTTGTGGGGGAATTCTGCCCATCCAGTCCTGGATGTCCCACGTGTAGTCTGGGAATGTGGAGACTATGGAGGGGTCGAGGGAGATGCTAGCCAGGTCGAGCTGGTGTCCACTGTCAACTTGTGGAAGCAACGGTGAAACATCAGCTGATGTCACCGAAGGGCAGCTTGAGGATGAGAAATAGGATGGGTCCATGGTAGATTGTCGGAGGGTGCCCGAGGGAACTGTGCTGGAGCGTGAAGTGAAGACATTGCGGGTAGTTCTCGGGCTGGCTGCGACTGGATCGATAAGTCAAGGGCAGTTCCACCCACCTGGACTGTGGTGGGGAGATATTGGGGAGGATGGTGTGGACAACCATGTCACATTGCTCACTGGGGGCCATTTCTGACTTTGAAAAGGACCATGTTGGTGCAGGGGATGGGGAGGGAGGGAGCTAATGGGAGAGGCTCAGAAATGGAGCTCCAGCAAGGATGGGGTGGATTTGTGGGACGTGGAGAGGAGAGCGAGATTGACAATGGGGTGTGTGCGGGTTTACACGGACAATGATAAAGTAAAGCAAGGTGATTGTGACCGGTGAAGAGAAAGCACTTACTCTGTGTGGAAACAGGTCGAAGCAGGAAAACACAGACACCGAACATCAAACCAGCTGGCAAACTGCTGCAGAAACACCTCGGCCTCATTTTGTGGATTCCCTGTGGGAAATAAGGTAGAATTTTAGACTGAGCCAGTTTGAGACACATATCTTCAGTGCATTTGGAGTCCACTTTGACAGCTCACGGAAGGTGGCAGCACAAGTAGTTAGGGTGGTGAAGAAGGCGTATGGTATGTTTGCCTTCAATGCTAAGGCATTGAATGTAAGAGTGAGGAAGTGTCTCTTTTGTTTCTAAAGATAAAACTTTGACTTCCGGTGGCATCAATGGTGGGGTGAGAGATGCTGCTGTTTCGCTCTGCACCCAAAGACTGTTTTAATGAGCTAAAATATGAGTTGGAAGACGGAGGAGTTCTAAAAATAACTACCGGAGCTGTTATTTAATTGTGTGTTATCAGAAGTCCTGCTGATAACAGAGAATAAAGGCCCTGTCTCACAGTGCGAGTCCACCCAAGAGTGACCCCAAGTGAAAGAAAAAAAACGGACTCATGGTTATGCACGAGATTCAAAGTTTACGGTCAAGTGTTTAACCGAGTTCCCACGGGCATGTTCTTTATGCGATGTTCCAAGGTGCTCTCCCGAGTTACCAAGTTCCTCTCCCGTTACACTTGAGCCAACCGTGAATGAAGGTATGTTTTAATAAAGCAACAATGTTAAAGAAAACATCTCCATCCTGCGGCTTTGAGTTAAAGATAGAAATCAGCGCGGCTGCATCTATTAATATGACCTCCAGAGGGAAAATGCACATCAGATTGTTGGGAGACGGAGCTCAGGGTTCGCCTCCTGAGCTGCTTTGGTGCCCAGGCGTGAGGGAGGTTGGGGGGGGGGGGCGTCATTAATCTGCCTGGGGTGTCAAGGCTCTTGGGTTAGGAGTGGTGTGCAAGGGAGGCTTAATTCTTTCCGATCTCTCTGAAGCCCCGGATGAGAACAAAGGAAACCTATCTTGCCAGCGCGTACAAGCCCTTTGTATATTCGGGTCTCGAGCCGAAACGTCACCTATCTCCCTCCCTCTCCCTCCCTCTCCCTCCCTCTCCCTCCCTCTCCCTCCCTCTCCCTCCCTCTCCCTCCCTCTCCCTCCCTCTCCCTCCCTCCCTCCCTCCCTCTCCCTCCCTCTCCCTCCCTCCCTCTCCCTCCCTCTCCCTCCCTCCCTCTCCCTAATTTTCCAATAAATAACTGCAGTAATCACCCCCCGAAAGGGTAGGATAGGGCTGAAGCCCTGTGTTTAGACGTTGGAATGGTTTTTTTTAATCATTCTAATGGAATGATTTTCCACTCCTGTGGTAATTAAACTTTTTTTTCACTCCTAGTTTTTTTCAACATATTTTTAGGATATACATTATATATAAAATTGTACACATGGGAAAATAAGACGAAAATGACCAAAAAACAAAGAATATTTAGTCGAGGGTGAATTAAATTTTGTGATTAAGACTCGAGCGTGAATGGCACTGAAATAATTTAAAGAGTTCCCACGGTAGACTCACAAATCACTAAGTTAAACGCACGGGCCCTACGTTCTTACAACAAGTCTAAATGTTTCAATTTTAAACTTGAACACTAAATTTGACTCGTGGAAAAAGTCAAACATGTTTGACTTTTTTCACGAGTTCACAAGTTTCATGGGTACCTGCCGTTAGCGCCATGAGTGGACAAGTTGATCGCGCGAGGTCCGACATTCCCGCTACGTTGACTGTACGTGATCACCACGAGTGAAAACTCGGGGTCACTCGTGGGCCAACTCGCAACGTGAGACAGGGGTTTAACAGCAGTTTTAAATGAAAAAGACTAAAACTCGCCAGAAGCCTTCGAAAGCTGCTACAAGACCAGCTGCAAGAGCTTATCTGAAAAAACCTGGAAAGACTCCTCAATCCCTTCAAGCATCAGCAGGAAGCTCAGAAGAAGTTGACTTTCAAAACCCTTCTACAGAAATGACTTCAATGGAGGAACAACTGGAAAAGTCAGTAACAGCTTCAGTCACTGAAAACATCTCTAAAGTGATACGAGAGGGGAATGTCGCGCTGGAAAAAAGCCTCTCCAAAAAAATTAAATAACGTAATGATATGCTGATGGGGAAAATGGACGACTTCGCCAAACGTGTGGTCGAGATTGAGGAGGACTTAAACAATAAAATTAAGCGGGTTGATAAGAACTGTAATAAAAAGCTGGACGCGATGTCAAAGTCCACTGAAGCGGCTATGGAAGGAATGGATAATTCGTTAACTGAGATGGCTAAGGAGATAAAGAGACTAAAAAAGGGACAAGAAAGTACTGGGAGGGAGCTTGCTAAAATGAAGTATAAATGTATGGACCTGGAAGCAAGATCGAGGAGGCAAAACTTGAGGATAGTTGGAGTAAAAGAAGGAAAGGAGAGTGGACAGAACTTTCAGGAGTTTGCTGCCAACTTACTCAAACAAGTACTTAAGCTGCCTGAAGCCCCGAGAATAGATACGGTTCACCGGGTCCGACGTAAGGCTCAAGCAAGCTCAAATGCTCCCCCCAAGACAGATTATTCTGAAATTCTATGATATTTCAACCCTGGAAGGAATTATGAAAAAGATTCCATATGGAGTGAATTTGATGTTTGGAGAAGACAAACTAAGATTCTTCCGTGATTTTCCAGCTGAAGTCATGGAAAAGAGGGACAAGTTTACAAACACGAGAAGGCTACTGAAGGAGGTCGAGGGAGTAAGGTATGGGATAGTATATCCCGCGAAATTGAGAGTTACTTATAACTCTGTCGAACGTGCATTCACGGATCCAGAAGAGGCATTTAAATATGCACAAAGTATCACACAGGAGGCCTACTGATAATTAGGAGTTGGCCTCCCACAATAACACAGAAGAAAGGATTGTGTTTCCATCTTTTTTTAACATACAAAAAAGACGGCTCTGGTTAAGATGGCGAATTTGCATCGAGGCATTGTCTAGACATCTTATCTTTGGAATGTTAATTCAAGGTCGAATTTTAAGTTTCATTT
Source organism: Raja brachyura (assembly GCA_963514005.1). The sequence goes on along the minus strand of OY740796.1, from coordinate 56,118,102 downwards.
CAGCAAAGGATTGGAAAAGAAAAAAACTGTGGCGGGGAAAATAACTTGAGAATATGGAAAAATATTATCAGTGGACTTGTAAATAGAAACTTATGACTTAAGAAACACACAATTATATACTAACATAAAATGTAATTAATAAAATTGTGTAATATTAAGACATAGCGTAATAATGGCTGTTGTTTATTTCATGATGTTAATTACTTGCTAACTATAAGAATAACGAGTTAAATATGATTATAAGTATTAACATACTAACATTTTATGGATATAGTAGATTTAGTTTCAATTGCGAGCAAAGGGGAGGGGAGGAGACTCAGATACTTGGAAGTTATCCGGGCTTTTGTGTCAGACAACAGCAGGTTCCAAGGTTAACCCCTTGGGGCCCGCTGTTGTCTGATACAAATGTTTGAGACTTAATTGTAATAGATCTTGGTATATCGATAGATATGGATATATATTAACATAATCACTGTTATATCTAAGTATATACTTAACATTGGAAACTCTTTTATTTTGTTTTCCTCCTTGAAGATACATTTCTAATCTATCTATCGGAGTGAGTTTTATTTTATATATATATATTTTAACTTTGTATCGCTCTCTCTTCCAATTAATAATAAATGGTCAAGGGGGCAACAAAACACATAAAAACATCTACGGAAGTCGATAAGAATTTTTCTACCACCTGTTGGTAGTTTGTTTTTAATTATAATATCTTTATTTTTGGATATTATAATTTCACTTTGTTTGTTAATTATCTTTTCACGAATCCACACTTTCTGGTCTTTTTCAAGGTCTATTCTGAAGGGGAGATGCCAACAAAATTTAATAGCTGGGGATGATCATCCATCACCTAGAGTAATGAGGTTCTCGGTTGCACCATATCGCTTCACTCAGTCTTCCCGTGGATTTTGAAGCAACAGCAACAAAGAGAAGCAGGAGAAAGCACTGATTGGCTCTAGCCCAAGTGGGAGGAGAGTTCTCAGTGAGTCAGAGGGGGAAAGCAGTTCCTCAAAACTGAGGAATTTGGTTTGTAAATTAGGCAATTGAACAGTCAATATAAGCAAGGCAGCTCTTGGGGAGCGGCAGTGAGGGAAGTGCCCTGTGAGTAAAGTGTGAGTCTTTGGCTCGAGAGTCTTCGGCGAGGAGGCTGCGCAAAATACTGGATAGGGAGAGACCGAGGCAAAAGAAGATGTCAAGCCAGCTGATTCAGTGTGATGCTTGCAGTATGTGGGAGGTCAAGGACACTGCTGGTGCCTCTGGATGCTACAAATGTGAGAAGTGCATCCAGGTACAGCTCCTGAAGGACCGTGTTGGGGAACTGGAGAAACAAGTGGATGACCTCAGGTTCATTCGAGAAACTGAGTCGTTTCTCGACAAGTCCTTCAGTGAGATTGTTACACCCAAGGCACTAGAAGAGAGAAGGTGGGTGACGGTGAGAAAGGGAGGAAAACATGGGATGCAAAGGTCCCCGGGTGTTGTACCTCTTGTGAACAGGTTCACCCACGTGGAAGCTGCCGGGACAGAAGACGGTATCTCACTGAGCGGCGGACTGGCTTGCCAAACAAAAAGGGCTGATGAGCCAAACCCACAGAGGCCAAAGTCGGGCAACGCCATTGTAGTTGGAGACTCCATTGTGAGAGGTACGGACAGGGGTTTTTGCGGCAACAGACGGGATTCCAGGATGGTGTGCTGCCTTCCTGGTGCCAGGATCCAGGATGTTACGGACAGAGTGCAGACAATCCTCAAGGGCGAAGGTGACCAGCCGGAAGTGGTCGTGCATGTTGGCACAAATGATGTTGGAAAGAAGGAGATGAATTTTTTGCAGCGGGACTTCAGAGAGCTCGGAAAAATGCTGAAAAGCAGGACTTCCAGGGTTGTTATCTCCGGTTTGCTTCCAGTTCCTCGTGCTGGCGAGAGCAGGAACAGGGAGATATGGGACCTGAATGTGTGGCTGAGGAACTGGTGCAGGGGGCAGGGATTTAGATTCTTAGATCACTGGGATTTTTTTTATAGTAAGGGGGAACTGTACAAAAGGGACGGATTGCATCTTAACAGGTGGGGGACCAGCATTCTGGCCGGCAGGTTTGCCACTGCTACACGGATGGTTTTAAACTGAATAAGGGGGGTGGGGTATCAAATGGGATAGTCGAGGACGGAGTTAGAGGGAAAGAGAGTAAAGCGATGGTTAATGACCCCAGAATTAACGGGGAAGAAAGCTCACAAAGGGATAGGAGAGTATGGCCAAGTGTAATAGGGATCGATGTGAAAGGGGCCACTTGTCAACATCATTGTATAAGGAGTAAGAGTGTTGTAAAATCAAGCCTGAAGGCTTTGTGTCTCAATGCGAGGAGCATTCGTAATAAGGTGGATGAGTTGAAGGTGCAGATAGCGATTAATGACTATGCTATAGTTGGAATCACGGAGACTTGGCTCCAGGATGACCAAGGCTGGGAGCTGAACATCCAGGGATATTCAATATTCAGGAGGGATAGACAAAAAGGAAAAGGAGGTGGGGTAGCGTTGCTGGTGAGAGAGGAGATTAATGCAATAGAAAGGAAGGACATTAGCGTGGAGGATGTGGAACCGATATGGGTAGAGCTGCAAAACTCTAAGGGGCAGAAAACGCTAGTGGGAACTGTGTACAGGCCACCTAACAGTAGTATTGGAGTTGGGGATGGCATCAAACAGGAAATTAGAAATGCGTGCAACAAGGATAACACGGTTATAATGGGTGACTTCAATCTGCATGTAGATTGGGTGAATCAAATTGGCAGGGGTGCTGAGGAAGAGGATTTCCTGGAATGTATGCGGGATAGTTTTCTCAACCAACATGTGGAGGAACCAACGAGAGAGCAGGCTATTCTAGACTGGGTATTGAGTAATGAGGAAGGGTTAGTTAGCAGCCTTGTTGTGCGTGGCCCCTTGGGCAAGAGTGACCATAATATGGTTGAGTTCTTCATTAGGATGGAGAGTGACAAAATTAAGTCAGAAACAAGGGTTCTGAACTTGAACAAAGGTAACTTTGAAGGTATGAGATGTGAATTGGCCAAGATAGACTGGCAGGTGATTCTTAAAGGGTTGACAGTGGATGTGCAATGGAAGGTATTTAAAGACTGCATGGATGAAGTACAAAAGTTGTTCATACCAGTTTGGCAAAAGAATAAATCGGGGAAGGTGGTGCATCCATGGATAACAAGGGAAATCAGGGATAGTATAAAAACAAAAGATGAGGCATACAAATTTGCCAGAAAAAGCAGCCTACCGGAGGACTGGGAGAAATTCAGAATCCAGCAGAGGAGGACAAAGGGCTTAATTAGGAAAGGGAAAATAGATTATGAAAGGAAACTGGCAGGGAACATAAAAACTGACTGCAAAAGTTTTTATAGATATGTAAAGAGAAAGAGACTAGTTAAAACAAATGTTGGTCCCTTGCAGTCAGAAACAGGTGAATTGATCATGGGGAACAAGGACATGGCAGACCAATTGAATAACTACTTTGGTTCTGTCTTCACTAAGGAAGACATAAATAATCTGCCGGAAATAGCAGTGGAACGGGGGTCAAATAAGATGGAAGAACTGAGTGAAATCCAGGTTAGCCGGGAGGTGGTGTTGGGTAAATTGAACGGATTGAAAGCCGATAAATCCCCAGGGCCAGATAGTCTGCATCCCAGAGTACTCAAGGAGGTAGCCACAGAAATAGTGGATGCATTAGTGATAATTTTTCAAAATTCCTTAGATTCTGGAGTAGTTCCTGAGGATTGGAGGGTAGCTAATGTAACCCCACTTTTTTAAAAAGGAGGGAGAGATAAAGCGGGGAATTACAGACCAGTTAGTCTAACATCGGTAGTGGGGAAACTGCTAGAGTCAGTTATTAAAGATGGGATAGCAGCGCATTTGGAAAGTGGTGAAATCATTGGACAAAGTCAGCATGGATTTACGAAAGGTAAATCATGTCTGACAAATCTGATAGAATTTTTCGAGGATGTAACTAGTAGAGTGGATAAGGGAGAACCAGTGGATGTGTTATATCTAGACTTTCAGAAGGCTTTCGACAAGGTCCCGCATAAGAGATTAGCATACAAACTTAAAGCACACGGTATTGGGGGTTCAGTATTGATGTGGATAGAGAACTGGCTAGCAGACAGGAGGCAAAGGGTAGGAGTAAACGGGTCCTTTTCAGAATGGCAGGCAGTGACTAGTGGGGTGCCGCAAGGCTCAGTGCTGGGACCCCAGCTATTTACAATATATATTAATGATTTGGACGAGGGAATTCAATGCAACATCTCCAAATTTGCAGATGATACCAAGCTGGGGGGTATAGTTAGGTGTGAGGAGGATGCTTGGAGGCTGCAGGGTGATTTGGATAGGCTGAGTGAATGGGCAGATGCATGGCAGATGCAGTACAATGTGGATAAATGTGAGGTTATCCACTTTGGTGGCAAAAACATGAGGGTAGACTATTATCTGAATGGTGGCAGATTAGGTAAGGGGGAGATGCAACGAGACCTGGGTGTCATGGTACACCAGTCATTGAAAGTAGGCATGCAGGTGCAGCAGGCAGTGAAGAAAGCAAATGGTATGTTAGCATTCATAGCGAAAGGATTTGAGTATAGGAGCAGGGAGGTTCTACTGCAGTTGTACAGGGTTTTGGTGAGGCCACACCTGGAGTACTGCGTACAGTTTTGGTCTCCAAATCTGAGGAAAGACATCCTTGCCATAGAGGGGGTACAGAGAAGATTCACCAGACTGATTCCTGGGATGTCAGGACTTTCATATGAGGAAAGATTGGATAGACTCGGTTTGTACTCGATGGAATTTAGAAGATTGAGGGGGGATCTTATAGAAACCTACAAAATTCTTAAGGGGTTGGACAAGCTAGATGCTGGAAGATTGTTCCCGATGTTGGGGGAGTCCAGAACAAGGGGTCACAGTCTAAGGATAAGGGGGAATTCCTTTAGGACCGAGATGAGGAAAACATTCTTTACACAGAGAGTGGTGAGTCTCTGGAATTCTCTGCCACAGAAGGTAGTTGAGGCCAGTTCATTGGCTATATTTAAGAGGGCGTTAGATGTGGCACTTGTGGCTAAAGGGATCAGGGGGTATGGAGAGAAGGCAGGTACGGGATACTGAGTTGGATGATCAGCCATGATCACATTGAATGGCGGTGCAGGCTCGAAGGGCCGAATGGCCTACTCCTGCACCTATTTTCTATGTTTCTATATGAAGTAAAGGTATTAACATGATCCATAATGCAAGACGATAAACAAAAGAAAACTGGAGGAATCACGTTCTGCAGTTGGAATATAAGGGGCGCTAATGAACCAATTAAAAGGGGTAAGATCTTTGCCCAATTAAAAGCTTTAAATAGTGACGTAATTTTCTTACAAGAGACGCATCTGAAATATCAAATAGATAAGATTGAAGGCAAATTGGATCGGGCAAACATACTACTCTTCATTTACTTCTAAATCTAGAGGCACGGCCATTATCATTCGTAAAGGTATACCATTTAAATTAAAGAATACCATAGCAGATAAAGAGGGGAGGTACGTCATAGTCACGGGAGAAATTTATTCTACTCCACTTACTTTGATAAATATTTTGCTCCTAATTTTTACAACCCTCAATTTTGTTAGTAAAATTCTGGTTACAATTTCAGAACTTAACTATCAAAATGTGGTAATAGGGGGAGATTTGAATTGTGTTTTAGATCCATATTTGGATAAATCTGCATAACAAAAAAGGATTAACATAAAATCTAAAACAAGTGAACTCCTAAATACATACATGAAAAATACCAATATGACAGATGTATGGAGGATCGCTAACCCAGTAGGTAGGGAATATTCATTTTATTCAACGGTACATAAAACATACTCACGTATTGATTATTTCTTGGTGGACACAAAATTAATTCCATACACATATAATGCAAAATATCACAATAGTATTATTTCTGATCATTCCCCGTTAACTTTCTCTTTAAAATTCGAAGGAATGCCTGACAAAAAATCGTTTTGGAGGTTTAACACCCAAATCTTAAACAACTCACAAGGTTGTACACGTTTAAAAGAGCAGATGAAATTCTTCTTGGAGACAAATGAAACACCAGATATTTCACCCTCCTTATTATGGGAAACTTTTAAGGCATTTATAGAGGACCTATAATCTCATATCAAGCTTTCCAAAATAAAAAGAATAATACTGAACAATTAGATTTAGAAAATGCTAAAGAACCAACTATAGATAAACACAATAAGATAACAATACTAAAATATAAATTAAATAAAATTTTATCGGCCAGAATAAGATGATTTCAAATTACAAGAAAATTTTGAATTTGGTGATAAACCACATAAACTCTTAGCACGCTAACTGAAAAAACGGGAAACAGAAAACACAATCAGACAAAGGGGAATTACTAACACTACCTCAAGATATAAATAAAAGATTTGCTCAATATTATCAAAATTTATATACATCGAAAACCTCTGCAAATAACTCAAATTACAAATTTCCTAGACAATTGTAATCTTCCAAAATTAAATATGGTGGAACAAGAGGGATTAGGAGCTCAGATTACACTTCAGGAAATAGAAGACACAATAAGTTTGTTGAAGAATGGCAAAACGCCAGGACCAGATGGCTTTAGTAATGAATTCTATAAAAGATTCCACGAGATAATTTCTCCACGCTTGCAAGAATTATATATATATATATATATATGCTTTTAAAGAAAATAAATTACCAGAAACACTAACCAAGTCAACTAATACACTTATACCAAAAAAGGATAAAGATCTAGAAGACCCAGGCTCATATAGAGCTGTTGCACTCCTAAATACAGATCAAAAAATATTAGCAAAGACACTAGCGAGAAGATTGAGTAAATATGTTAGCAAACTAATAAACCCGGATCAAACTGGGTTTATACCAAAGAGATAATCATTTAACAATTTGAGACGGCTGTCTAATATAATGCTCACATAATACTGAAGAAGACCTAGCAATTATCTCATTGGATGCAGAAAAAGCTTTTGATCAAGTAGAATGGCAATATTTATTCAAAGTATTCCAAAAATTTAACATGGGAGATAACTTTATCTCATGGGTAAAATTAGTATATGATAAGCCGACGGCTAGAATACTGACTAATAATATATTATCCCCGAAATTCCAATTGGCAAGGGGCAATAGGCAGGGGTGCGCACTATCGCCTCTGCTATTTGCACTAGTGATAGAGCCTTTAGCAGAAAGTATAAGTCATCCGAATATTCATGGATATAATACCAAACACTCAAATAATAAAATGTCATTATATGCAGACGACATATTATTATATATTACAAATTCACATACCAAATATACTAAATTTAATAGAGGAATTTGGTTCTTTTTCAGGATATAGAATAAACTGGAACAAAAGCAGAATTATGACGATAAAACCTCAAAGGCCGTGACATCTGTTGAAATTCCCCTTTAGAATTGCAACAGAAATATTTAAGTATTTGGGCATCCAACTTACTAGGAAACATAAATCATTATTCAACGCAAACTATATGCCTTTAATAACTCAATTAAATGGGTTGATTAAATTCTGGAAAACACTGCCGATGTCCTTAATAGGCAGAATAAATGCAAAAAAAATTATCTTCTTACCACAAATACTGTACCTATTTAAATCAATACCAATATACTTACCTAAGAAATTCTTTAAAAAATTAGACTCTGATATTATAAACTTCATATGGGATTATAAATCACATAGAATTAAGAAAAACCACTTGTGTAAATGTAAAGAATCAGGGGGACTGACACTCCCTAACTTATTGCATTACTATTGGGCAGTGAATATTAAAAATATAATCTACTGGTTGGACAGTTCTGCCCAACAGGTAGATTGGATAAGAATGGAGAAAGAGGATTGTTCCCCTTATAATATAGGAGCGATCCTTCTTTCCCCGATGAAACTGAACAATATAATATATAAGAAGAATCCAATTATTCACAGTATAATACGAATTTGGAATCAAATAAAATTATCTTTAAAATTAAGAAAATTATCGCTTCTTTCTCCAATAACTAATAATCCCTCATTCAAACCATCCATTATTGATAAAACATTTATCCATTGGGAAAGATTAGGAATTAAAACAATGGGATATATGTATGATATGGGAAAACTTTTATCATTCCAACAATTACAACTAAAATATAATTTGAAAAATAATCAATATTTCAAATATCTTCAAATTCAAGATTATTTGAAGAAATATATACAAGGGTATCAAACCCTAACCCCAGGTTTATTGGAGGAAGGAATGAATAGAAAGGCAGAATCAAGCAATTTAATATCTTACTTGTATAATATAATTTTAAATATAGAAACGCCAACGACAGAAGCATTTAGAAGGGACTGGGAACAAGAGTTATTGATAAAAATTCCTAACGATAGATGGGCAAAAAATTTATTATATGTAAATAAATGTTCAATTAATATAAGACATAACCTAATTCAATTTAAAATTTTACATAGATTATATTATTCTAAAACTAGACTGAATAAAATATTCCCAAATGTTTCCCCCATCTGTGACAAATGTCTAACTCAAAATGCCACTATAGCACATTCCTTTGTCTCGTGTATAAAACTGTATAAATTTTGGAATGAAATTTTTGGAATTTTTACAAAACTATTTAACACAAAATTGAACCCCAATACAGAACTGATTATCTTTGGATCAATGGAAGAGGGAAGTAAACTAACTATATTCCAAGAAGCTTTTCTTAATTACGGTCTAATAACAGCAAAAAAACATATATTCAAATTTTGGAAAAACGCAACCGCGCCAACATTCAAAATGTGGATTTCAAATATGTCTGAAACGCTTCATCTTGAAGAAATGAGATTTCTCCTACTCGGCAAAGTAGACCAATTCTCAAAGACATGGTCTCCTTTTATCAACTTTTTGCAAGCATATGGTGCAACATAACATAACCTTAGAAATTAAATGGTTTAGAACCGGGTGACGGATGGGCAAAAATACAAAATAGGTAGATCTCTCCTAATGTCTCTTTTCTTTACTTTCTCCTTCTATTTCAATCTTTTCAGCTTCTCATCTCTGTCCTTTATTTATTTTGCCATCTGTGTCTACTCGCTTGTCTATCTATTCCCACACTCTGTATTTCTGTTTTCCTCCACTGTTCTTTTATTATTAAATCAAAAGTATGAAGTTGTACAAGAATGGAAATATGTATGTATGTATTAGGTACTCAAGTACCACACTATTGTACTTACTTCTAACAAAAATAAACAAAAAATAAAGATAAAACTTCAATTGCAATACTTGTGTTCTGGTGCTGCTCACTGTGGGTCAAAGGCTGGATTATAAGGACAGGGACATTGCCCCATCTCACACACACTGTTACTGTGCTGACGAATGAAGCAACGATATGTCAAAGTGTGGTCCATCAGGGAATGTTGCCACCTGTCCTGACCCACTCCAGACTGCAGGAAAACGTGCTGAGGGACGCACTGAAGCTTGGTGCAACCAACACACACACAAACTCTGTGGGGGAGGACCACAGTCTAGGGACCTTCTCCTGCTGGACATTGAGGGATGAGTCTGGTGGGAACACCCCTCATACAAGGGAAGGGATATCACCACAGGGGGCCATGTGAGTGTTAAGGGTGTTTATTGTAAAGATAAGTGCTAATGCTATTGAGTATGACACTGTTGAATGTAGAGACACTGAAAGTGTCTGAAGATGTGTTTATGTTGTTTTAGATTTCGATAAAACAAGGAACTACAGATTCTGGTTTACCGAGGAAAGACACTAAATAATGGAGTAACTCAGCAGGTCAGGCAGCATCCCTGGAGAACATGGATAGGTGATCTTTTGGGTCGGGACCGTTTTGTTCAAAAATATTTTTGTAAATTGTTTGTATTCTGCCTAAAGTTTATTTTTTAAATGTAAAGGAAATGTGAGGTTAGAAGGGCTCAAGGTGTAATGGTTGTGTTTTACAAGCTCATTCAGAAGATGATATAGATCTGACAGATCCCAAGAACAATGAGGGATTCTGCGTTTCCCCATATCACATTCAGGACCTGAAGCAAAATTCACAGCAATGGTTAAGGCTGCATTACGAGCTTTTATGCAATTCAACCACAATGATTCGTCTATTTTGAGCTCTGGCCTGTTTTACTTCCTGATTTTTTTTCTCAACTAAGGGGAGTAGGAGGCAACCGTGGCTGACAAGAGAAGTTAGGGATAGAATAAAACTAAAATAAAAGATGTATAACACAGCAAAGAGTAGCCGGAAGCCAGAGGATTGGGAAACTTTCATAGGACAAGAGAAGGAAACAAAACGGGCAATACGGGCTGAAAAGATGAAGTACGGGGGGAAGCTGGCCAGGAATATAAAGAAGGACAGTAAAAGCTTCTTTAGATATGTTAAGAGAAAAAGAGTAGCAAAGTCAAATGTGGGTCTGTTGAAGGCAGACACGGGTGAAATTATTATGGGGAACATGGAAATGGCAGAAGAGTTGAACAGTTACTTCGGATCTGTCTTTACTAAGGAGAACACAAACAATCTCCCAGATGTACTGGAGGACAGAGGATCTAAGGGGGTAGAGGAATTGAAATACATTTTCATGAGGCGAGAAATAGTATTGGGTAGATTAATGGGACTGAAGGATGATAAATCCCCTGGGCCTGATGGTCTGCATCCCAGGGTCCTCAGGGAGGTGGCTCTGGGGGAAATAGTGGACGCATTGGTGATCATTTTCCAATGTTCAATAGATTCAGGATCAGTTCCTGTGGATTGGCGGATAGCTAATGTTATCCCACTTTTCAAGAAAGGAGCGAGAGAGAAAACGGGGAATTACAGACCTGACTTCAGTGGTGGGAAAGATGCTGGAGTCAATTATTAAAGAGGTAATAATGGGTCATTTGGATAGCAGTAAATGGATTAGTCCAAGTCAACATGGATTTATGAAAGGGAAATAATGCTTGACTAATCTTCTGGAATTTTGAGGATGTGACAAGTAAAATGGAAGAAGGGGTCCCAGTGGATGTAGTGTATCTAGACTTTCAGAAAGCCTTTGATAAGGTCCCGCACGGGAGACTGGTGACTAAAATGAGAGCACATGGTATTGGGGGTAGGGTGTTGACATGGATAGAAAATTGGTTGGCAGACCGGAAGCAAAGAGTAGAAGTGAACGGGTCCTTTTCAGCATGGCAGGCAGTGGCGAGTGGAGTGTCGCAAGGCTCGGTGTTGGGGCCGCAACTGTTTACCATATATATTAATGATTTGGAAGAGGGAATTAGGAGCAACACTAGCAAGTTTGCGTATGACACAAAGCTGGGTGGCAGTGTGAACTATGAAGAGGATGTTAGGAGGCTGCAGGGTGACCTGGACAGGTTGAGTGAGTGGGCAGATGTGTGGTAGATGCAGTATAATATAGATAAATGTGAGGTTATCCACTTTGGTGGCAAAAACAAGGGGGCAGATTATTATCTCAATGGGGTTGGGTTCGGTAAGGGGGAGGTGCAGCGAGACCTGGGCGTCCTTGTACACCGGTCACTGAAAGTTGGCTTACAGGTACAGCAGGCAGTGAAGAAAGCTAATGGAATGTTGGCCTTCATAACAAGAGGATTTCAGTGCAGGAGTAAAGCGGTTCTTCTGCAGTTGTATAGGGCTCTGGTGAGACCACATCTGGAGTATTGTGTACAGTTTTGGTCTCCTAATTTGAGGAAGGACATCCTTGTGATTGAGGCAGTGCAGCGTAGGTTCACGAGATTGATCCCTGGGATGGCGCGACTGTCATATGAGGAAACATTGAAATGACTAGGCTTGTACTCACTGGAGTTTAGAAGGATGAGGGGGGGATCTTATAGAAACATATAAAATTATAAAAGGACTGGACAAGCTAGATGCAGGAAAAATGTTCCGAATGTTCGGTGAGTCCAGAACCAGGGGCCACAGTCTTAGAATAAAGGGGAGGCCATTTAGGACTGAGGTGAGGTGAAACTTTTCCATCCAGAGAGTTGTGAATTTGTGGAATTCCCTGCCACAGAGGGCAGTGGAGGCCAAATCACTGGATGGATTTAAGAGAGAATTAGATAGAGCTCTAGGGGCTAGTGGAGTCAAGGGATATGGGGAGAAGGCAGGCACGGGTTATTGATTGGGGACGATCAGCCATATTTACAATGAATGGCGGTACTGGCTTGAAGGGCTGAATGTCCTCCTCCTGCACCTATTTTCTATGTTTATAAATTTCATAACGTGTCAATAGGCAGCAGAGGTGTTAAGGGCAAAGAAAAGATCAACTGAATACAAGCGATTAGTATATAAACTTAAAGCACACGGTATTGGTGGTTCAATATTGATGTGGATAGAGAACTGGCTGGCAGACAGGAAGCAAAGGTAGGAGTAAACGGGTCCTTTTCAGAATGGCAGGCAGTGAGTAGTGGGGTACTGCAAGGCTCAGTGCTGGGACCCCAGCTATTTACAATATACATTAATGATTTGGATGAGGGAATTGAATGCAACATCTCCAAATTTGCAGATGACACCAAGCTGGGGGATATAGTTAGGTGTGAGGAGGATGCTAGGAGTTTAAGTTTATGGTGTACAATTTTGGTCGCCCAATTATAGGAAGGATGTCAACAAAATAGAGAGGGTACAGAGGAGATTTACTAGAATGTTGCCTGGGTTTCAACAGCTAAGTTACAGAGATAGGTTGAATAAGTTAGGTCTTTATTCTCTGGAGCGCAGAAGGTTAAGGGGGGGGACTTGATAGAGGTCTTTAAAATGATGAGAGGGATAGACAGAGTTAATGTGGACTAGCTTTTCCCTTTGAGAATAGGGAAGATTCAAACAAGAGGACATGACTTTAGAATTAAGGGACAGAAGTTCAGGGGTAACATGAGGGGGAACTTCTTTACTCAGAGAGTGGTAGCGGTGTGGAATGAGCTTCCAGTGGAAGTGGTGGCGGCAGGTTCGTTGGTATCATTTAAAAATAAATTGGATAGGCATATGGATGAGAAGAGTATGGAGGGTTATGGTACGAGTGCAGGCAGGTGGGACTAAGGGAAAAACGTTGTTCGGCATGGACTTGAAGGGCCGAGATGGCCTGTTTCCGTGCTGTAATTGTTATATGGTTATATGGTTATAGGAGGCTGCAGGGTGATTTGGATAGGCTGAGTGAATGCAGTATAATATGGATAAATGTGATGTTCTCCACTTCGGTGGCAAAAACACGAGGGTAGACTATTATCTGAATGGTGGCAGATTAGGAAAAGGGGAGATGCAACGAGACCTGGGTGTCATGGTACACCAGTCATTGAAAGTAGGCATGCAGGTGCAGCAGGCAGTGAAGAAAGCAAATGGTATGTAAGCATTCATAGCGAAAGGATTTGACTATAGGAGCAGGGAGGTTCTACTGCAGTTGTACAGGGTTTTGGTGAGACCACACCTGGAGTATTGCGTACAGTTTTGGTCTCCAAATCTGAGGAAAGACATTCTTGCCATAGAGGGGGTTGAGAGAAGGTTCACCAAACTGATTCCTGGGATGTCGGGACTTTCATATGAAGGACTGGATGGACGCTGCTTGTACTCACTGGAATTTAGAAGATTGAGGGGGGATCTTATAGAAACTTACAAAGTTCTTAAGGGGTTGGACAGGCTAGATGCAGGAAGATTGTTCCCGATGTAGGGGGAGTCCAGAACAAGGGGTCACAGTCTAAGGATAAGGGGGAATTTCTTTAGGACCGAGATAAGGAAAACATTTTTCACACAGAGAGTGGTGAGTCTCTGGAATTCTCTGCCACAGAAGGTCGTTGAGGCCAGTTCATTGGCTATATTCAAGAGGGAGTTGGATGTGGCTCTTGTGGCTAAAGGGATCAGGGGGTATGGAGAGAAGGCAGGTACGGGATACTGAGTTGGATGATCAGCCATGATCACATTGAATGGCGGTGCAGGCTCGAAGGGCCGAATGGCCTACTCCTGCACCTACTTTTCTATGTTTCTATGTTTCTATGTAACCCATCACAAAACCTTGTTGTATGAAAAGACAGGACCATTTCCCACCCCAACCAACGCTTCTACACCCACTCACAGCCTGACCTCAGTCTGCAAAGGCTGGGCCCTTCTACACCCACCCCCCTCTAATCACCACTTCACACCCAAGGTAAGGAATAGTTGTCTTAATGACTACAGGCCTGTCGCACTGACCTGTGTAGTCATGAAAATAAGGTGTTAAAGAAGGAACTGCAGATGCTGGAAAATCGAGAGATTACACAAAATGCTGGAGAAACTCAGCGGGTGCAGCAGCATCTATGGAGTGAAGGAGATAGGCAATGTTTCGGCCAGAAATGTTGCCTATCTCCATCGCTCCATAGATGCTGCTGCACCCGCTGAGTTTCTCCAGCATTTTGTGTAAACCCTTGAAAGGCTTGTGCTGGCCAAGCTGAAAAAGATCTCGAACTCCTGCTGAACCCTCTCCAGTTTGCATATCGGGCCAATAGATCTGTGGATGATGCAGTCAACCTGGGCCTGCACTTCATCCTACAGCACCTAGACCGCCAGGGGACCTACGCGAGGATCCTGTTTGGTGATTTTAGCTCTGCATTCAACACCATTGTGCCAGAGCTACTAAACTCCAACATTTCTGAGTTGACTGTGCCTGAACCCCTCTGTCGGTGGATCACCAGCTTCCTGACACACAGGAAGCAGCATGCGAGGCTGGGAAAGCACATCTCAAACCCACAAACGCTCAGCGTAGGAGCACCACAAGGCTGCGTACTATCCCAGGGTACTTAAGGAAGTGGGTCCAGAAATCATGGATGCATTGGTGATAATTTTCCAACGTTCTTTAGAGTCAGGATCATTTCCTGTGGATTGGAGGGTAGCTAATGTTATCGCACTTTTTAAGAAAGGCGGGAGAGAGAAAACAGGAAATTATAGACCAGTTAGCCTGCCATCGGTGGTGGGGAAGATGCTGGAGTCAATTATAAAAGATGAAATAGCCGAACATTTGGATATCAGTAACAGGATCGGTCCGAGTCAGCATGGATTTATGAAGAGGAAATCATGCTTGACTAATCTTCTGGAATTTTTTGAAGATGTAACTAGGAAAATGGACAAGGGTGAGCCAGTGGATATAGTGTACCTGGACTTTCAGAAAGCATTTGATAAGGTCCCACATAGGAGATTTGTGGGCAAAATTAGGGCACATGGTATTGGGGGTAGAGTGCTGACATGGAGAAAGAAGTGGTTGGCAGACAGGAAACAAAGAATAGGGATTAACGATCCCTTTCAGAATGGCAGGCAGTGACTAGTGGGGTACCGCAAGGCTCGGTGCTGGGACCGCAGCTATTTACAATATACATCAATGATTTGGATGAAGGGATTCAAAGTAACATTAGCAAATTTGCAGATGACACAAAGCTGGGTGGCAGTGTGAACTGCGAGGAGGATGCTATGAGAATGCAGGGCGACTTGGACAGGTTGGGGGAGTGGGCAGATGCATGGCAGATGAAGTTTAATGCAGATAAAAGTGAGGTTATCCACTTTGGTAGCAAAAACGGGAAGGCAGGTGGCTATCTAAATGGCGTCAAGTTGGGAAAAGGGGAAGTACAACGGGATCTGGGGGTCCTTGTTTATCAGTCTATGAAAGTAAGCATTAAAGAAGGAACTGCAGATGCTGGAGAATCGAGGGTTACACAAAAAGCTGGAGAAACTCAGTGGGTGCAGCAGCATCTAAGGAGCGAAGGAGATGGGCGACGTTTCGGGTCGAGACTCGAAGAAGGGTCTCGACCTGAAACGTTGCCTATCTCCTTCGCTCCTTAGATGCTGCTGCACCCGCTGAGTTTCTCCAGCTTTTTGTGTAACCCTATGAAGGTAAGCATGCAGGTACAGCAGGCAGTGAAGAAAGCGAGTGGCATGTTGGCCTTTATAACAAGAGGAATCGAATATAGGAGCAAAGAGGTCCTTCTGCAGTTGTACAGAGCCCTAGTGAGACTACACCTGCAGTATTGTGTGCAGTTTTGGTTCCCTAATTTGAGGAAGGACATTCTTGCTTTTGAGGGATGGCAGCGTAGGTTTACAAGGTTAATTCCCGGGAAGGGGGGACTGTCATATGCTGAGAGAATGAAGCAGCTGAGCTTGTACACTCTGGAGTTTAGAAGGATGAGAGGGAATCTCACTGAAACATATAAGATTGTTAAGGTTTTGGACACGCTAAAGGCAGGAAACATGTTCCCGATGTTGGGGGAGTCACAGGAGAACAAGGAGCCACAGTTTAAGAATAAGGAGTAAGCCATTTAGAACAGAGACAAGGAAGCACTTTTTCTCACAGAGTGGTGAGTCTGTGCCTCAAAGGGCGGTGGAGGCAGGTTCTCTGGATGCTTTCGAGAGAAATCTAGATAGGGCTCCTAAAAATAGCGGAGTCAGAGGATATGCGGAGGAGGCAGGAATGGGGTACTGATTGGGGATGATCAGCCATGATCACATTGAATGCTGGCTCAAAGGGCCAAATGGCCTACACCTGCACCTATTGTCTATTGAGTGAGATCCCCAGTAATCTCTTTGCATCCTCTTTGCTTCTCCTAATTACTCTGTTTCATGTCATCAAACTTAGAAATATTAAATTGACTTCCTTGTCAAAATCATTAATGTACATGCAAATAACAGGCTCATGCGATGGTTTCAATGATGGCTCATTAGTCACCATGTGCCACCCAAAAGAAGTCTCGGTTCCTAGCCTGCCAAAGAATTTTCAATCCATCCCAGTTGAACATTGCCAAATCCACATATTTTAATATTCCTTGTTGATCTTTTATGCATGGCTTTATCAAAGACCTTCTGAAAATTCAACACATCCACTTCTTCTCCCTGAAGAAAAAAATAAATTAAAAGGTCCTGGTGGAACTCAGCGTCAGGCAGCATCTGTGGAGGAAAATTATTAATACAACAATGTCTTATTTTTAAAGATCAAAACATTGTTTTGGAAAAGAGAAACAACAAACAAGGTTCTATATTGAAATCTTTTCATACAGCAGGTGGCAAACAGGACATTTGAAATGTGGGAAAGAATAAAGTGCGTTTGAATAGTTAAGAGAAACACCGCTATTGTAGATTTTAATCAGTCGGATGTAGCAAAAATAACGACATTTGTTCCCTTTTTAACGAAGACGCCATCATTGTAATAGGGGAACACATTTCACAATAACATTTGAAGAAGTACATCAGCTTTACAAACTACATTTCAATCATTTAATCCCGTTCATTTAATCTACTATTACCAATGAAGAATAATGTCTGACGTTTACTGACCTTCTGCAGAGGAACTTGTGTGGAATTCTGGAGAAGCAGCAACGTGGCTTTGAGCCCAGCACAGGACAAGCTGAGGTTCCCTCACACTGCACAGTAACTGACGCTGCCTCTTGTCAAACTCAATGACACTCCCCCTCCAGCTCAGGGTTCCGGCACCACTGGTGTCGACACAAATGGGTTAAGATATAGAATTATACAACTAATAAAGATTCCATCTGGAATCAAACTTGCACCTTTGCGATTTTGAACATTTCGAATGGATCTCAAATAGGAGAGCTCCATGTGCTTTGCTGCATCCTGCTGGGCCTGATGTTCCACGAGACAGTACATGCAATCCAGGGAGGTCCTGCCATCTCATGATAAAAACCTCCATAGAGGGTTGTGTTCATTAAACATGCTGGCAATTCCATTGCACCCATTAGGATAAACTGAACCATTCCCGGAGAGAGGATCGGCCCTGGTGAAAGGAGAAAGAACATACTGCTTCCTCACTTGCCTCTTCATGGGCAGGTGCCCACAGATTTCACCATGCAAAACTGACTATTGCATTGTTGGTGTCTTGATCAAAAAGCGTAAATTTTAAAATTATTTTTGCTACTTTCCACTGATTAAAAAAATAAACTAGTGGTGTTTGTCTCTACTAAATGACTGCTCTTTATGAATCAAAAAATAGTTCAATCTCCAACCTGGTTTAGTGTTTCCGGGTTCTAAAACAGTGTTTGGATATTTAAAAATAATTTATGCGATAAGACAATATCTTTTTGAATTTATGTTGGCGAAATCATGACAAACAAATCTATTGGAGATGATGGTGATGTACCATGTAGAATAGATAAGGGAGAAGATGTGGACACCCAAGAGTTTGCAGATCCTGGAAACATGAGCAAAGAGCAAACTGCTGGAGGGAATTTGTGGATCAGGAACCATCTGTGGAAGTAAATGGACAGATGACCATTCGCAACTGAAGAAGGGTCACGATACAGGGTCATCTGCACATGTTCCTCCACAGACGCTGCCTGACCCACTGAGTCCCTCCAGCAGATTGTGTTTGTTTGTTTCAGGGACAACAAGTGGATGTGTCGAATTTTCAGAAGGTCTTTGAATTTTTAAATATGTGGATTGGGCAATATTAAACAGGCATGCATTGAAAATTATTTGGCAGACAGGAAACAGAGAGGAGACTTTGTTAATAGGAAGCAAAGAGGTTTCCAGGTGATGTCAATCAGTTGAGTTACTTGCCAAATATAGACAGATACAGCAGAGAGTCATAGAGCTGTAGAGCATGGAAATAGACACATCGACCCAACACACACATGCTGACCAAGATGTCCAACTGACCCCATCACAATTGTCTGCGCCTGGCCCATGTCTCTCCAAACATGTCTTTGTGCTCTCCTTACCGGAGAAAGGGTTTTTCAGCCACAGATGTAATGCAGCCAAGGCTGACCAGACTGATTCCTGGAATGGCAGGACTAATGTTTAAGGAGAGGAGGAGCTGACTGAGCCAGTAGTTACTGGAGTTTTCAAAATGATTTAAACATGACCTCTCTAAATTAAACAAAATTCAAAGCAGAGCTAGACAGACTCGATACATAAGGATATTTCCAGTGACTGTGGGATCTGGAACAAGGGGTTTTGGACTCAAGATAAGGGTTGAAACATTTAGGGCCGAGACATTTCTTCATTGTGAATACGGTGAGCCATTGAAATTCACCCCACAGAAAATGGTAGATGGCAGGTCACTGAATCTTGTTAAGTAGGGGATAGATTTATTTGACATAAAATGCATCAAAAATTATCGGGAGAGAATTGGAATATGAGATTGTTTTGAATGATTGAACAGGCTCAAAGTGACAAATAATCCTCCCCAATTCTCTTTTGCATGTTTCAATAGGTTTTGGGATGGTTTGATGTTTTATTTGTCCTTCACACTTCTGATGTTTATTTACACTTTGTGAAATTTTGGTTGAGATAAAAAACAGGAAGCGAAGCAGCCCAGAGCTCAGGTAGATGAATCATTGTGGTTAAATTGCAAAACTGTTCTTCATGCAGCCTTGTCCATTTCTCTGAATTTTGCATCATGTCCTGAATGCCGGGCATTACAATAGGTTTTGGGATGCTTTGATGTTTTCTTTGTCCTCGCACGCTCTGTGGTGAGAAATTATGAGATCAACGAACATTTTAAAACGCATATCAACTGCATGGGCCACGGGTGTTAGAGAGCCGGGGCTGAGGGGGGGATGGAAGCACAAGGAGCGGCGGAGACAGAATCAGATGGGGAGCTGGGGCTGGCGAGTGTTTGCTGGGCCGGCGAGTGTTTGCGGGGCCGGCGAGTGTTTGCGGGGCCGGCGAGTGTTTGCGGGGCCGGCGAGTGTTTGCGGGGCCGGCGAGTGTTTGCGGGGCCGGCGAGTGTTTGCGGGGCCGGCGAGTGTTTGCCGGGCCGGCGAGTGTTTGCCGGGCCGGCGAGTGTTTGCCGGGCTGGCGAGTGTTTGCCGGGCTGGCGAGTGTTTGCCGGGCTGGCGAGTGTTTGCGGGGCTGGAGAGTGTTTGCGGGGCTGGCGAGTGTTTTGCCTTATCTTCATACCATCTCCACAAAGACTAGATTATATAGACTTGGTCATAACAAAAAAACAGATCACTTTAATGATTGAAATCTCCTGACATCCTTGATCACGCCCTCTATCACCCTTAGAAACATATAAAATAGGTGCAGTAGGAGGCCATTCGGCCCTTAGAGCCTTCATTGTGATCATGGCTGATCGTCCCCAATCATATCAATAACCCTTCTCCCCATATCCCTTGACTCCACTAACCCCTAGAGCTCTATCTAACTCTCTTTCAAATCCATCCAGTGACTTGGCCTCCACTGCCCTCTGTGGCAGGGAATTCTGCAAATTCACAACTCTCTGGGTGAAAACATTTTTTCTCACCTCAGTCTTAAATGACCTCCCCTTTATTCTAAGACTGTGGCCCCTAGTTCTGGACTCACGCAACATTGGGAACATTTTTCCTGCATTTAGCTTGTCCAGTCCTTTTATAAGTTTCCATGAGATCCTCCCTCATCCTTCTAAACTCCAGTGAATACAAGCCTAGTCTTTTCAATCTTTCCTCATGAGATGGTCATGTAGATGACAGTCCCACCATCCCAGGGATCAATCTCGTGAACCTACGCTGCGCTGCCTCAATCACAAGGATGTCCTTCCTCAAATTAGGAGATGAAAACTGCACACAATACTCCAGATGTGGTCTTACCAGAGCCCTATACAACCGCAGAAGAACCTATTTACTCCTTCACAGGCAGGGGAACAGTAAATAATTTGTGGCACTTCCCATACTCAGACTAAACCAAACATAGATTCAGACAGACTATAAACTACAGTAGGGTGAACAGAAGGGGCAGGATTAGTAAATTGTAAACTTGAAACAGTGTCCACAAATATTAAACTACTGCCCCTTTGACAGACCCAACTAGGGAATATAACCAGGTCTAAAAGCAAAGAGTGCGAGGTAATCAGCAGGTCAGGCAGCATCTTTGTCCACCACAAAGTGAATTGACAAGCATCATTTTGATCAGGACCCTTCTTCAGATTGAAGATGTAGATGGGGAGAATTCTGAAGAGATGAGGTGGGCCAAACCCTTGCAACTGGTATGTGGATAAAGGCACTTTGTACCTATCCAAGTTCTTCACAGATGCTGCCTGACCCTCTGAGTTACTCCAGCACTCTGTGAAACGTCACCTATCCATGTTCTCCACAGATGCTGCCTGACCCGCTGAGTTACTCCAGCACTCTGTGAAAGTACATACCAGTGGCAGGGCTGCTAACATTGGGTGAGAGTTGGGAGTGAGAAATTGCAAGAGACCAAGCCCGAGGGAGCATAGTGATCAGGGGTGGGGGGGGGGGGGGGGGGGGGGGGGGGAGGTTGTTGGTGGGGGGTATTGTCCCCCTACCATTGGTACGGAGCTTTTGCATTTTTCAGCTTGAGGTTGTGCAATCTGGTGCATACTGTAGCGATTCTTTTAATTTGACATGAATGAACTTAGTGTATTCATGTATGGAAATCAGATTATGATCAAACACTTGGCCCTGTTAACCAACCTGGGTCTCACTGCACACCTGGTACTACTCCTGACCCCGACTCCAGTTGCATACCATCTCTCATTCCTGACCCAGAGTCCAGCCTTACACCAGGCCCCCTATATTACCCTGATCATAGCTGCTTACCTGCTAGGTTCCCAGTGCTAAACACACCCCTGGTCCCAGCTTTGACTGCACACCTAATGCTATTCCAAACCTTGACTCTGGATGCACACTTGGCCTTGCTCCTAGCCCGTTTGCACTGACAATTTATCTGGCCCACACATAAAGCCCCATATCTGACCCCCTGGACTTAACCTATTACGTTCAAGTCCACAGGTGCTTATCTAATGCGGTAATCATTTATGGGGAACTTCACGGACCAAAATTTACTACACCCATTGGCTTCCTTGTTATCCTTGTTATCTAACATGCTAGTTACTTTGTCAAAAAAGTCATCAGTTGGTTGAACACAATTTCTCATCCGTAAAATTATTCTCACTCAGCTGTATAAATATTCTGTTACAATTTCCTTCACTTTCCTAACAAACTGTCCTGAAGTCATTTTCACCCCCAATATTTTCAGTATTTTGCTGTTTTCCTCTCAGCTGGGACTTTTCTGAAATGCAAAGTTCAATAACTATATATTTAAGCAATATTATTCTATTAAATGTGATCTTGAGAGTACATGATATTTTCTGTGGTATTCATAATACAACAATGTTAAAAAGATCTTTGTTTTGATTGCACCTACCAACATGCATACATTATTACATTACAGTTAATATGTACCGAGGGCAAATTTTTGTTCCAATGCTCCCCATTCCCAATTACTTTTACATTGAAGTAATTGAATTCCAAGTGAAGTTTAAATGGCATCAGTAAAATAAAACCTCCGGAATCAATGATATTCATTACGTGGTTGGCTGGGGTCAGTATCAGCACAATTACTATATTAAACTTTGAATCTTCAGATGTCCAGGTTCAAGCTAAAACTAAAGACAAATAATGACCTCCTCACACATTCCCCAGCTAGTATCTCTGTCACTCCTTTAAAATAAGCCCCTTCTTTGAACAAGCTCTTAAGCATCACATCTGAATCTGATCACAGAATTTCTCACAACAGAGCGTGAGAATCTGTCGTAATGCATGATTCTCACGGCCATCTGTGTGAGAGTTGGCAGCCCTGCATTCAGGACATGATGCAAAATTCAGAGAAATGGACAAGGCTGCATGAAGAACAGTTTTGCAATTTAACCACAATGATTCATCTACCTGAGCTCTGGGCTGCTTCGCTTCCTGTTTTTTATCTCAACCAAAATTTCACAAAGTGTAAATAAACATCAGAAGTGTGAAGGACAAATAAAACATCAAACCATCCCAAAACCTATTGAAACATGCAAAAGAGAATTGGGGAGGATTATTTGTCACTTTGAGCCTGTTCAATCATTCAAAACAATCTCATATTCCAATTCTCTCCCGATAATTTTTGATGCATTTTATGTCAAATAAATCTATCCCCTACTTAACAAGATTCAGTGACCTGCCATCTACCATTTTCTGTGGGGTGAATTTCAATGGCTCACCGTATTCACAATGAAGAAATGTCTCGGCCCTAAATGTTTCAACCCTTATCTTGAGTCCAAAACCCCTTGTTCCAGATCCCACAGTCACTGGAAATATCCTTATGTATCGAGTCTGTCTAGCTCTGCTTTGAATTTTGTTTAATTTAGAGAGGTCATGTTTAAATCATTTTGAAAACTCCAGTAACTACTGGCTCAGTCAGCTCCTCCTCTCCTTAAACATTAGTCCTGCCATTCCAGGAATCAGTCTGGTCAGCCTTGGCTGCATTACATCTGTGGCTGAAAAACCCTTTCTCCGGTAAGGAGAGCACAAAGACATGTTTGGAGAGACATGGGCCAGGCGCAGCCAATTGTGATGGGGTCAGTTGGACATCTTGGTCAGCATGTGTGTGTTGGGTCGATGTGTCTATATCCATGCTCTACAGCTCTATGACTCTCTGCTGTATCTGTCTATATTTGGCAAGTAACTCAACTGATTGACATCACCTGGAAACTTCTTTGCATCCTCTTTGCTTCCTATTTACTCTCAGCTTCAAGTCATCAAACTTAGAAACAAGGACATTTGTTTCCTTGTCAATACCATTGATGAACATTGAAAATAATGGACTCAAGAACTGGCTTGATTCTGGATCATTCATCACCACCTGCCATCCTAACGAAGTCTCCTCTCTGTTTCCTGTCTGCCAAATAATTTTCAATGCATGCCTGTTTAATATTGCCTAATCCACATATTTAAAAATTCAAAGACCTTCTGAAAATTCGACACATCCACTTGTTCGCCCTGAAACAAACAAACACAATCTGCTGGAGGGACTCAGTGGGTCAGGCAGCGTCTGTCGAGGAACATGTGCAGATGACCCTGTATCCTTCTTCAGTTGCGAATGGTCATCTGTCCATTTACTTCCACAGATGGTTCCTGATCCACAAATTCCCTCCAGCAGTTTGCTCTTTGCTCATGTTTCCAGGATCTGCAAACTCTTGGGTGTCCACATCTTGTCCCATATCTATTCTACACGGTACATCACCATCATCTCCAATAGATTTGTTTGTCATGATTTCGCCAACATAAATTCAAAAAGATATTGTCTTATCGCATAAATTATTGAAAACTATCCAAACACTGTTTTGGAACCCGGAAACACCAAACCATTTTGGAGATTTAAATATTTTTTAATTAATAAAGAGCAGTCATTTAGCAGCGAGAAACACCACTATTTCATTTTTTTATTCAGTGGAAAGTAGCAAAAATAATTTTAAAAATTACGCTTTTTGGTCAAGACACCAAAAATGCAATAGTTAGTTACTATCCTTATAATAAATGCATCCTCAGCACACATGCCCCATGTTTTGTTGTCACGTATTTAAAATGAATTACACAAATAGAATTATACAGAATTACTTTTAAATGTAAAGGGTAAATAGAGAAGTTGTTTCTGAAGATAACATCAGCATAAAACAGGAAGGATCTGTGTTAGGTCCTGTTTACACTTCTGCTGTGAAACTCAGCAAGTGCCCCAACGGAGACATTTGCACCAGATAAGACAGTGGATGATCCCAGTGTTTAGAATGTGAGAGTGACGGACAGTGTGGGTTGGAGGGGGAGATGAGATGAATTATGAAGAGAAAGATTCAGGAGCTGGGGAGAAATATCAAAACAGAGGGTGAGCAGCAATAAAAATGAATTGTATTTCTCTGCAGAATTCACACAATATGGGGAAATGATTTGTTAACCCGGATTAAGGAACGAGCTTGATTAGATTTCTTCTCACGATGTGGACAAGACTAACTGCTGAGCTGATGATGAGGTGCCCTTTCTGAGTCCATCCAGATTGTTTGATTAGAAATCGATTGTTTAGGATGTGGGCCTCACTGCTCAGGCTTCCATTTTTAGCCCATGAGGATGTGAACATCCTTACGTAGCCAGTGAATGATGCTCCCACCCTGCTCTTGATGGGAATGAAGGAACAGCAATGGATTTCCAAGTCATGACTGGAGAGGCACCCACAGCATGTGGTGATCCCATGGGCCTGTTGCCGTTGTCTTTCTTGGTTGATGGGATCACTGATATGAGAGGTGTTAATGAAGTAGCCTTGGTAATGAACATTGAGACACCTTGCGGTGGTTGATTGAGACCGAAGACACTGTACACAAGTGGTGGATCAAAGAAGATCACTGTAGTAGATGGGGACATGCTATGTCCTGGATGATGTTGCATTTCTTCAGTATCACTGGAGTAACATTCATCAAAGCATTGCACCCTCCTGAATTGGGCCTTGCCGCTGATGGAGAGGTGCCGTGGTGTCAGGAATTGCAAGAATTAATCACCTTTCCTTTATCGATACTGCTTCTTAATGCTGCAACTCCCCACCTAGTATAACTGTGGGAGTACTTTCACCGGAAGGAATGGAAAGGTTTAGGAAAGCAATCTACCACTGTCTTGAGTACAATTCACAATGGGGGGAAGCCACTAACCTTGACAGTGATGCTCAAATTGTAGAGAATAACTGAATGATTAAAGAAATGCTACACCAGTAAAATCAAGTACACCTGGATTAATGATATTCAAATACTTACACATACTTTATAATTTTGGAGGCTCCACAACACTTGTATAGGGAGCAGTGTCAATCGAACCTCTTCTCAATCTCTCTTAAATCCCCACTACCCAGCTTCATAACAGTCTCAACCTTTTCTTTACTTTTGTTAAAATCCACAGAGTGAAATTGTTCAGTTAATAATTATCCAAGTTTCTCCTCTCCCTCTTGTGACTAATCTCATGTTCCCATATCTCACCTGACATAGAAACAGAGAAACATAGACAATAGGTGCAGGAGTAGGCCATTCGGCCCTTCGAGCCAGCACCGCCACTCATTGTGATCATGGCTGATCATCCACACTCAGTAGCCCGTTCCTGCCTTCTCCCCATATCCCTTCATTCTGCTAGCCCCTAGAGCTCTATCTACCTCTCTTTTAAATACATCCAGTAAAATTGCATCTACTGTCTTCTGTGACGGAAATCCTAACAGGAATCCCAAAATTCCCGGCCGTTCCACACTGCTGCTGTCTCCGTTGCCAGAATCAGTACCCCGTTCCTGCTTTCTCCCCATACCCCTTGATTCCGTTAGCCCTAAGAGCTAAATCTAACTCACTCTTGAAAACATCCAGTGAATTGGCCTCCACTACCTTCAGTGGCAGAGAATTCCACAGATTCACAACTCTCTGGGTGATTTTTTTTTTCTCATCTCAGTTTTAAATGGCCTCCCCTTTATTTTTAGACTGTGGAAAAAAACTGCAGAAGGACCTCTTTACTCCTATACTCAAATCATCTAATTATAAAGGCTAACATGCCATTAGCTTTCTTCACTGCCTGCTGTACCTGCATGTTTACTTTCATTGACTGGTGTACAAGGACACCCAGGTCTCATTGCGCTTATTTTATACCTAATCTGACACCACTGAGATAATAATCGGCCTCCTTGTTCTTGCCACCATAGTGGATAATCTCACATTTATCTACATTATTCTGCATCTGCCATGCATCTGCCACTCACTCAACCTGTAATATCCTCTTCACAGTTCATACTGCCACCCAGCTTTGTGTCATCTGCAAATTTGCTAGTGCTACTTTTAATTCCATCATCTAAATCATGAATATATATTGTAAATAGTTGACGACATCACTGATGTAGAGCCCGAGCGATTGAAGGCAGAATCATTTCATGCAGACATGGACATCCTGAAGAGAGTTGCACTGATCACTAACTCCCGCATGCTGCAGTATGGACACATACTATAGCCTCCCTTGCCATCTCCAGCCGAGTTTGTTTATATGTTCATAGCCCATATACAATTGGGAGATTAATGATCAATGATCAAGCAGATGGTATTTAGAAAATCAATCATATTCCTGAGCACTTTCACATTTTATAAAACCATTTGTCAGGATTGAAGAGAATTAGAACAGTTTGCGGGTCTATTTGTTCCACTCCGCTAACGTGACCAAGCATTTCTGGGTGTGGATTCTGCTTGCAGAAACGGCATGTATTTTCTGGATCGGACACACAAACATTGTGGTCATTCCGCATGCATATTTGTTCACTGAGACACTGGGAGCAATTTATCCACCAGTTTGCAGAGAGTATTACCTTGGGAAAGCACAGCTCAATGAGAAACTAATAGAGAGACTATAGAGACGTCAGTGTTGATCGAGTTCTAGTGATTCAATATGAAGTGGGCTTGATTCTCCATCTGGAAATATGAATCCAAATCCTGCTTTGGAATCTGGGGAATTGAAATAAAAATGAATAATCAATTCATGAATTAAGTTCCAGATTCAATGATGTTGACTGTGAAGGCACCAGATTGCTGGCAAACCCACCTGGCTCACAACGCCACCTGGAACAGGTGAGGAAAACTCACCTGATTTGACATCCACGTGATTCCAGGCCTATAGCAATGTGGTTGGCTTTTAACTGCCCTGTGAGATGGTCCCGCCCTCCACTATGTTCAGGGGGCAATTAGGGACGGGCAATAAATACTGGCTTTGTAGCAACCTCACATCCCAGGTCTGAGAACTAAATGGCTGCAAGGGCTTTGTGCGGAAAACTGGCAGAGTAAAATGGAATATATTTTGCAAATGATGTTTGTTTAGTGGGACTTTGCCATCAATAGATTTCTGAAAAAGAATAGTAACTGTTGCAAAAGCTATGAAAGTTTGGCTGTACACTGTTATGTTAGAAGCAAAGAGCAAATAATGATTGAGCTGATATGTGGATTGGTATAAACTGTGCGGTCAATTCTTTCAGCTGTATAAACTGTGCGGTCAATTCTTTCAGCTTTGTATGAATTCGACAGTTCAAAGAAAACAATGCCAAATATCAGAAGAGTTTCAAAACTGCTTTTATCCAAATTCTATCCAAACTCATTGGAATATCACTGACCCCAAAACATGCCTCGGAGCAGCTCAGTTGGACACACTTAAATTAATAAAGATAGTGCGTTCAGGAATATTACCCAATATATTTTTCAGGGAAATAAAAGCCACAAACTTTTGCAATAGTTAAATGCTTCAGTTTCCCGCATGAACCCATTGCCATGGTGACTGAGGTCCACCATTCAATGCTTGAACCCCAATCCTCCCCCTACTGCTCCCTGCCTTTCTGCAGCCCCAACTCCAGTCCCAGTTCAATGCAATGACACCATTTAGAGGTTGTTCGACAAAGTTATTCTTGAAGTTATTATGTGGTAAGCAAGCATTAGTACAAATGAAAACCAGTCTTCAAATGTAATTGAAATGTAGGCTACATGCAGTAATCAGTTTTGAATTTGAAAGGATAGTTTTGTAAACAAACGGTGCGGTCTGCAGAGCAGAAGTTCCAGCCCCACAGCAGGAGACTGCTCGGGAGAGTTGGTTGGCAAACCAACTTGACCATGAGATGTTTCAGCCTTCATCTTCTCTTCTTGTGTAGGGCATGCACAGCCTAAAGTTGGAGGACAACTTGTTCTATTTGATCTAATTTGATTGATGTTTCAGCCAAAAGTAAGACAATGTGGGCTTAATAAGATCAAATATCTCGGTAAATTGCCCCAACATGTAAGGAGCAGATGGGAAAATGGGATAACAAAGAACATTGATCAGTAGTCAGTGTGGACCTGATAGACCCAAGGGATTGGTTCAACGAATGTTCTCTAAAATAAAAATTGACTTCCGATGTCAGAGAGTCTAGATATCCCAAATTGTGAGGGCTGACAATTTGGGAACACAAAAATCCCAATTATTCAGGAAATAATCCTGTGGCCACGTTTGATGTCCTCAATGACAGAATAAGTCTGTTTTGGAAGCTTTCTTGATCTCATTAACAATAGTGAAAAAAAGCTCATTACAATGGGCTGATGCTAGGTTTGATGTTACCACATTGTCTCACGCCAGCGCAGTGGCACAAATAGACCCGTAAACTGTTAGAATTCTTTGGTGTCAAGGGCTTATTTCACCCATTTATAAGAGTGGAAACAAATTAGACCCAAATAATTATCGTGGCTTCTGTGTCAGTAGCTGCCTAGGGAAGTTATTCTGCAGTATCCTAAATAACAGAATGCAGGATTTCCTTAACAAATACAACATTCTCAGTAAAAAACAAATTGGCTTCCTCCCAAAACACCGTACCACTGACCACATTTATACCCTCCCCACACTCATTGAAAAACATGTACACCAAGCAAAAAATGGGAAAATATTTGCCTGTTTCATTGACTTTGAGAAAGCATTTGACTCTATTTGGCACGAAGGGCTCTATTACAAACTCCTCTGTTGTGGTATTGGAGGAAAGGTGTATGACCTCATCAAATCAATGTATCTGAATTATAAATGTGGCGTTAAAATTGGGGACGAATGCACTGATC
Organism: Raja brachyura; assembly: GCA_963514005.1. The sequence continues at coordinate 56,088,697 of OY740796.1, read as the reverse complement.
TCTTCGCCTAGAGAAGAGGCGTCCGGCAAGGCTGCAATCTGAGCCCAACACTGTTTAATGTATATATCAACGATTTGGCTATAAAGTTGGACCAGAGCACAGCGCCGGGCCTCAGTCTCCTGGACGGAAAGGTAAAATCCCTGTTTTATGCGGATGCCTTGCTTCACAGAACAGGGACTGCAGCAATAATTGGACCTACTTGATGAGTACGGCCAACATTGGGCCCAGCAGTAAATGTAAAGAAAACCAACATCATGATTTTTCAGAAAAGACCCAGATGTCAGGAAGATAAATACAAATTTACTCTCAAGGGAGCTTCAATCTGGCAGTTAATGCACTAAAAGAGAAAGCTCAAAGAGCTCCATTTGCAATAAAAAGATTCTACAACATCCAAATTCCAATCAAAATCTGGCTTCAAATATTTGCCAGTGTAATCCAGCCTATTGCGTTTTATGGTAGTGAAGTATGGGGTCCGCTCAGTCACCATAGTTATAGTAAATGGGAAAAAGATACAACAGAGGCCCTGCATGCGGAATTTTGTCGGAACATCCTCCGTATTACAGGGAAACACCAACAAACGCATGTAGGGCGGAATTAGGCAGATACCCACTGATAATAAATATCCCGAAACGAGCACTCAATTTTTGGAATCACCTTAAATCTCCCCCCCACCCCCCCGATACCCTCCAGTTTAACGCCCTTCAAACACAAGAGGGGAGCCCAGAAAAGGGTTCCCTCTGTCAGTTGGTACTGAGACTAACTACCCCTATTCAGTTAAACCCTATCCAGATAAACCCTGACCATCCTCAGATCAATACTGATCTCCAGTCACCAGTTAGAGTGAACCAAATTATCAAACAATGTAAAGAAACATATTAGGAACATTGGGATAAAGAAACCAAAAGCCAAAGCAGATTTGAATGTTACTGTAACCTGAAAAGAGATTATAAATTGGCAGACCATCTCTCAACTGTTAGAGACATAATGCAGAGACAGACCCTCACCAAATACAGGTTAAGTTACCACTATTTGGCAATTGAAAAAGGAAGACAGAAGAGATTCTGACAACCAAGAGAAAGAATATGCGGCCATTGTTTGACAGATGAGGTTGAAACAGAGGTGCACTTCCTACAAAAATGCAAAAAAATTGACAAAACAAGGAAAATATACTTTGAAAATCTCAGTCTGGCTACACCAGATTTTAAAGAACTAGATGATACATCAAAACTAAGAATAGGGGGAGGGGGAGGGGGAGGGGGAGGGGGAGGGGGAGGGAGAGGGAGAGGGAGAGGGAGAGGGAGAGAGAATAGTTAGAGAAATGGGGTCAGAGAGAGGGGGAGAGAGACAAGGGAGAGACAGAGGGGGAGAGATTGATAGAGGGAGAGAGAGTGGGGAGAGAAACGGGGAGAGAGAAAGCGAGACATAGATAGAGAGAGAGGGGAGAGAGAAAGAGGGAGATGCGGGAGAGAGAGTGAGGGGGAGAAGAGAGAGAGGGAAGAGAGGGGTGTGAGAGAGAGAGAGAGGGGGAGAGTGGGGGAGAGAGAGGGGGGGAGGGAGAGGGGGATTGAGATGGGTGGAGAGGGGGAGAGGTGAATAGAGAGGGGATAGAGAGAGGAGAGAGAGGGAGTGGGGAGAGACATGGGGAGAGAGAGAGTCGGAGAGAGACAGGAAGAGGGAGAGAAGAGGAGAGAAGGGAGGGGGAGGGGAATAAGAGAGTGGAAAGAGAGAGGGGAGAGAGAGAGAGAGGGGGGAGAGAGAAAGAGAGGAGAGAGAGAGTGGAGGGGGAAAGAGAGAGAAGGGGAGAGAGGGAGAGAGAACAAAACACAGAGAGAGAGACAGAGGGAGGGAGAGAGGGGGAGAGATGGAGTAAGAGAGAGACAAAGAGAGAGACTGAGAGAACGAGAGAGAAAGAGGGACAGAGAGAGGGAGAGAGAGAGAGTGAGAAAGGGAGAGAGAACGAGAGAGAGAGGGAGAGAGAGAGAGAGAATGAGATAAAGAACTAGAGAGAGAGAGATAGAGCGAGAGAAAGGGAGAGAGGGGGAATGAGAGAGAGGGAGGGAGAGAGAGAAAATGAGATAGAGGGAGAGATAGGGAGAGGGAGAAAGAGTGACAGAGAAAGAGAGAGATAGAAAGAGAGAGATAGAAAGAGAGAGGGACAGAGAGAGGGTGAAAGGAAGAGAGAGAGGGAAATAGAGAGTGAGAGAGAGATAGTGATGGGGAGAGAGAGAGAGAAGGGGGAGAGAGGGGGAGCGAGTGAGAGAGAGAACGGGAGGGAGAGAGAGAGGGGGAGAGGTGGATAGAGGGGGAGAGAAAGGGGGAGAGATGAGGAGAGAGGGGGGAGAGAGAGGTGGGGGGGGAGAGGGGGGGGAGAGGGGGGGGGAGAGGGGGGGGAGAGAGGGGGGAGAGAGGGGGGAGAGAGGGGGGGAGAGAGGGGGGGAGAGAGGGGGGGAGAGAGGGGGGGAGAGAGGGGGGGAGAGAGGGGGGGAGAGAGGGGGGGAGAGAGGGGGGGAGAGAGGGGGGAGAGAGGGGGGAGAGAGGGGGGAGAGAGGGGGGAGAGAGGGGGGGAGAGAGGGGGGGAGAGAGGGGGGGAGAGAGGGGGGGAGAGAGGGGGGGAGAGAGGGGGGGAGAGGGGGGGGAGAGGGGGGGGAGAGGGGGGGGAGAGGGGGGGGGAGAGGGGGGGGGAGAGGGGGGGGGAGAGGGGGGGGAGAGGGGGGGGGAGAGGGGGGGGGAGAGGGGGGGGGAGAGGGGGGGGAGAGGGGGGGGAGAGGGGGGGGAGAGGGGGGGGGAGAGGGGGGGGGAGAGGGGGGGGGAGAGGGGGGGGAGAGGGGGGGGGAGAGGGGGGGGGAGAGGGGGGGGGAGAGGGGGGGGGAGAGGGGGGGGGAGAGGGGGGGGGAGAGGGGGGGGGAGAGAGGGGGGGAGAGAGGGGGGGAGAGAGGGGGGGAGAGAGGGGGGGGAGAGAGGGGGGGGAGAGAGGGGGGGGAGAGAGGGGGGGGAGAGAGGGGGGGGAGAGGGGGGAGGGGGGGGAGGGGGGGGAGGGGGGGGAGGGGGGGGAGAGAGGGGGGGAGAGAGGGGGGGAGAGAGGGGGGGAGAGAGGGGGGGAGAGAGGGGGGGAGAGAGGGGGGGAGAGAGGGGGGGAGAGAGGGGGGGAGAGAGGGGGGGAGAGAGGGGGGGAGAGAGGGGGGGAGAGAGGGGGGGAGAGAGGGGGGGAGAGAGGGGGGGAGAGAGGGGGGGAGAGAGGGGGGGAGAGAGGGGGGGAGAGAGGGGGGGAGAGAGGGGGGGAGAGAGGGGGGGAGAGAGGGGGGGAGAGAGGGGGGGAGAGAGGGGGGGAGAGAGGGGGGGAGAGAGGGGGGGAGAGAGGGGGGGAGAGAGGGGGGGAGAGAGGGGGGAGAGAGGGGGGGAGAGAGGGGGGGAGAGAGGGGGGAGAGAGGGGGGAGAGAGGGGGGAGAGGGGGGGAGAGAGTGGGGGGGAGAGTGAGTGGGGGGAGAGGGAGTGGGGGAGAGGGAGTGGGGGAGAGGGAGTGGGGGAGAGGGAGTGGGGGAGAGGGAGGGTGAGAGCAGAGAGAGAGAACGAGAGACAGGGAGAGAAAGAGAGAGAGAGACAGAGAGAGAGAGAGAGACAGAGAGAGAGAGACAGAGAGAGAGAGAACAAGAGAGAGCGAGAGAGAACGAGAGTGAGAGAGACAAAGAAACATAGAAAATAGGTGCAGGAGTAGAGGCCATTCGGCCCTTCGAGCCTGCACCGCCATTCAATATGATCATGGCTGATCATCCAACTCAGTATCCCGTACCTGCCTTCTCTCCATACCCCCTGATCCCTTTAGCCACAAGGGTCAAATCTAACTCTCTCTTAAATATAGCCAATAAACTGGCCTCAACTACATTCTGTGGCAGAGAGTTCCAGAGACTCACCACTCTCTGTGTGAAAAATGTTTTTCTCATCTCGGTCCTAAAAGACTTCCTCCTTATCCTTAAACTGTGACCCCTTGTCCTGGACTTCCCCAACATCTCAGACTGGAGGCCTGTGACTAGTGGTCTGCCTCAGTGTCAGTGCTGGGCCCATTACTGTTTGTCATCTACATCAATAACTTGGATGAAAACTTACAGAGCATGTTTAGCAAGTTTGCAGTTTGCAGTAGGATCTTGATCGATTGGCCACGTGTGCTGGGGAATGATTGATGGAATTTAATGCAGAGAATAGTGAGGTATTGCATTTTGGGATGTCTAACATGGGGACGATCTGCACAGTGAATGGTGGGGCTCTAGGTACCATTGTAGAGCAGGTTCACAGTACCATGAAGGTGGAATCACCGTTGCTGCAGATCCGATGGTCAAAAGGCTTTTGGCACATTGGCCATCACCTGGCAGAGTATGAAGTGTAGAAGTTGGGAGGTCATGTAGCAGTTACATAAGATCTTAGTGAGGCCGCATTGGGAGTGCTGTGTTCAGTTCTGGCTACTGTGTTATTGGAACGATTTGGCCAAACCAGAAACTTTACAGATACTTTTTACAAGGATGCAGCAGCCAGGGTCTGGCCTATGGGGAGTGGTTGTGGGCAGGGACCCTATTCCTTGAAGCGCAGGCAGGAGGAAGAAGGGTGATCTTATAGAGGCGCATAAGATGATGCGAAGGATCTAGCGGGAAGAATATCAAAGTCAAAGTCAAACAAACTTTATTGTCATTTAGAAATACATTGATATATGCAATTCCAAACGAAATTCCATTGCATTTGGCTCCCTGTGCAACACGATAATTAACAGAAGGATAAACATGGATAAACATGGATAAAAAGGATAAAAGGATAAATAGACAATGGTGGCAGCCTACGAATATGAGGGAATTCTGATGAGTTGTACGTCTACTCTCAGCAGACCGACCTTGCTGCCTGGTCTGTGGGTCTGAATTCACATCTACCTGTCGACTGGTCTGAAGTAGTTGACTACAAAATAAACTGCAGATTGAACAGAGCCGCAGCGAGTGTTCACCCACGGCTGGAACTAATATTCCCAGTGGGGGTGAAGGGCATAGCATCACAGTTACCCCAACTCTCCCTTTCTCAGATATGAAGCTACATTTTAACTTTCAGCATCATGTGTTATTCTTTACGTTGAATGCCGGAGAGAGAGAGACTCTAAACTACTGTTAATTAAGATGAAAATAAGAAATGAATGCATCTACACCTGCCGTGTTTACCACGATGATAGATAGAGCAGCAAGATGGAATTAGTGCTCATTATAGATGAGATTCATTATGGATACTGAACCTGCATTAACCCTTTAAAGTCCAACAATTGGAATTAAAATAACACTTTTTATCTCTCCCTCTAGATCAGTCCCTCGTGGCCTGGCAACATCCTCGTAAATCTCCTCCGCACCCTCAGACACAAAATGCTGGAGTAACTCAGCGGGTGGGACAGGCAGCATCTCTGGAGAGAAGGAATGGGTGACGTTTCGATACGACACCCTTCTTCATAAAACTTAGAACATAGAACATAGGTGCAGGAGGAGGCCATTTGGCCCGTCGAGCCAGCACCGCCATTCATTGTGATCATGGCTGATCATCCCCTATCAATAACCCGTGCCTGCCTTCTTCCCATATCCCTTGATTCCACTAGCCCCTAGAGCTCTATCTAACTCTCTCTTAAATCCATCCAGTGATTTGGCCTCCACTGCCCTCTGTGGCAGGGAATTCCACAAATTCACAACTCTCTGGGTGAAAAAGTTTTTTCTCACCTCAGTCGTAAATGACCTCCCCTTTATTCTAAGACTGTGGCCCCTGGTTCATACTGATCCGCTGAGTTACGCCAGGATTTTGTGTCTACCTTCGATTAAAACCAGACCTGCACTTATTTCCTACACATTCTCCATGCCCTTTCCAGCTTGACACCAATTTCCGATACCAATGTGCCTGAAACTGAACACAATACTGTAAATGTGGCCTGACCAACGTCTGATACAACTGTACATGACCTCCCAGTGTCTATACTCAATGCTCTGGCAGGTGAAGGCTAATGTGCCGCAAGCCTTTTTGACCACACTATCTACCTGTGCTGTTACTTGCAAACCACGATGTACCTGCTGTCGTCCTAGATTGCTCTGTTTTACACTTACTTGACATTTCCCTTGGTTCCAGCTCATCGGTATTCTGGACTGACAATTCTGGACTCACTGATTGACGGTGTCACTTCCCATCTGCGTCTGATTCTCAACACACTTGCACTACAGCTGAACATCCAAATAAAGACAAATCAAGACTTCACTGCTCCTCCAAGTGTAGCATTCACTCCCCTCGGTGGTACTTCAAATATCTGCCAGGCCTCTTTGTATAATTCTGGTCACCATATTATGGAAATGATGTCCTGTTGCCAGAGGCAGTGCGGAACTGATTCACCAGGATGTTATCTGGAATGGACAGTGTTAGTTTAGAAGACAGATTGGATCGGGTGGGATTGGTCTCTTTGGAGCAAGAATACTGAGGGGCGACCTTACAGATGCTTGTGAAATTATGTCAACTACAGCAGCATTGAGTAGATGGTGACAGTTATTTCCCAGGCTGGGAGAATCTAAACCCACACAACTCCAGTTTATTGGAAAGGGGAAAGATTTATGGGAATACTGGTGGGCAGGCAGGTATTCCACACCAAAGGTGGAGCAATCTCTTCATAAGTGGTGGTGGGGGCAGATACCGACACAGCAAATACACAGCATTTGGACAGCCGTTTGTCTCGGTTAGGAGTGGAGGAATATGAGACAAATACACGTGGATGAGATCACTTGTAATCTCATTCACATCATGGACATCATGCCTCATAGGCATCTCGATCTGCATGGATGAATCGGGCCGAAGGGCCTGTTTCCCTGTTGTTCTCATGGACATTTGCACAGCACTGGAATCACCGGTTCCGTCATCACTCATGTGCTCTGTCATCGGCCGGCCGGCCCGCCCGCCCAGTTGTAATTCCTTCGTCTAAATCGTCAATTTATATAAGTATCTGGGGTCCCAGCACTAAGTCTTCCGGCACCCCACTAGTTCCTGCCTGCCATTCCAAAAAGGACCTGTTCATTCCTACTCTTTGCTTCCTGTCTGCCAATCAGTTTTGTATCCACGTCAATACCCTTGTCCCAGTACCATGTGTTCTAGTTTTGCACACGCATTTCTTGTGTGGGACCTTGTCAAAGGCTTTTTGAAAGTCTAGATCCACCACATTCACTTGCTCTCCCATATTCATTCTACTTGTCACATCCTCAAAACATTCCAGAAGATTAGTCAAGCAGGATTTCCCCTTCATAAATCCACACTGACTTTGACCGAGGGTTACACAAAAAGCTGGAGAAACTCAGCGGGTGCAGCAGCATCTAAGGAGCGAAGGAAATAGGCGACGTTTCGGGTCGAGACCCTTCTCTTTGACCGATCCTGTTACTACTTTCCAATTGCTGTTACATCTTTAACAATCGACTGAGGCACCTTCCGCACTACCAACGTCAGGCTAAATGGTCTATAATTCCCTCTTTTCTCTTTCCCTCATTTCTTAAAAAGTGGGTATACATTCAGTACCCTCCCGTCCACCGGAACTGATCCAGAGTCTATAGAACATTGGAAAATAATCACCAATGCATGCACGATTTCTCAGACCACTCCTTGGGTACTCTGGGATGCAGACCATCAGGCCCTGGGGATTTATCTGCCTTCAGTCTCAACAGTTTGCATAACACCATTTCCTGATGGACTAGTGTGGATTTTCTTAAGTTCCTCCTTCCCGCTAGATCCTTGGTCCACGAGTTTTTATGGGAGATTGCTTGTGAGTCCCTTGGTGAAGACAAATCTAAATGTACCAGTTTTACCTCTTGGGTTGTGGAATGCGAGGGAGGCTCTCAGTATACAATGGCATATAGTTCAGGTTCAGAAATGAGGATAATTAATGTTAAAAATTCTGATACTAGATCGTAACTGGATCGCAACCATTCGGCCCTTCGACCCAGCACCGCCATTCAATATGATCATGGCTGATCCTCCAAAATCAGTCCACTGTTCCGGCTTTTCCCCCGTATCCCTTGATTCCCTTGGCCCAAAGAGCAAAATCTAATTCTGTCTTGAAAACATCCGGTGAATTGCCTCCACTGCCTTCTGTATTTTCAGTATCTGCAATACCACCCAGTGTAGTGTCAGCTGCAAATTTGCTGCTCATGCCTTGTACGTTCTCACCGCTAGTCACAGGCCTCCTGTCTGAAAAACTACCTTCCACCATCACCCTCTGCTTCCTTCCATGAAGCCAAGTTTCTATCCATTCAGCTATCTCTCCTTAGATCCCTTGCAATCTTACCTTCCAGAGAAGCCTACCATGTGGATGTTTGTAAAATACCGTTGCTCAAATCCACACATACAACGTCGACAGCTCTGTCATCATCAACGTTTTTGGTCACATCTTCAAGAAGCTCAATCAGGTTCGTGAGACATGACCTCCCACGTACAAATCTGTGCTGACTATCCCTAATCAGCCCTTGTCCACCTCAGTACATGTGTATCTGATCTCACCTTCCTGTCGTACAACTGTACTCTATTGTGCACACTCTCAACGACTCTATCATTTACTGAGCTCATGACATAGCAAAGCATCGCCTGAGACTGGTCACAGTTCCTCTGCTGTTCCTCAGCTGGCTTTTGGGAAACCTATAGAATCCCATCAGAATGAATGCACCTTTCCTCTTTAATGCTCTGCCCATGTACCGAGGTACAGTGTCAAGCTTTGTTTTGCATGCTATATAATCAGATAAGGATATACTGAACATAAACACAATCAAGGCAAACTGGAGTACAACAGATGGAGCAAAGTGCAAGATGCAGAGTGTAGAATATCTCTCCCAGCATTGTAACACATCAGTTCCAAAGACAAAGTTTACGATAACATTGAACATCCATGTGTACAGGTACATGTTTACAGGGATATGGGTCAAACACAGGCTGGTAGTACGAGTGTATGGGGCATGGGCATGGACAAGTTGGGCCAGAGGGCCTGTTTCCATGCTGTATGACCCTATGTCTGAAGCCCCCACCCCCTGCACCAGCTCCTGAGTCACCTACTGATCACACTGTCTTCCTGTTTCTTGTCTCTTGAACACGGGGCACAGGTAGTGCGATCCCTTATCTCCGTGTCTCCCTCACGCACTCCTTCCATCCAGAGATGCTGCCTGTCCCACAGAATTACTCCAGCATTTTGCGTTTATCTTCGGTTTAAACCAGTATCTGCAGTTCCTTCCTAACAGTGACATTATAAGACTCACATTCCTTTTTCAACCACCTGTCATAAGGTCATGAGGTCAATAAGGAATTGGAGTAGAATGAGGCCATTCAGCCCATCAAGTCTGCTCCACCATTCAATCATGGTTGATCTATCTCTCCCTCCTAACCCCATTCTCTTGGTTTCTCCCCATAACCTCTGACACCCGTACTAATCAAGATTCCATCTGTCTCTGCTTTAACAATATCCACTGACCTGGCCGCCAAAGAATGCCACTGGATCACTGAAGACATTTCTCCTAAATTAAAAGAACGTCCATTAATTCTGAGGCCATGACCTGTAGCCGTAGACTCTAGTGGAAACATCATCTCCACATCCACTCTATCCAAGCCTTTCCCTATTCTGTACGTTTCAATGAGGTCGCTGCTCATTCTTCTAAACTCTAGCGAATACAGGCCCAGTGCCGAAAAACGCTCATCATAGGTTACCCTACTCATTCCTGGGGTCATTCTTGTAAACCTCATTTGGACCCTCTCCAGAGCCAGCACATCCTCCCTCAAATATGGGGCCCAAAACTGCTCACAATATTCCAAATGTGGCCTTACCAGTGCCTTATAGAGCCTCAACATTACATCCCGGTTTTTGTAGACAAGCCTTCTTGAAATAAATACAAACATTGCGTTTGCTTTCTTCACTACCGATTCAACTTGCAGATTAACCTTTTGGGAATCCTCCACCAGCATTCCCAAATGCCTTTGCATCTCCGATTTCTGGTATTCCCTCCCCATTTATAAAATAGTCTACACCTTTATTCCAACAACCAAAATGCAGGACTCCACACTTTGCTCCAGTATATTCCATCTGCCACTGCATTGCCCACTTTCCCAACCTGTCTCACTCCCTACCTCGTCTCCCTTCCTACTTGTGTCTTTGCTAGTAATATGGACCATGAGCTCTGGCTGCTCACCTCCCCCTTTCACAATGTCCTGTGCCCGCACAGAACTGGCACCAGGGAGGCAACACACCATCCCGGAGTCTCGCCCATGGCCACAGAAACACTGATGGTCCCCATCACTATCTCTGGCCAAGACGTAGCCCTACAGAGCCAGAGGTGGTCTCCTTGTCCCGACTGCTGCTGTAATGTTCCCCCGAGGGGCCGTCACCCCAATAGTATGCAGGAGGCCGTGCTTGTCGGAGAAGGGGAGAGACACAGAGAGTCCTGCACTACCTGCTGCCTCTTCTGACAGCCACCCATCTGACTGAACCTCCGCTGGGAATGGGGACTGAGCCGATGGGACAGGGTGGAGGGAAGAAGAGGGAGAGAGGGGAGGTGGATCGGGAGTGAGAGATGGGGGAAGAACGGCAGAGAAATCAATGGGGAGAAGGAAAGGGGAGAGGATTTAAGTATAGGAGCAGGGAGGTTCTACTTCAGTTGTACAGGGTCTTGGTGAGACCACACCTGGAGTATTGCGTACAGTTCTGGTCTCCAAATCTGAGGAAGGACATTATTGCCATAGAGGGAGTGCAGAGAAGGTTCACCAGACTGATTCCTGGGATGTCAGGACTGTCTTATGAACAAAGACTGGATAGACTCGGTTTATACTCTCTAGAATTTAGGAGATTGCGAGGGGATCTTATAGAAACTTACAAAATTCTTAAGGGGTTCGACAGGCTAGATGCAGGAAGATTGTTCCCGATGTTGGGGAGGTCCAGGACAAGGGGTCACAGCTTAAAGATAAGGGGGAAATCCTTTAGGACCGAGATGAGAAGGACTTTTTTCACACAGAGAGTGGTGGGTCTCTGGAACTCTCTGCCACAGAGGGTAGTTGAGGCCAGTTCATTGGCTATATTTTAGAGGGAGTTAGATGTGGCCCTTGTGGCTAAGGGGATCAGAGGGTATGGAGAGAAGGCAGGTACGGGATACTGAGTTGGATGATCAGCCATGATCGTGTTGAATGGCGGTGCAGGCTCGAAGGGCCGAATGGCCTATTCCTGCACCTAATTTCTATGTTTCTATGTTTCTAAACTGGGAAGATGCAATGTTTTAAAGAGGAAGACATTAGAGAAATAGGGAGAGCAAGACATTGGGGTAGAGAGAGAGAGAGATGTGGAGTTACAGGGGGAGTCAGTAGAGAGGGAGAGAGGAGAGATGGAGGGGAAGGGAGAGGGCAGAGAGAAGGGGAGAGAAGGGGTGGGAATGAGCGGCAGGAGAGAGAGGCAGAGGAAGGGAAAGGGAGGCAGAGGGAGGTAGCTGGGCAGGGGGAGGGAAGCAGTGGGAGTGGGGGGGGCAGATGAGAGGGAGGGGACAGGGAGGGAGTGAGGAATGGGATGGGGGGGGATGAGGGGAGAGGGAGGGGAGTGCGATAGAGTCATAGATTGATACAGTGTGGAAGCAGACCCTTCGGCCCAACTCACCCACACTGGCCAACAATGTCCCAGCTACATTAGTCCCACCTGCCTGCGCTTGGTCCATATCCCTCCAATCCTCACCTCTCCATGTACCTGTCTAACTGTTTCTGGAATGGCGGGATAGTCCCAGCCTCAACTACCTCCTCTGGCAGTTCGTTCCATGCACCCACCACCCTCTGTGTGGAACAGTTACCCCTCGGATTCCTATTAAATCTTTTCCCCTTCACCTTGAACCCGTGTCCTGTGGTCATTGATTCCCCACTGGGTAAAAGACTGCATCCAGAGGGGGACAGGGAGGGGGAGTTGGTGGAGGGAGACGGAGGGTAAGCTGCAGGGAGGGGGACAAGGAGGGGGAGGGGTGATGTGATGGCCAGATGGAGGTGCAGAGAGAGAGATAGGGGGTGAATGGTGCCGAGGGAGGGGCAGGGAGGCGGTGGGTGGGTGAGTAGGTGATGGAGGGACAGAGCGAGAGGCAGAGGAAGGGACTGGGGTATGGAGTGTGGGAGGGGGCTGAGGGAGGGGGAGAGAGAGGGGTAGACGAGGGTGGGAGTGGGAGAGGGAGCAATAGACGAATGGGGTGGAGGGGATGGCGGGGAGAAGTGGGAGGAGGATCGGGAGGTGTGGAGCAGCAGCAGGGGAACAGGGAGTGGAAGAGGGAGAGGAGAGAGTGGGATCAGGAGGGGAGGTGGAGATGGTGAGGGGGAGGGAGGGGACGGAGGGGCAGGGGAGAGGCAGGAGCAAGGGCAATGAGAGAGAGGGTGAAGAGGAGGTTGATTGGGACGGGGTGGTGAGGGGCACAAGAGTAGGGGAGAGGGGAGGGGGAGGGGGAGGGGGAGGGGGAGGGGGAGGGGGAGGGGGAGGGGGAGGGGGAGGGGGAGGGAGACGGTGGGGAGGGGGAGGGGGAGGGAGACGGTGGGGAGTGGGAGAGGCAGGGGCGGGCCAGGAGTGAGGGAGAGTGCGACGGAGAGGGGCAGCAAGAATGAAAGAGGGTGGGGGAGGTGAAGGGGGAGGGGGCAGACGGGTGGGTGAGGGATGGTGGTGAGGGGAATAGGAGAGGGAGAGGAAGGGGAGGAAGAAGAAGGGGGTTGAGGAAGGAGGAGGAATGGGGAGAGGGAGGGTGGAGGCAGGGGAGGGTGAAGGGCGGTTGAGGGGGAAGGGGAGGGGGGTGCTGGGGGGGGAGAGGAACGGGGTGTGGGAAGGACAGAGGTGGTGAGGTATGAGGGAGATGATGGAGAGGGAGAGGAACGGGGTGGGATAGAAACGAGGGAGAGAAGGGGGGAGGGATAGAAGGGGGAGGAAGTGGAGGGGAGGGGAGGAAGGGGATGAAGGGCAAAGAGACAGGGGAGGGAGAATGGGGATAAGGAGGAGGGGGAGAGAAAGGGAGAGGGGTGTAGAAGGGGGAGCAGAAGGGAGGAGAGGAAGTGGGAGAGGAGGCTGGGGAGGAAAGGGATGGGCAAGAGGAAGGGGAGAGGGAAGGAATGGGGAGGGGAGAGAGGAAGGGGAGGGGGATAGTTGATGGGAGCGCCAGAGGGAGTGGCGTGGGAGAGATGGGTAGACGGAGGGGGATAGGAAGGGGCGGGAGAGGAAATGGAGAGGAAGGGGAGATGCATGGTAGAGGATCGGGGAGAAGATGGAGAGGTAAGGGGAGAGGGGTAGCAGCAGGCGAGGGGGAGGAGGAAGGAGAGAGGGAGGGGGAGGTAGAGAGAGAGGGGATGGGAGGAATGGGAGGGAGGGGGGTAGTCAGTGGAAGTGCCAGAGGGAGTGGCGGGGGAGGGAGGGGCAGAGGAAGATAAATAAAGGAAAAGAGGGGGAGAGGGGGAGGTGCAGGTGAGGGGGAGAAGGAGGGTGGGAGGGAATGATAGGGTGAGTGGGTGTGGTAGGGAGACAGGGAGTGGAAGGAGTGGAGGAGGTGGGAGAGGGGGGAACGGAGAGGGGGAACCGAAAGGGAACAGGGAGTGGAAGGAGGAGGGAAGGATTGTGGATGCGGGGGATGGAGGGGCAGTGGGTGGGCCAGACGTCCGCCACAGAAGGGAGAACAAAGGGACTCAGTCTTCTGTGAGCTCCGGAGGACAACGATACAAGGGACACAAGTTTATCCAGTGGGTCATCTCCACAAACCATCACTGCCCACACACTGGGCAATGAAGTTACGGACAAATTGTCACCGCGCGGACTGTGAATCAGTATCAAAGGCAATAGTAAGATTAAACAAGAACTTTCCAGTTTGAAGTTTGATCTTTATATTATGAGGAGTTACGATGAGCAATTACGTGAAGAAGCCACCAGTTCGCATGCACGTCAATCTTCAAAGCAGCAGTGTGAAATCACAGATAACAGTTGTTGACTTGAATATAGTAATAATGGAGAGAACTTGAGAACTACCAGATGACCTTTATGATACGAGGGTTGGGAGCGGTGGTCACGTAATCGCCCATCGTAACTCCTCATCAAATAAATATCAAACTTTAAACTGGTAAGTTATTGTTTAATCTTACTATTTCATTTCGGAGTCATGTGAGTGATTCCGTGAAGACTTCAAAGCTCTGTGAATTCATGCCGGATACGAGTCCAGGCCTCACACACTGCATCAATTGGCCATGGATGAGTGATAAAGATCAATGCATTCAGCTATGACATAGTTTGTTAAAAATGCTGATGCTTTAATCATCAAAGTAGAACAATAGTGACCCCTTCCATCCTGGGGAAACTATGAAACAAATCATCAATGGAAATGGCAAATGCCCCGGTCTGGCAAAAGGTTATTATAAAATGTTGGAAGTGCATTTGTTTGACCATCCTGCAGCCGCTAGGGTGTGGTCCAGTGGAACGTACATGACCCTTGCTGCTAATGTAGTAGCAGCCCTAGTGGAGTGAGATAAAATATATAGTATCTACTTCTGCATAAGCCAAAACCCTGTTTGACCACCTAGAGATGGTCTGGATCGATACCTTTTATGAGGTTTTTAGTAACTAACAAACATTGCTAGTGCAGATCCTCTAAGGCTCTTGGTGACCTTGACGTATTGCTGCAATTGTGTGACTACAGACAACCAAAGGACCATGGGGTATGCCATGAGAAATAGTTTGGGACCTGACACCCTGGTCTGCTCTGCTTAACTACATCATAAACATAAAATATTATATTATTAGCAGATATAACCATCCTGTCCAGTCGCAATATAAGTAGTGGCTGGACCAGTTGCGCTGAGACTTGTGCCATGAGCATAAACACTTTGTAAGTGAGTTTGACCAGGTGTTACGACTCCCAAAGGCTGGTTCCTCAGAGTTGCGTAACAAATCAAAACCAGGGTCAAGTTTGGATAAAAAAAGTCTTTAATTTGTAACATTAAACAAAACCCGAACCTGATTTTTAAAGAACACAGTCAGGGACCAGAATTGGCTATCAAATAATATATAAGGGTGCTCCAGCCAGCCTCTCGATGGACCGTCGGACTGAACTGCCTATATAGCCCTAACTCTGCAACCAAAAATACCCGAAAACTCTCACGTCATCCCTTCCGTCCCAATAGAACATTAATTTACAAAAGTATGTGACAAATATACAAAGTGCAGTGCCATGCGGCCAGGCCTCATGCAGATCAGCCCGGCACCTCTTCCTCCAGAGATCTATCTTGAAGAGAGAGAGAATTCTGGGAGCTTCTGCCTTTTAAAGCTCCTGGTGAGTCACCTGATGTAGCTGGGCCAATCAGGTACAGAAGCTGTTAACCCCTTGATTCCTGGCTCCCAGCCGCGGCCTGCAGAGAAACAGAAAGGTGAGTGCCCAGTATTCAACAGGAGGGAGGGGGGGGGGGGGGGAAAGTACCTAACACCAGGGATAGAGATGTAGCTGGGCCCTACTGGTGAAGCAGTTTAAGAACAATGCTAACATCCCATATTTCCGAGTAACTGGGTCTGGGAGAATTATGTTAAAGCTATCCTTATAAATCTGGATATCACAGAGTGAGACCCGACAGAGTGGGTCCTGATCGCTGCAGCAACTATGATGAGAAAGCACGTTGGCACAGTTAATGGTGCTATAACTTAATTGATTGTCAAAGACCCATCTGAAAAGAACTCCGAGACATTAGTTATCCGTGCAATATTATATGGAACATTGGCATTTAAACCAAAACACTTCCCATCTCCTGATGATGAAAAATGTACATGGATCAGTCTGGCAATCCGTGCTGCCGAATGGTCTTCTCGGAGACTCCAAGTCTATAAATTGATTTATCAAGCAGAGGATGGTTTCCTCAGTCACGGGGTGAGCCACCAAATGTTTGTGTTTAGGACAACCATATAAGGTCCTATAATCATCCCCGACATTTAGCAGGAACCATGGCTGCATTGGCCAGTCAGGCAGTACAAAATGCCTGAGGCGAGATCTTGTTGGTTTTTGTGTAAGACCCGACTGATGAGGCAAAATGGAGGAAAGACATAAAGAACATTCCTCCTCAGTGTAGCGAGGATACATCTATTGCCACTGTGCCAGATATTTTTGCAATGGTGATAGAGCCTGGATGCAAACATATTGATATTCGGTGTTCCATCGAACCACAATGTCCTTAAAAACGTTGTGATACATCATCCATACTGTGTTGTCATAATTTTTAACGTGATGATACCCCAGCATCAAATTCCCTCACCATAGTGTATCAACTTGGAGTTGAATCATAATCATAGAAAATAGGTGCAGGAGTAGGCCATTCGGCCCTTCCAGCCTGCACCGCCATTCAATATGATCATGGCTGATCATCCAAATCAGTATCCCGTACCTGCCTTCTCTCCATACC
Organism: Raja brachyura; assembly: GCA_963514005.1. Next base: position 56,072,263 of record OY740796.1, on the reverse strand, counting down.
CCCTGATCCCTTTGGCCACATCTAGCTCCCTCTTAAATATAGCCAATGAACTGGCCTCAACTACCTTCTGCAGCAGAGAATTCCACAGACTCTCCACTCTCTTTGTGAAAAATGATCTTCTCATCTCGGTCCTAAAAGACTTCCCCCTTATCATTAAACTGTGACCCCTTGTTCTGGAGTTCCCCAACATCGGGAACAATCTTCCTGCATCTAGCCTGTCCAACCCGTTAAGAATTTTGTAAGTCTCTATAAGATCGCCCCTCAATCTCTTAAATTCCAGCGAGTACAAGCCAAGTCTATCCAGTCTTTCTTCATATGGAAATCCTGCCATCCCAGGGATTAGTCAGGTAAACCTTCTCTGTACTCCCTCTATGGCAAGAATGTCTTTCCTCAGATTAGGAGACCAAAACTGTACGCAATACTCCAGGTGTGGCCTCACCAAGACCCTGTACAACTGCAGTAGAACCTCCCTGCTCTTGTACTCAAATCCTTTTGCTATGAATGCCAACATACCATTCTCTTTCTTAATGAGTATGAGCATACAAAGCTCATCCGCCTCTGCAACTAGAGATGGTATTTGTAATTTTTCATCGTTGAGTACTAGTATCAGTTTGTGATATTACTGAAGAGTTACTGAGAAAAAGTACAGGAGCAATGTAGAATACACCATTCTGACTTTGATAGCTTCAGCTATTAATTGGAATAGGTCTGTTAATAACGACCTACATGGAACTGAAAATGCAAAGGTCCAAATGCACAGCTGAAAACACAGCCACTATATTGCCAATACTCTTGATGAATAGAGGCTGCTTCATAACAACAAGTTTGTTTACAGGTTTTTACAAGTTGTAAATGGTCCACATACCACATGTTTTGGAAAGAACCAGACACACCTACCTTCACGGTTACCTGTGGTCTTATGGTAAGCCCAAAGGCCCCTCATGCAGGTTCTATTTCCGTCTTTGATTGGAGAGTACTGGTAGGGTATGAGGATTCCATTTTTTCCTGAGACCAGCTTGGGCCTTGGCATAAAGCCCTGTGCCCAGCTTGCTGGCTGCTACCAGCGTCAGTGAACCGCTTGGTGCCGATGGAGGCGTGGGGTGCATTGTCGCCGAAACGATGAGCATGTACATGTAGTTCGACAGCTTTAGCTCCCTCATGCAGGTCTCACCTGTTGAATAGGTTTTACCTGAATAGCAGCTGCGGAGGCTGGTGTCCTGGGGTACCATGCCCCTCAAACGTTACCCCTGATAGCGCTCTGGCTATCAGGGCTAACCTGCACCGACCCCCCCCCCCCCCCCCCCCGTTCATTGCCGGCACTTTCAGGAACTCCAGTATGTGCCGCGGACACATTTCCCAGTTTGGAGTCAGTTACACACTGACCCCGACTGCTCCCCTGCTCAGAGAGGGAGACAGTGTGTAGCCCTGTACACCAGCGCTGTTGCCGCAGACCTCGAGGAGACCTGCGCTGATGTGGCCCCTCCACGGACCATATCCTTCGTGCCTCCTAACTCCGAGTCAGACAGAACGGACCCCTCTTCAGAGAGGGAGACAGTGTGCAGCCCTGTACACAGGTGCTGTTGCTGCAGGCCGCGCTGAGACCCGCAGTGATATTACTCCCTACTTGGAGCCTACCGTTGAGGAACACCTCTCCATTCGGTGCTCCATGTGGGTTTGACGTCTGAAGAATGTTACCCATTGAAGGAAGGGATCCTCTCCATCAGGAAACCTCCCTCCTGGCCCGACTTGTTTTTGTCATCGGGCCTCTTCCCTACTCTCCCCTCCTCAGAGAGGGAGATATAATTTTGTGGCTACCCTCCCAGCGGGTTTGCCAAGGTGCTGCCGACACCAGTCTGGCTCGGAAGGAGAATTTGACCGCCGCCGCTACCCGCACTTCCGCGGTCTCCGTCGCGGGTTCCCCGCGGTCCGTGCCGGGATTCCCCGAGGTCATGACCGGGATTGCCAATGGCCCGTGACTGGGACGCGGTCCATAAAGGTTTCCCCTCGGCCCGTCCGGACTTCGCCCCGAAATCCAGCAGGAAACTCTGCAAGCTGAGATTCCTGCAATGGAAACCGAACCTGAAAAAGTTTAAAAACATACCTCCATGTTTAAACTTACCGCTGGCAGGAGCCGCTCGCCTGCCAGTCAGCGATGCACCATGCGTCGACGTATTAACGTGCAAGCCGGTTTCTTCACGGAATCACACACATGACTCCGAAATGAAATCGCTGCTTTGGGCGGGACCTGCAGCAGCAGTAAACAACACCGCAGTCTGATTTCCACACAAAGGAAACCTGCACCGGCCCTCCCAGTAATCTGCTGCCGCTCCCCGTCTTTATTGGCAACCGCCGTCTCAGCTAGAGAGTTGGGAGCGGGCGCGGAGTACACCTGGGCTCACAACAGAGCGAGTTATACAGTGAGCTGCAGAACAAAGGGAGCAGGGGACAGCACAGCACATAAACAGATGCTGGGAACAAAGAACTACAGACGCTGGTTAATACACATAAGGCCACAGGCCAGTTCAACACCTGCAACACAGTCCGAGTGACGCAGCCAGGCCAAGATTAGCCTCTGTGTCATGAACAACTTTGAAAATGTAAATACACAAGTTGGCGGCAGAAACGTGGCGACTATTTGTGCATGCCTCGGTGAAGTCGAGTATACTTACACTACAATCGTAGAAACATAGAACATAGGTGCATGAGTAGGTCATTCGGCCCTTCCAGACAGCACCGCTATTCAATATGATCATGGCCGATCATCAAAAACCAGTACGCTGTTCTGGCTTAATCCCCATATCCCTTCACACTTCCCTTGAAATCGTTGCACGTTCATGCTGATCTATCCTTGTGCTTATCCAGAGTTTGACTTTACGGGATTGTATGCCTCCCAGCATTCTCCGCCCGCTTGGAACAGAATGTCTGGAGGAATGTTTCCCGCTCCTTGTGTCCCGGGTGTACGTGGACCAACGGTTACTGTGACACTTTCTTCATATGGAAGTCCTGCCATCCCAGGAATCAGTCTGGTGAACCTTCTCTGTACTCCCTCTATGGCAAGAATGTCTTTCGCAATACTCCAGGTGTGGTCTCACCAAGACCCCGTACAACTGCAGTAGAACCTCCCTGCTCTTGTACTCAAATCCTTTTGCTATGAATGCCAACACACCATTCGCTTTCTTCACTGCCTGCTGCACCTGCATGCCTACTTTCAATGACTGGTGTACCATGACACCCAGGTCTCGTTGCACGTCCCCCTTTCCTAATCTGCCACCATTCAGATAATAATCTACCCTCCTGTTTTTGCCGCCAAAGTGGATAACCTCACATTTATCCACATTATACTGCATCTGCCATGCATTTGCCCACTCACCCAACCTATCCAAGTCATCTTTCACCCTCCTAGCATCCTCCTCACAGCTGACACTGCCACCCAGCTTCGTGTCATCCGCAAACTTGGAGATGTTGCATTCAATTCCCTCATCCAAATCATTAATATATATTGTAAATAGCTGGGGTCCCAGCACTGAGCCTTGCGGTACCCCACTAGTCACGGCCTGCCATTCTGAAAACTCCTACTCTTTACTCCTACTCTTTGCTTCCTGTCTGCCAGCCAGTTCTCTATCCACATCAATACTGAACACCCAATACCGTGTGCATTAAGTTTGAATGCTAATCTCTTATGTGGGACCTTGTCAAAAGCCTTCTGAAAGTCTAGATATAACACATCCACTGGTTCTCCCTTATCCACTCTACTAGTTACATACTCGAAAAATTCTGTAAGATTCGTCAGACATGATTTACCTTTCAAAAATCTATGTTGACTTTGTCCAATGATTTCATCACTTTCCAAATGTGCTGCTATCCCATCTTTAATAACTGACTCTAACATTTTCCCCACTACCGATGTTAGACTAACTGGTCTGTAATTCCCCGTTTTCTCTCTCCCTCCTTTTTTAAAAAGTGGGGTTACATTAGCTATCCTCCAATCCTCAGGAACTACTCCAGAATCTAAAGAGTTTTGAAAAATTATCACTAATGCATCCACTATTTCTGGGGCTACTTCCTTAAGTACTCTGGGATGCAGCCTATCTGGCCATGGGGATTTATCGGCCTTTAATCCATTCAATTTACCTAACACCACCTCCCGGCTAACCTGGAATTCACTCAGTTCCTCCATCTCATTTGACCCCCGGTTCACTGCTATTTCCGGCAGATTATTTATGTCTTCCTTCGTGAAGACAGAACAAAGGTAGCTATTCAATTGATCTGCCATGTCCTTGTTCCCCATGATCAATTCACTAGTTTCTGACTCTGAATTTCTCCCAGTCCTCTGGTAGGCCGCTTTTTCTGGCTAATTTGTATGTTTCATCTTTTGCTTTGATACTATCCTTGATTTCCCTTGTTATCCACGGATGCACTACCTTCCCTGATTTATTATTTTTGCCAAACTGGGATGAACAATTGTCGTAGTTCATCCATGCAGTCTTTAAATGCCTTCCATTGCATATTCACCGTCTACCCTTTAAAAATCACTTGCCAGTCTATCTTGGCCAATTCACTTCTTATACCCTCAAAGTTACCTTTCTTTAAGTTCAGAACCATTGTTTCTGAATTAGCAATGTCACTCTCCATCCTAATGAAGAACTCAACCATATTATGGTCACTCTTGCCCAAGGAGCCACGCACAACAAGGCTGCTAACTAACCCTTCCTCATTACTCAATACCCAGTCTAGAATAGCCTGCTCTCTCGTTGGATCCTCTACATGTTGATTTAGAAAAATATCCCGCATACATTCCAAGAAAACCTCTTCCTCAGCACCCCTGCCAATTTACTTCACCCAATCTATATGTAGATTGGAGTCACCCATTATAACTGTTTTACCATTGTTGCACGCATTTCTAATTTCATGTTTGATGCCATCCCCAACTCCACTACTACGGTTAGGTGGATGTTCAGCTCCCAGCCTTGGTCCCCCTGGAGCCATGTCTCCATGATCCCAACTATAGCATAGTCATTAATAGCTATCTGCACATTCAACTCATCCACCTTATTACGAATGCTCCTTGCATTGAGACATAAAGCCTTCAGGCTTGTTATAACAACACTCTTACCCTTTATACAATTATGTTGAAAAGTGGCCCTTTTTGATTTTTGCCCTGGATTTTTCTGCCTGCCACTTTTACTTTTTGCCTTGCTACCTATTGCTTCTACCCTCATTTTACATCCCTCTGTCTCTCTGCTCATGCTCCTATTGCCCTGTCACATTAGTTTAAATCCTCCCTGACAGTGCCTGAGCTGTGTCGAGAGGTTGTGGAGGTTTGGATTTTATTTATTGGATCGCAGGAGGATGAGGGTTGATATTATAGAGGTGTACAAGATCATGAGAGGAATAGACAGGGTAAATGCACATATTTTTAACCAGAGTCAGGGATTAAACCAGAGGACATGTTTCAATGTGAAGCGTGAGAGATTGGCTAGGAACCTGAGCGGCAAATTATTTAAACAGGGCGTGGTAGGTGTGTGGATCGAGCTGCAGTATGCGATAGACGAGGCAGGTGCTTTGACAATATTTAAGAAACATTTATAGATGGACATAAATAGGTTAGGTTTGGAGTGGTATTGCCTTAATCTGATAGGGATGCCTTGCGTTGATGATGCATGTTGCTCAGCAGAGGCAAGCTGGGTGGAATGGCCTCTTTGCACGATGTAGGCATCTCTGTCTGTTCTGAGTATATCCTGTCGTCTTCTGTCTCAGAATCATGGCAATTACTTCAGTCTCTTGAACATTATCAGCAATTTTACTGTGTTGTTCATCCGATCCACTCTCGACGCCTTCTCTTTACACTTGTCCAACTGTTCATCTGTTGTAAAAAGATAATCATTACCTTCTCTTGTTTATTAACATGTTCCCCAATCTTCATCGTTTCCAGTCTCCGTCATACTCCAAACTGGTCAAGGTTGTTACCCACCTCAGATCATTATATTTGGTGAGATCTATCACTGAGATCTATGGTGAGATCTATGACTGCCATAGGTACTTGGGTACAGTGTAAATCTTTGTATTGCATGCTATCCAAGTCCAATATCCTCAATGGGGGCATGTGAATTCAACAGCACCACAGCTTATGGAAGGACCATTAAGAAGCCCGATAACGGACGGGAAGAAGCTACTGGTGGTGCGCGCTTTCACGTTTGTGCACTTCCTGCGGACCGGAGCAGGCAGAACAAGGAATGATCGACGTGAAACAGGCCTTTGATGATATTGGCTGCTTTTCCGAGGCAGTGTGAAGTGTAGATGGAATCAGTGGTGAGAATTCTGGTGTGTGTGATGGACTTGGCTACATCTACAAATCTCTGCAATTGCTTGTGTTCTCAGGCAGAGCTTTTTTCAAAACAAGCAGCCCTACATTATGCTGTCCTTGGTGCATCTACATAAGTTTGGAAGCGTCACTGGAGACATAACATAGAGACATAAAAAATAGGTGCAGGAGTAGGCCATTCGGCCCTTCCAGCCTTCACCTCCATTCAACATGATCATGGCTGATCATCCAACTCAGTATCCTGTACCTGCCTTCTCTCCATACCCCCTGATCCCTTTAGCCTCAAGGGCCACATCTAACTTCCTCTTAAATATAGCCAATGAACTGGCCTCAACTACCTTCTGTGGCAGATAATTCCACAGATTCACCACTTTCTGTGTGAAAAATAATTTTCTCATCTCGGTCCAAAAAGTCTTCCCCCTTATCTTTAAACTGTGACCCCTTGTTCTGGATTTCCCCAACATCGGGAACAATCTTCCTGCATCTAGCCTGTCCAACTCTTTAAGAATGTTGTAAGTCTCTGTAAGATCCCCCCTCAATCTTTTAAGTTCTAGCGAATACAAGCCGAGTCTATCCAGTCTTTCTTCATATGGAAGTCCTGCCATCCCAGGAGTCAGTCTGGTGAACCTTCTCTGTACCCCCTCTATGGCAAGAATGTCTTTCCTAAGATTACGAGACCAAAACAGTGTGCAATACTCTAGGTGTGCCCTCACCAAGATCCTGTACAACTGCAGTAGAACATCCCTGCTCTTATCCTCAAATCCTTTTGCTATGAATGCCAACATACCATTTGCTTTCTTCACTACCTGCTGCACCTGTATGCCTACTTTCATTGACTGGTGTACCATGACACCCAGGTCTCGTTGTATCTCCCCTTTTCCTAATCGGCCACCATACAGATAATAGTCTACTTTCCTGTTTTTGCCACTAAAGTGGATAACCTCACATTTATACACATTATACTGCATCTGCCATGCATTTGCCCACTCACCCAACCTATCCAAGTCACCTTGAAGCCCCCTAGCATCCTCCTCACACCTAACACTACCCCCCAGCTTCGTGTCATCCGCAAACTTGGAGATGTTGCATTCAACGCCCTCATCCAGATCATTAATATATATTGTAAATAGCTGGGGTCCCAGCACTGAGCCTTGCGGCACCCCACTAGTCACTGCCTGACATTCTGAAAAGGACCTGAATACTCCTATTTTTTGCTTCCTGTCTGCTAGCCAGTTCTCTATCCACATCAATAATGAACCCCCAATACCGTGTGCTTTAAGTTTGTATACTAATCTCTTTCGTGGGACCTTGTCGAAAGCCTTCTAAAAGCAGATATAGCACGTCCACTGGTTCTCCCTTATCCACTCTACTAGTTACATTCTCGAAAAATTCTATAAGATTCGTCAGACATGATTTACCTTTCATAAATCCATGCTGACTTTGTCCAATGACTTCACCACTTTCCAAATGTGCTGCTATCCCATCTTTAATAACTGACTCTAGCATTTACCACACTACCGATGTTAGACTAACTAGTCTGTAATTCCCCATTTTCTCTCTCCCTCCCTTTTTAAAATGTGGGGTTACATTAGCTACCCTCCAATCCTCAGGAACTACTCCGGAATCTAAAGAGTTTTGAAGAATTATCATTAATCCCTCTACTATTTCTGGGGCTACTTCCTTAAGTACTCTGGGATGCAGCCTATCTGGCCCTGGGGATTTACCGGCCTTTAATCCATTCAATTTACCTAACACCACTACCCGGCTAACCTGGAATTCACTCAGTTCCTCCATCTCACTTGACCCCCGTTCACTGCTATTTCCGACAGATTATTTATGTCTTCCTTAGTGAAAACAGAACCAAAGTAGTTATTCAATTGGTCTGCCATGTCCTTGTTCCCCATGATCAATTCACCAGTTTCTGACTGCAAGGGACCTACATTTGTTTTAACTAATCTCTTTCTCTTCACATATCTATAAATACGTTTGCAGTCAGTTTTTATGTTCCCTGCCAGTTTCCTTTCATAATCTATTTTCCCTTTCCTAATTAAGCCCTTTGTCCTCCTCTGGTAGGCTGCTTTTACTGGCTAATTTGTATGCTTCATCTTTTGTTTTTATACTATCCCTCATTTCCCTTGTTATCCATGGATGCACTACCTTCCCTGATTTATCATTTTGCCAAACTGGGATGAACAATTGTTGTAGTTCATCCATGCAGTCTTTAAATACCTTCCATTGCCGATCCACTGTCAACCCTTTGAGAATCAACTGCCAGTCTATCTTGGCCAATTCACGTCTCATACCCACAAAGTTACCTTTCTTTAAGTTCAGAACCCTTGCTTCTGAATTAATTATCTCACACTCCATCCTAATGAAGAACTCAACCATCTTCTGGTCACTCTTGCCCAAGGGGCCACTCACAACAAGACTGCTAACTAACCCTTCCTCATTACTCAATACCAAGTCTAGAATAGCCTGTTCTCTCGTTGGTTCCTCCACATGTTGGTTTAGAAAAATATCCCGCATACATTCCAAGAAATCCTCTTCCTCAGCAGCCCTGCCAATTTGATTCACCCAATCTATGTGTAGATTGAAGTCACCCATTATAACTGTTTTACCTTTGTCGCACGCATTTCTAATTTCCTGTTTGATGCCATCCCCAACTCCACTACTACTGTTAGGTGGCCTGTACACAACTCCCACTAGCATTTTTTGCCGCTTAGTTTCGCAGCTCTACCCATATCGATTCCACATCCTCCAAGCTAATGTCCTTCCTTTCTATTGCGTTAATCTCCTCTGTAACAAGATGTATCTGTGACATCGGGATATAAAGGGGTCAGTGCACCTTCTGGATTGTTGCATCTATGATCCACCACAGACCTTTGAACTATTAACACAAAGGGGAAGCTGGCAACCATTTCCACTTCTGCACCGTTGATGCTGATTGGACAAGTCCTGCACCTTGCTTCCTGAAGTCAATAACTAGCTTTATCGCCCTGTTGACACTGAGGGAAATATTATTGTCCTGGCACCATGTATCATAGTTCTCTATCTACCTGCTGTACTCCACATTATCATTGTTCTCCATTTGAACAACCACAATAGGGTTGTGAGCAAACCTGTAGATGTAATTAAAGCCACATTTGTCCTTGCAGTGGAGAGTGTAAAGGGGGTATAGTTGGAGGCCAAGAACGCATCCTTGCAGGGCACCGATGTCGAGAGTGATTATGGAGGAGATGCTGTCCCCAATCCTCACTGACTGAGGTCCTTGGGCATTGTAGTCTTGGAAGCAGTGACAGAGGGAGAGCAGGTTCCGAGGTGCCATGGTTTGGAGATAACAGCCATTCTTCTCCCAGCAGACACAGGTACACACGGTCACACGCACAATGCCAAGCTCAAGTCTGTTTTACAATTTGCAAACTGTTTTTGATTCCACTCATGTCTCATTCGTGTTGATTTCCCTATTTGTCACAAATATCTTCGTCCCAACCCTGTTTACATTTCATAAATGGCCATTCGTGTTTTTTGGGTATATAATACTGTAGATTCTGATATATCTATGATAATATTTTACATCTATCTTCAGTCACTCCAAAGTGAATTCTTATTCTGAACGATGGTCCTAATGTGATCATCCATTTGCGGGCTGTAATTCTCTCAAAATATATCCTGCAAATGCCTCGCAGAAGTTCCGATGTCGGGGTCAATACATTCATGTGTTGTTCTTGCGAACTGCACAGAATCGATGATCTGATCAATTGTTCACCTTCGAGAGCCACTTGATGCGACGGATACGTCTCGCATTCGGTCTCTGCCCCGAGTCGAAGGTTAGTATCGGTTTCCTGAAAAAGGATAGTGCCAGGGCATAATATTCTGCAGACCAAGTGCTGGTTGAAGAGATTTAGTAATTGGATAACATACACACAGACAGTTTTTCGGCCTATTTCTCTGCCATGTGACTCAGTGACTATTGGTCCAGTGTGTGCGCGTTTCTCCATACGTTGTATTACCGTCAGTATCTATAGCCGGGTTCACCACTATATCCTTGCGTGGGCATCTCGGCAGTGGCAATAGGTAACCAGGTTTGGTTATTTCCGTTGAGTAATAAATGTTGGGCACCAACTAATTCTGCAGCAATGTTGAGTTGCGCTGACCAGCCAGTTTACACACTCATCTAGAGCGCGGTGCAACGCCTATTGTTGCGGGCGTATGATTTGTGAAACAGTACACAGAGTGCATTTGTTTAGATTAGATCGGAGCTTTGATAAGATCATTCATTTCTGACATTAGATACGTTGTCCCCTCAGGCGGAAGTCTTAGATAATAGACAATAGTCAATAGGTGCAGGAGTAGGCCATTCGGCCCTTCGAGCCAGCACCGCCATTCAATGTGATCATGGCTCATCATCCCCAATCAGTACCCCATTCCTGCCTTCTCCCCATATCCCCTGACTCCGCTATCTTTAAGAGCCCTTGTCACTCAGTCTTCCCGTGGATTTTGAAGCAACAGCAACAAAGAGAAGCAGGAGAAAGCACTGATTGGCTCTAGCCCAAGTGGGAGGAGAGTTCTCAGTGAGTCAGAGGGGGAGAGCAGTTAAAAAGGAGAGGCAAAGCACAGGCAGACTTCACTCAGTCTTCCCGTGGATTTTGAAGCAACAGCAACAAAGAGAAGCAGGAGAAAGCACTGATTGGCTCTAGCCCAAGTGGGAGGAGAGTTCTCAGTGAGTCAGAGGGGGAGAGCAGTTCCTCAAAACTGAGGAATTTGGTTTGTAAATTAGGCAATTGAACAGTCAATATAAGCAAGGCAGCTCTTGGGGAGAGGCAGTGAGGGAGTGGTCTTGTGAGGGAAGTGCCCTGTGAGTAAAGTGTGAGTCTTTGGCTCGAGAGTCTTCGGCGAGGAGGCTGCGCAAAATACTGGATAGGGCGAGACCGAGGCAAAAGAAGATGTCAAGCAAGCTGATGCAGTGTGATGCTTGCAGTATGTGGGAGGTCAAGGACACTGCTGGTGCCTCTGGATGCTACAAATGTGAGAAGTGCATCCAGGTACAGCTCCTGAAGGACCGTGTTGGGGAACTGGAGAAACAAGTGGATGACCTCAGGTTCATTCGAGAAACTGAGTCGTTTCTCGACAAGTCCTTCAGTGAGATTGTTACACCCAAGGCACTAGAAGAGAGAAGGTGGGTGACGGTGAGAAAGGGAGGAAAACATGGGATGCAAAGGTCCCCGGGTGTTGTACCTCTTGTGAACAGGTTCACCCACGTGGAAGCTGCCGGGACAGAAGACGGTATCCCACTGAGCGGCGGACTGGCTTGCCAAACAAAAAGGGCTGATGAGCCAAACCCACAGAGGCCAAAGTCGGGCAACGCCATTGTAGTTGGAGACTCCATTGTGAGAGGTACGGACAGGGGTTTTTGCGGCAACAGACGGGATTCCAGGATGGTGTGCTGCCTTCCTGGTGCCAGGATCCAGGATGTTACGGACAGAGTGCAGACAATCCTCAAGGGCGAAGGTGACCAGCCGGAAGTGGTCGTGCATGTTGGCACAAATGATGTTGGAAAGAAGGAGATGAATTTTTTGCAGCGGGACTTCAGAGAGCTCGGAAAAATGCTGAAAAGCAGGACTTCCAGGGTTGTTATCTCCGGTTTGCTTCCAGTTCCTCGTGCTGGCGAGAGCAGGAACAGGGAGATATGGGACCTGAATGTGTGGCTGAGGAACTGGTGCAGGGGGCAGGGATTTAGATTCTTAGATCACTGGGATTCTTTTTATAGTAAGGGGGAACTGTACAAAAGGGACGGATTGCATCTTAACAGGTGGGGGACCAGCATTCTGGCCGGCAGGTTTGCCACTGCTACACGGATGGTTTTAAACTGAATAAGGGGGGTGGGGTATCAAATGGGATAGTCGAGGACGGAGTTAGAGGGAAAGAGAGTAAAGCGATGGTTAATGACCCCAGAATTAACGGGGAAGAAAGCTCACAAAGGGATAGGAGAGTATGGCCAAGTGTAATAGGGATCGATGTGAAAGGGGCCACTTGTCAACATCATTGTATAAGGAGTAAGAGTGTTGTAAAAACAAGCCTGAAGGCTTTGTGTCTCAATGCGAGGAGCATTCGTAATAAGGTGGATGAGTTGAAGGTGCAGATAGCGATTAATGACTATGCTATAGTTGGAATCACGGAGACTTGGCTCCAGGATGACCAAGGTTGGGAGCTGAACATCCAGGGATATTCAATATTCAGGAGGGATAGACGAAAAGGAAAAGGAGGTGGGGTAGCGTTGCTGGTGAGAGAGGAGATTAATGCAATAGAAAGGAAGGACATTAGCGTGGAGGATGTGGAATCGATATGGGTAGAGCTGCGAAACTCTAAGGGGCAGAAAACGCTAGTGGGAACTGTGTACAGGCCACCTAACAGTAGTATTGGAGTTGGGGATGGCATCAAACAGGAAATTAGAAATGCGTGCAACAAGGGTAACACGGTTATAATGGGTGACTTCAATCTGCATGTAGATTGGGTGAATCAAATTGGCAGGGGTGCTGAGGAAGAGGATTTCCTGGAATGTATGCGGGATAGTTTTCTCAACCAACATGTGGAGGAACCAACGAGAGAGCAGGCTATCCTAGACTGGGTATTGAGTAATGAGGAAGGGTTAGTTAGCAGTCTTGTTGTGCGTGGCCCCTTGGGCAAGAGTGACCATAATATGGTTGAGTTCTTCATTAGGATGGAGAGTGACAAAATTAAGTCAGAAACAAGGGTTCTGAACTTGAACAAAGGTAACTTTGAAGGTATGAGATGTGAATTGGCCAAGATAGACTGGCAGGTGATTCTTAAAGGGTTGACAGTGGATGTGCAATGGAAGGTATTTAAAGACTGCATGGATGAAGTACAAAAGTTGTTCATACCAGTTTGGCAAAAGAATAAATCGGGGAAGGTGGTGCATCCATGGATAACAAGGGAAATCGGGGATAGTATAAAAACAAAAGATGAGGCATACAAATTTGCCAGAAAAAGCAGCCTACCGGAGGACTGGGAGAAATTCAGAATCCAGCAGAGGAGGACAAAGGGCTTAATTAGGAAAGGGAAAATAGATTATGAAAGGAAACTGGCAGGGAACATAAAAACTGACTGCAAAAGTTTTTATAGATATGTAAAGAGAAAGAGACTAGTTAAAACAAATGTTGGTCCCTTGCAGTCAGAAACAGGTGAATTGATCATGGGGAACAAGGACATGGCAGACCAATTGAATAACTACTTTGGTTCTGTCTTCACTAAGGAAGACATAAATAATCTGCCGGAAATAGCAGTGGAACGGGGGTCAAATAAGATGGAGGAACTGAGTGAAATCCAGGTTAGCCGGGAGGTGGTGTTGGGTAAATTGAACGGATTGAAGGCCGATAAATCCCCAGGGCCAGATAGTCTGCATCCCAGAGTACTCAAGGAGGTAGCCACAGAAATAGTGGATGCATTAGTGATAATTTTTCAAAATTCCTTAGATTCTGGAGTAGTTCCTGAGGATTGGAGGGTAGCTAATGTAACCCCACTTTTTAAAAAAGGAGGGAGAGAGAAAGCGGGGAATTACAGACCAGTTAGTCTAACATCGGTAGTGGGGAAACTGCTAGAGTCAGTTATTAAAGATGGGATAGCAGCGCATTTGGAAAGTGGTGAAATCATTGGACAAAGTCAGCATGGATTTACGAAAGGTAAATCATGTCTGACAAATCTGATAGAATTTTTCGAGGATGTAACTAGTAGAGTGGATAAGGGAGAACCAGTGGATGTGTTATATCTAGACTTTCAGAAGGCTTTCGACAAGGTCCCGCATAAGAGATTAGCATACAAACTTAAAGCACACGGTATTGGGGGTTCAGTATTGATGTGGATAGAGAACTGGCTAGCAGACAGGAGGCAAAGGGTAGGAGTAAACGGGTCCTTTTCAGAATGGCAGGCAGTGACTAGTGGGGTGCCGCAAGGCTCAGTGCTGGGACCCCAGCTATTTACAATATATATTAATGATTTGGACGAGGGAATTCAATGCAACATCTCCAAATTTGCAGATGATACCAAGCTGGGGGGTATAGTTAGGTGTGAGGAGGATGCTTGGAGGCTGCAGGGTGATTTGGATAGGCTGAGTGAATGGGCAGATGCATGGCAGATGCAGTACAATGTGGATAAATGTGAGGTTATCCACTTTGGTGGCAAAAACATGAGGGTAGACTATTATCTGAATGGTGGCAGATTAGGTAAGGGGGAGATGCAACGAGACCTGGGTGTCATGGTACACCAGTCATTGAAAGTAGGCATGCAGGTGCAGCAGGCAGTGAAGAAAGCAAATGGTATGTTAGCATTCATAGCGAAAGGATTTGAGTATAGGAGCAGGGAGGTTCTACTGCAGTTGTACAGGGTTTTGGTGAGGCCACACCTGGAGTACTGCGTACAGTTTTGGTCTCCAAATCTGAGGAAAGACATCCTTGCCATAGAGGGGGTACAGAGAAGATTCACCAGACTGATTCCTGGGATGTCAGGACTTTCATATGAGGAAAGATTGGATAGACTCGGTTTGTACTCGATGGAATTTAGAAGATTGAGGGGGGATCTTATAGAAACCTACAAAATTCTTAAGGGGTTGGACAAGCTAGATGCTGGAAGATTGTTCCCGATGTTGGGGGAGTCCAGAACAAGGGGTCACAGTCTAAGGATAAGGGGGAATTCCTTTAGGACCGAAATGAGGAAAACATTCTTTACACAGAGAGTGGTGAGTCTCTGGAATTCTCTGCCACAGAAGGTAGTTGAGGCCAGTTCATTGGCTATATTTAAGAGGGCGTTAGATGTGGCACTTGTGGCTAAAGGGATCAGGGGGTATGGAGAGAAGGCAGGTACGGGATACTGAGTTGGATGATCAGCCATGATCACATTGAATGGCGGTGCAGGCTCGAAGGGCCGAATGGCCTACTCCTGCACCTATTTTCTATGTTTCTATGTTTCTATCGCTCTCTCTTGAAAGCATCCAGAGAACCGGCCTCCACCGCCCTCTGAGGCAGAGAATTCCACAGACTCACCACTCTCTGTGAGAAAAAGTGTTTCCTAGTCTCCGTTCTAAATGGCTTACTCCTTATTCTTAAACCGTAGCCCCTGGTTCTGGACGCCCCCAACATCGGGAACATGTTTCCTGCGTCCATATTTCCTGCGTCTTCTGAATCTTCTGGGTTTATCATTTTTTCCTATTTTATTTCCGGTGCCCGGCAATAACTGCGGTCTGCAATAGAGTATTCGCATTTTACTCTATTATGTCTCCTACCCCCACACTTAATCTTCAACGATGCATCAACTTCCCTTGCACATATCAACACCGGCTGTGTCACGTGGATAACATTTATCCCCATCATTGCACTTATATTCATACTCTGATCACAGTTGTTACTTATCTCCAATCATTAGATGTGTCTGGGTTCGGCTATTGTCGCAAGTACACAGTTGCAGTGAAGCGCGTGGCTGTGCATGCTACCCACTCAGACCAGTCTCACTATACTTGGACACAACAGAAAATATCTCTGCAATGTCTTGCCGTCTTGGCTAGAACTATTTCCAGACCAGGTTGTGATGCATCCTGACCTTATGCTTTCAATGGCACATCTGGAGATGTTTGTAGATGTTTTGTCAGTCTCCTCCGGAAGTCGAGTGTGTCTTCTTGGTTGTGTGAACTGTGTTGTTCATCCAGGACACATGAGTGTTAATATTAGCGCCAAACAACTTGAGCCTCAACTATTTCCACTTCCGCGCCACTAATCCCGATTGACGCTTGTACTCCGCCTTGCTTCCTGGAATTAATAACTAGCCCCTTGGTCTTGATGATGTTGATGGAGAGAATATTATTCTTACACAATGTGAGTAGGTTCACTATCTCTTTCCTGGACTCCGCCTCATCATTGTCCCTGATCTGGCCCATCACAGGGTTGTCGTCAGAGAACACTGGAGAGTGTAAAGAGAGAGTCGCAGGGACCGAGAAATCATCCTTGCAGGGCGCCGGTGGTGAGAGTTATTATGGAGGAGATGTTGTCACCTACCGTCACTGACACAGGTCCGTGGGCCATAGAGCCGAGGAAGCAGTGGCAGAGGGCGGAGCACATCCCTAGGCCATGGACACAGGTACACACGGCCACACGCACAATGCCAAGCTCAGGCCTGTTCAGACAATTAATTATCAAACTGATCCTGGTAACAAGTTCATTTCCCTAGCTGGTCACATTAGTCTTCAGTTCCCTCTCGTCCACAAGGAACTTCGCTTGTATGTATTTAACAAATGGACTTCATCGTTTTCTGGAGGAGAGGGTACTCTCCATTCATATATATCTGAGAGAGTAAATTACATCTTATCTCAGTCACTCCAAGGTGAATTCATATTCTGATCTTCTGATCCCAACGTAATCATCCTCATACCAGTTGTTTATTGCTTTGAAGAACTATCCTGTCAGGGCGTCGCAAAGTCCCACAAACCAAAGTCAATAAATGCACTTGTTGGTCTTAGCAACTGCACACAGTGCAGGATCTGATTAATTGGTGATCGTCTCACAGCCACTTTATCATCTGGATAAATCTCGACTGGACTCCACACCGCTTCAAAGGTAAGTATCACCTTCATTAAAAGAGAGAGACAGGGCATAAATTCTGTGGACCAATTGCTAGTAAATGTGATTCAGTAATTAATTCGCATGGACACAGAGAGTTGCTGGGTCTGTTTCTCTGCCGTGTGACAATGACCTTTGGTACAGTCTCTGCATGTTTCTCCACATGTGGTATCACCGTCAGTAGTTATAGCTGGACTGTACTGCCATTCCATTGTGTGTCCCAGCTATAGGGAGAGGTGAGGACTTTATTCACTGGAGCGAAGGAAGCTGAGGGCTGATAATATGAATATGTGTAAAATCGTGAGAGGAATATATAGGATGAATGCAGTCTTTTGTCCCTGCATTGTGCGGTGAAACAAAAATCAGATATCATAGGTTTAAGGTGAGAGGGGCAAGGTTTATAAGGAGCCTGAAGTGAAGACTTGACACAAAGATGGTGCTGGGTATAAGGAACTAACGTAGGTAAGATCGTTTACTTCTGACATCACATATGAGTTTTCTGAGTCTGCTGAGTATATTATGTTTCATGTTATATCGCAAATAGCCGGCAATGAATACGTCCACGATACGGTAGCGGATATTTTACTGTGTCCTTCCAGCCGCGCCCACTCGGCACATTGTCTTCGCATTTGTCCAACAGTTCATTTGTGGTTAACCGCCATTCAACACCTTCCCTAGTTTAATCAATACTGGACATTCTTAGAGCCATCGTAGTACGAACACCCCGCTCTGTTCATGGTTGTAACTAAAGGACATTACTGCCATAGAGGGAGTGCAGCGAAGGTTCACCAGACTGATTCCTGGGATGTCAGGACTGTCTTATGAACAAAGACTGCATAGACTCGGTTTATACTCTCTAGAATTTAGGAGATTGAGAGGGGATCTTATAGAAACTTACAAGATTCTTAAGGGGTTGGACAGGCTAGATGCAGGAAGATTGTTCCCGATGTTGGGGAGGTCCAGGAGAAGGGGTCACAGCTTAAGGATAAGGGGGAAATCCTTTAGGACCGAGATGAGAAGGAATTTTTTCACACAGAGAGTGGTGGGTCTCTGGAACTCTCTGCCACAGAGGGTAGTTGAGGCCAGTTCATTGGCTATATTTAAGAGGGAGTTAGATGTGGCCCTTGTGGCTAAAGGGATCAGAGGGTATGGAGAGAAGGTAGGTACGGGATACTGAGTTGGATGATCAGCCATGATCATATTGAATGGCGGTGCAGGCTCGAAGGGCCGAATGGCCTACTCCTGCACCTAATTTCTATGTTTCTATGTTTCTCAGATCATTAGATTAGGTAAGGTGAGGCAGGTCTATTATTGTCACGTGTTCCTAGATGCAGCGGAAAGCTTGGCTTTGCACGCTGTCTATTCAGTCCAGATATGCCATACATCGATACAATCAATTAAAATCCTGTAGCTGGAGCGTGGAGGAAGATACATAATGCAGAGTACAGTGCATTATATAGCATGCCATGCTGAATATTGTTGGTTATTTCCATCAAACCCTGAATTCTCCGTGTATTTATGAGAATCAATAACCTTAGTACGTCACATTGCATAATTCAGTTCTCTGTCCAACTGGACAAGTGCAGTTGGACAATTCGAGTTCTGTAAAAACACAAAACAAAGAATGCGCGTAAAAATATTATTTAAATGTGCATGTATTATCTAGAACAATGGAACAATAAGCCTTGAAATATCCGCCTGGAATCGCGTTGTTGTAAACAATTAAGATGAGAAGGTGTTTTATGTTTGAGCTTCAGGTTTAAGTTTATTATTGTTACACGAGTACATGTAAAAAGCGATATGTTGCATACTATCCAAACACATCAGATATACCAAATATAGACAGTATCAGTTCAAACTGGAGGACATCGAGTGGTGGGGATATAGATTCACATGGAGAATGAGCTACCAGAGCAGGTCGTTGAGGAAGCCAGTGTTACAACCTTGCAGTGGCACTTAGACTGCTTGGTGGGTAGGAAAGGTTTGGGGAAATGCGGGCGAAACATGGTTTGGAGTGATTAGTGCGGATGGGGCACATCAGTCGGCAGCTGGGCCGAAAGGTCTGCTACCCTATCCTGTGACAAAATATAGAGCCATGTGGAAGATTCAGGGTGGAGCATTACGTTTTGTTTCCGAGGCAGCGTGAAGTGCAGATGGAGTCAATGGCGGGACGTCTGGTCTGTGTGATGGATTGGGCTATATTTATAACTGTAATTTCTCGTGGCCTTGGCAGACGTGTTACCACTCTAGTCTGTGGTCAACCTGACAATATGCTTTCCATGTTATATCCCGAGAAGCTTGTCAGAGTTACTGGTGACCAGCCACATTTTCTCAGACTCCTCCTGAAGTAGAGGCGTCGATGAAGTCGCATCAATGTGATTACCCCGCGACAGATGGTGGGTAATGTAACACCATGCAACTTGACCTCTCGACCATGTTCAATTCCATACCATTGATGCAGATGTGGGCTGGACTCCACCAGGCTTCATGGCGTAAATAACTACCTCCTTGAACTTGCTGACATTGAAAGAGGGGTTATTGTCCTGACATCATGTCACTATGTTCACTATCTTCGTCTTCTACTCCGTCTCCAAGTTGCGCATTATTTGGCTCTTCCCATTTGTTTCATTTGCAAACTGGTAGATACAATAAGAGCCGTGTTTGGCCGCAGGGTGGCCAAATGAGGTATAGTGGCGGACTGAAAGCCAATACTTGCAGGGCTCTGGTGTTTTTCTGGAGGAGGTGTAATCGATAATCACTGACTGAGGATTGTTAGTGCTGAAATCGAGCATTCAGTGGAAGAGGGGGGAAACATACTTCGGTCCCGGAGTTTGGAGAAGGTAACCACCCCATCCTTTTGCGCATTAATGCACACATTGCTAAACGCACACAGCAATGTGTTCGAGTCTGTTCTTACTTTCAATATTATCCGCGAACTGACCTAGGCACCTGTAGCGGCTGCCACGCCTACAGTCTGGCTGCCCTTTCTTCTTTTTTGTTTTTGTTAATGCGTTAAAATGTATGTTTTCGTGTTCCTTGGTTTGCATTATGTGGGGTTGTGGGGAGGGGGCGGGTGTTGAGGTACTTCGACAGAGATGCGATTTATTTCCGTATCCGTATTATTTATGTCCGCACTGTGCCCTAACACGGGGAGGGAGGCCGATCCGGCGCTCCAAGCCGCGGGAATCTTCGGTACTCGCGGACCTTGCCATGACTTTGCCGGCGATCGAAGTTCCAACCGCGGGGCCTGTGGACTTTAACATCGTGGAGCCTGCGGTCTCTGGTAAGAAGAGGCAGATTCGGAGCTCCATGCCACGGAGCGGGAGTTCAACCGCCCCGACGCCGGAGTTATGACCACCCCGGACCGGGGCTTCGATCGTCGGCTACGGGGCTTTGATCGCCCCGACTGCGGACGGTTTGAGCGGCCCGACCGCGGGAGTACAAAGAGGAAGAAGATTATATCTGTTGCCTTCTTTCACTGTGTGGAATGTGGGGAATCCGCTGTGGTGGAAGTTTATGTTAACTTTTATGAAATAGTGTGTCGTGTTGCTTTTGTTTCGTGTGGCTGGATGGTAAATCGCATATCACTGCACCTTAATTGGTACATGTGACAATAAATGTCCTTTGAATTATTTGATCGGCTCGAAGTTCTGTTCTTGGCTCCACAAACAATGACGCTCTGATCTAATAATTACCGGGTGTTGTGCAATTTTCAGCTTTTCAATGATGGGGATATCAGGTGGACGGAAGAGAACTGCATGCGAGCGATCAATCAATTAGTCATTTCTAGCTAACGAACTTTCCGCATATTTGTTGGGTAATTTTCTACGTCAGATCACCAATCATCCGCTTCCCGGATCTGCTACTTTACTCCCCATCCTCCAGTACACGGTGGTGGCATGCCCATGAGCTGCCTCCCACGATGTCAGCCGGAATTCAAACCCCGGCCTCTGGACTTGACCCGATCCACGCCAAGCCCGCCTCCAGAGAGCTTTGGAGGTTTCGCCCCGATTACAATTAATACTCATTTTAATAATAATAAGGAAAGGTGAATTGCGGTCAAATGGACTCAATGACAAATGATTATTGACTGACCCACAATAGTCTAATTTTCCCGGTTAAACGACAACCTACGAGTGCATCTTCCTGCTGTCTTTATTGCAGAATTCTCCAGTAATCTGGGGCAGATGCCAACATGTCCCGACGGTAAATTCACACGGAGTCACGCCTGTTTCTTCAAGGTATAATCTGGTGATTACACTTCTTGCTGAAATCGTCTTGCCCCTGCAGTTATTAGTTTGTACCCGCTCTCTGAAGCTTCTCCAGCTTTGCTGAAATGTGGCGCCCTGTTTGGACACAAGACTCCGACATAAACAGAAAATGATGGAGAAAAGCCAGGCACCGCCAAGCGTTATAACGCCAACAGTACTGAAACGCCCCATCACCCAACTCGACCACACCATCTAAAATAGGCCATCAAAGCTTGAATGTTTGCCGAGTTCAATCCAGATCTTACTCTAAACCTCCCCGACCTACCTATCCAAAAGTTGACTTGATGTTTTTGTCCTTCCTCAACTACCTCATCTGGCACTGGGTCAGTATATCCAACATCCACAGTGTGAAAAGCGTTCATTTTAAATATCTTTTATGTCAGATCGCCACTGCTACCCGAATATGAAACAAAACCAATGTTTGCGTTTCCTTTCTTCAGTAGCAGATGGTGACTTCCGGCTGCCTCCCAGCAGTCGGCTGCAGTTCCATTCCCGGCCACTGCACTTGATCCAATCCACACGAATTCCGCCTCCCAGGAGCACCTTTAATATCTCGCTACTCCGCTCTAAGGTCCCCACCTGCTTCAAGAAAACCACCAATATCCAAAGCCGAAGTAAATCAAGATATCGTGCCCAAAGGACAACCGCACTGTGCCCTTGACATCTACAATCATGATTTTTTGGGGGAGGCTATTAAATCATGTCTAACACGCGGCCTGGGTGCACTGCAGTTCGCCTACCGCCAGAACAGGTTCACGGCAGATGCCACCACCCTCATCCCTGGAACACCTGGATAAGAGACACATACGTCAGACTCCGACAGCTCCACAGCTCTGCCGTTAACACCGTTAAACCATCCAGGTTCATCACCAAACAGCTATATACAGCTAGATAGCTAAGCAGACAGGTAGCAAATAGCTGGATAGCCAGCTAGATAGCTACATATCTATGTAGATAGCTAGACAGATAGATAGTTAGATAGTGAAATAGTTGGAATGAAAGCTAGATAACTACATATTGGAGTATAAGAAGTGTTTAAGAGGGAACTGCAGATGCTGGAAAATCGAAGGTAGATAAAAGTGCTGGAGAAACTCAGCGGGTGCAGCAGCATCTGTGGAGCGAAGGAAATAGGCAACGTTTCGGGCCGAAACCCACGGAAACGCTTCTTCTGAAGCAAGGTTTCGGCCA
The DNA here is from genome assembly GCA_963514005.1 of Raja brachyura. Next base: position 56,049,863 of record OY740796.1, on the reverse strand, counting down.
GAAACGTTGCCTATTTCCTTCGCTTCATAGATGCTGCTGCACCCGCTGAGTTTCTCCGGCACCTTTGTCTACCTACATATCGGTGGAGATAGCTAGACAGATAGATATCTAGAACATTAGATAGCCAGATAACTAGCCAACTAGCTAGATAACTGCGAAGCTAGATAGCTAGATAGCTAGATTACAAGTTAGCTAGGTAGCTAGATAGGGAAGTAACCTGCTTGCTGGATGGATGGACGGCGAGCCGGCTGGACGGGCAGACGGCTAGAACCCTAGATTGACAGCTAGTCAGCTGGAGGAGGAGTTTGGTTTACAGCACTGTATAGCTGTCTAGCTCGCTAACTATCGAGCTATCTTTCATAAATACCCAGATAACGAGCTATCTGCCTATCTAGCTAACTATCGCGATGCTAAGACGGCTCGATGGGCAGATGGGTAGATGGCTGGATAGTTGACTTGGTACCAAGCGAGCTCGTGGCTATAGTTAGCTAGATTGCTTGATAGTTAGAGAGCTAGATATCTAGCTGGCGGTAGTAATTAGATCGTTAGATAGCTCGCTAGATAACGATATAGCTAGATATGTAGCTAAGTATATATCTGGATAGCCAGATAGCTATCTAACTAGCTCGCTTGCTATCTAGTCAGCTACGTCAGTTGAAGTGAAAAACTCATCAAAGAGCAAAAGATAAACCATATAAACCATATAAACATTACAGCACGGAAACAGGCCTTCTCGGCCCTTCCAGTCCGTGCCGACCATTTATTTTCCCCTAGTCCCATCTACCTGCACTCAGACCATACCCCTCCATTCCCTTCCCGTCCATATACCTATCCACTTTACTTTTAAATGTTAAAAACTATCCTGCCTCCACCACTTCTGCTGGAAGATCATTCCACACAGCCACCACTCTCTGAGTAAAGAAGTTACCCCTAAACTTCTGTCCCTTAATTCTCATGTCATGCCCGCTTGTTTGAATCTTCCCTACCCTCGATGGGAAAAGCTTATCCACACCAACTCTGTCTATCCCTTTCATCATTTTAAAGACCTCAATCAAGTCCCCCCCTTAACCTTCTGCGCTCCAAAGAATAAAGACCTAACTTGTTCAAACTTTCTCTGTAACTTAGTTGCTGGAACCCAGGCAACATTCTAGTAAATCTCCTCTGTACTTTCTCTATTTTGTTGACATCCTTCCTATAATAGGCTACCAAAACTGTACACCATACTCCAGAATTGGTCTCACCAATGCCTTGTACAATTTTAACATTACTTCCCTACTCCTATATTCAATGTTCTGATTTATAAAGGCCAGCACACCAAAAGCTTTATTTACCACCCTATCTACATGCGATTCCACCTTCAGGGAACTATGCACAGTTATTCCTAGATCCCCACGTTCCACAGCATTCCTCAATTCCCTACCATTTACCATGTACATCCTATTTTGATTTGTCCTGCCAAGATGTAGCACCTCACACTTATCAGCATTAAACTCCATCTGCCATCTTTCAGCCCACTCTTCCAAATGTCCCAAATCTCTCTTTGAAAATCTACTTCATTATCCACAGCACCACCTATCTTAGTATCATCTGCATACTTACTTATCCAAATTTACACCCCATCATCTAGATCATTGATGTACATGACAAACAACAGTGGACCCAACACAGATCCCTGAGGCACCCCACTGGTCACCGGCTTCCAACCTGACAAACAGCCATCCACCATTACTCTCTGGCATCTCCCATTCAGCCACTGTTGAATCCATCTTGCTACTCCGCCATTAACACCCAAAGATTGAACCTTCTTAACCAACCTTCCATGGGGAACCTTGTCAAAGGCCTTACTGAAATCCATATAGACAACATCCACTGCTTTACCCTCATCAATTTCCCCAGTAACCTCTTACAAAAATTCAAGAAGGTTTGTCAAACATGACCTTCCAGGCACAAATCCATGTTGACTGTTCTTGTGCGTTGTGTATGTGTGTGGGGGGGGGGGGGGGGGGGGAGAAACGGGGTTTTAGTCTCTCCCTTCGGGGGGATGCGACTTTTCCTGTCGTGTCCCCCGACACCGTCTCCATCTGTGCTGAGGCCCTGGTGACGGCCTTCCAGCTTCCAGCGGCGGCGGCACGGCCTTCAGAGCTTCAGCGGCGACCTGGCTTCCGGCGGCGGCCTGGGATTCGGGAGCTGCGGTGCTCTAGTGGCGGCCTGGGTTTCGGGAGCTGCGGTGCTCCAGCGGCGACTGGGTTTCGGGAGCTGCGGTGCTCCAGCGGTGGCCTGGGTGTCGGGAGCTGCGGTGCTCCAGCGGTGGCCTGGGTGTCGGGAGCTGCGGTGCTCCAGCGGCGGCCTGGCTCCCTCTGAGCTGCGGTGCTCCAGCGGCGACCTGGGTGTCGGGAGCTGCGGTGCTCCAGCGGTGGCCTGGGTGTCGGGAGCTGCGGTGCTCCAGCGGCGGCCTGGTTTTCGGGAGCTGCGGTGCTCCAGCGACGTTCCAGCGGCGGGCCCTGTGGCGGTGTTCCGGCGACAGCGGTGGCGGCGGCCTGGATCTCCTCAGCGCAGAAGGAGAACAAGGAGGGAGAAGACAGAGACTCTAAGACTTTTGCCTTCCACCACAGTGAGTAGGTGTTTGGTGAACTCACTGTGGTGGATGCTAATTTTGTGTTTATTGTATGGTATTGTTATTTTTATATATGTATGACTGCAGGCACGAAATTTCGTTCAGACCGGAAGGTCTGAATGACAATATAGGCATTCAATTCAATTCAATTCAATTGATCAGACCCTGTTTATCCAGATGATTATATATATTATCTCTAAGTATCCTTTCCATTAATTTGCCCACCATTGACGTCAAACTAACGTCTATAATGGCTAGGTTTATTATTTGAACCCTTTTAAACAATGGAAAAACATGCGCAGTACGCCAATCCTCCGGCACTATTCCCGTTTCTAATGACATTTGAAATATTCCTGTCATAGCCCCTGCTATTTCTACACTAACTTCGATCAATGTCCTAGGGAATATCCTGTCAGGACCTGGAGACTTATCCACTTTTATATTTTTCAAAAGTGTCAGTACTTACTCCTCTTTGAATCTCATAGCTTCCATAGCTACTCTACTTTTTTCCCTTACCTCACAGAGTTCAATATCCTTCTCCTTGGTGAATACCGAAGAAAAGAAATTGTTCAATATCTCCCCCATCTCTTTTGACTCTGCAGATTGCTGTCCATTCTGGCTCTCTAATGGTCCAATTTTATCCCTCGTTATCCGTTTGCTATTAATATAGCTGTAGAAACCCTTTGGCTAAGTGAGAGAGCATCCAGTCTTTCGGCGAAAATATCAGCAATAATCTGTCTTGGTTGAATCACTGACGCCACTTCCAAGAAAACACGAAAACGTCACCAGCTCCTCACAAAACCAATGAGAATAGTAAGATTGAACGAGAAATTACCAGTTCGAAGGTTGATCTTTATTTCATGAGGAGTCGAAGTGAGGGATTTCGTGAAGAGCCCGCCGGCGCGCATGCTCGACATATTTCAAAGTAGCGGCGTGGAATCACAGAAACCAATGAAAAGAAATGACTTCACATAGTAAGAATGAAAACGACTAAGATTACCAGATGAAGGTGATTGAGGGTTGGGCGAGGAGGGCACGAAATCCCTCACTTCGACTCCTCATGAAATAAAGATCAACCTTCGAACTGGTAAGTTCTCGTTCAATCTTACTATTTCATTTCGGAGTCACGTGAGTGACTTCGTGAAGACTTCAAAGCTTCTGTGATGACACGCCCTGGACCACGTCCATGCTGTCACACCACTACCAGGGATGGATGGGAGGAATAACGTGCTGACTAGTCCATACTGCAAAACAAATCATATTTATTAACAACAAATCAAAAACCCCTTATTCGGGGACATCTCCACGTTCTTACCCCGCATCTAGTATGGCTTCTGCGAACTGTAGAGGCGCAGCGACGGGCCGGTTGTAGAAACGCTGGAACACCGCTTCATTAGCCCATCCTGCTGTGGCAAGAATATGGTCCATGGGCACCTCCATGACCCTCGCCGCCGACGTCGATGCAGCCCTGGTGGAATGAGATTTGAACACATTAGTGTCGATACCTGACTTACCCAAGACGACTCGAAGCCACCTGGATATCGTCTGTGTTGTCACTCGATGGCGAGGTCTCTTATGAGTGACAAGCAGGTATCTCTCCTTTCCTCTGATGCTTGCCGTCACCTTGACGTAGTAACGGATGTGGGAGGCTAAACATAGCCTAGCATCTGCGGGGTATGCCGGGAACTTCAGCTGCAGCCCTGTGCACCCAGGTCTATGCTGCTTTAGTAGCTCGTCAACAAAGAAAACTACTTCTGTGGGGGTAGACATCATTCTGTCGACACGTAGTTTATGGAGTGTCTGTACCCTCTGTGCTGAAGTCAGCGCTAGTAACATCACCAGCTTCATGGTGAGTTTGTCCAGCTGGAGCCCTTCCATGGGGGACCACGTCCTGAGCAGAGTTAAAACGTCCCTGACATCCCAGGTGATATGGTAATGTGGTGTAGGCGGATTCGTATTGAAAATACCCCGCATGAGTCTGGACACTAGCCTGTTGGATACCACCTCAATATTGAGGTAGAATGATAGAGCGCTCCTGGCGCTGTTGATGGCACTGTAGCTTAAGTGTTCATCATGGTGCAACCCCGCGAGGAATTCCAGGACGTCGGTTATAGTCACGGCATCGTACGTGATGCGAGAGCGGCTGCAGAAGGCTTCCCACTTCCTGATGTGAGAGCGGTATCTTCGCCTTGTAGACTCTCGGCACGACGCTGCAATGGTATCCATGGTCCGGGTAGAAAGGCCGTATCCAACTAAAGGCCGATTCAGAATCTGCAAGCCAACAAATTTAAATAGCCATGGCAGGGATGTGGCTCCCCTGATACAGGGTGAGTAACTAATTCTGGGCTACCCTGCAAACGGACCCAAGGTTCACTGAGCGTGTCAAAGACCATCGGATACCACAGCTGTGTAGGCCAGTCGGGTATGATAAGGATGCCCTTGGCACCATCCATCTGAATTTTTCGTAATACCCGACTGATGAGGCAAAACGGAGGGAATGCATAGAAAAAGCAATTCCCCCAGTCTAGCGAGAATGCATCTAATGCTATAGCCCCAGGATCTGGTTCCCACGAGACGTAGGTTGGTACCTGATGGTTCAACCGGGACGCAAAAAGGTCAATGTCCGGTTTCCCAAATTTGGCTGTGATTTTTGCAAAAATTTCAGGATGTAACATCCATTCAATATTATCATTGAACTTGCGTGACCTGGCGTCCGCCACAAAATTAAGCTCACCTGGCAAATAGGTGGCTGAAATCCAAATGTCTCTCTTGACACACCACAGCCAAATTGAATTAGCCAATTTATCACATGAAACTGACCTGGTACCGCCCATGTGATTTAAATACGCCACCGCTGTGGTGTTGTCTATTTGGAGCCGGACATGTGCTCCAAAGATCTTGGAACAATATGCACGAAGTCCGTGAAACGCTGCAAGCAGCTCCAAATAGTTGATCCCTTGTGATACCAACATTGTATTCTCAAGGGTATCCCATCGGCCCCCACAACTAGAATGTTGATTCGTAGCTCCCCAGCCATCAGAGCTCGCATCAGTTTGTAAGTATATCATCGGTTTCGCCTCAATAATAGTTTTAAACGAGTTACTAATGTGGCAAACCCACCATCGTAACTCATCCAATGCTGCAGGCGGCAGCTGCATTGATCGATCATAATGACCAGCATGCCGTCGCAGCGCAGCAATCTTGGCTCTCTGCAAGTTTTGATAATGCAGAGGTCCATACCGGGCTGCCGGAAACAAAGCCACAATCTTGCCAATGACAGTAGCTGTGTGACGAATCGATGGTATACGAGTATTGAGTAAATCTGTACACACCTGTGTTACCTCCTCAATTTTGTTAATTGGTATGGTGACTCTCATGCTAATGGAATTCACCTGGAACCCCAGATAATTAATTACCTGGGTGGGCCAGAACTTAGATTTTTCTGGATGAACAATGAACCCAAGCTGTTGGAACAAATTGACCGCAGCTGCAACCCCTTGTTGAGCTGATTCCAAGGTGTGTCCGATAATTAAAATATCATCTAAATAGGCCATAACGATATGATGTCGTTGTCTTAAATAAGCCATAATTGGCTTCACCAATTTAGTAAATAATCGAGGGGCTGTGGTGAGCCCATTAGGCAACGCCCTATATTGCCACAGCTGGTCCATCCAGATAAATTTTAAGAACCTTCTGTAATATTTTTGCATGGGTACGGTATAGTACGCATCCTGTAAATCAATACATGCCATAAAGCACCCTTGTGAGATCAATGATTTGGCCGTTTCAAACGTGTCCATTTTAAAATGAGTATATGTTACAAAGTTATTCAGAGTGGTCAGATTAATAATGACTCTACAGCCTCCATCTTTCTTAGGTCGCGTAAAAATATTGGAAACAAATTCAACGGGCTCATGAACCGTTTTCTCTATGACCCCTTTCTGTTCCAACCTTAAAATTTCCGCAGCCGTTAGTTTAAACATACGACCCGGTCTATGCTGAGACGGAGGGATGTCCCCATTAATAAACTCAATGCTATGGCCCTGAATATTCCGTAACACATACTCATCACTGGTAATATCACCCCATGCACCCGCAAACAACCGCAAACGCCCACCAACATGTGAGGTTAAACAAAGAGAAAAAAGAGAACCAGACCGCCTCACCTCTGTGGTTACCGGCGGTCCCTGACACGAGTGGGTGGACGTAGAGGTGCTGGGTTGGTTTGAGGTCGTGGCGTCCTCATTTTCCATCTCGGCTTCTGCCGAGCCTGTCCTAAAAAAGACCCCTGTGGTTGGGGTGGTTGATATCGGTTTGGAGCTGGAGGGTAATTCCTGGTAGACGTGCTGGCAGACCCTCGGGAGCGGCCAAGCGGAGCTTTGGAGCTCGATGGCGTGGGGGCACTCTGAGAGCGCATGAGCCCCACGGTCTTGGCTTGTTCATCAAGCTCTCTGACCCTTTTGGCAAGGTCTTCGCCAAAGAGCTGATGGGGCGGCGGCGGCGGCGGTGGTTTGCACAACCCTGCAAATTTGGGGTTGAGCGCTGGGCGGATGCTATTTTTCCGAAAGCCGTTGATTTCATTTTGAGTAGCGCATAGAAGCGCCAGAGCATCCTCCTGGTCCAAATTAAGCTCCTCTCCGTTGACCGACCGCACAAAAGCAGTAATCCCGGCCGTGAGGAGTTTCAGGATCCGCTGAATCTTTAGTTCCTGCTGACGGATAGCCGCACTGATGTTGCCCCAGATTGGCGTATTGACCACAGGCACGTTGAGGGAGTTGCAGTTTGATGGAGCCTTGTGACGGCTCATGGCTTGTAGTAGAACTTCCTCCTGAAGCTGGTGATTATTTAGGAAGTCCACAGTGGCTGCCAGTTTTGTATTGATAGGAAGCCCCAAGGAATGAGGGGCTGCAAACTTGGTGGCCACATCGAGGAGGTCCTCCGCCGGTAATTCAGGCGGGGGTGGGATGGGGTCGCCCACGGCCTCCTCGTCCTGCTGCTCCAGGCTGGTGTATGAAGCTGGTGATGAAGCCCTGTGCCTGTCGCTGCTGGATGCCTGTTGTTGTTGAAGGAGACGTTCCAGCAGCCGCTCTATACGGTCAATACGCCCTTCACCCTGAACAATCAGGTGGTCGGAGTCCTCCAGCTCTGAAAATTGGCCGGGGCTCCTGTCATCGGCCCGCACCTCGTCGAGGCCCTGCCGGTGCCGGTAGTTGTCGTCGACAGCCGCCGAGGCGAAACTGCGCGATTCCTGCACGGGCGTGTTCAACCGCCTCCGTATAGCGGGAGCGGAAGCCGTTGCCTCTAAGGACAGATGTGGCATGGTGTCGGCACCAGCCGAAGCCTGGATACCTTGGGCCCGTGCAGGCTTGCCAGCTGCCCACATCGTGGACCTTGCCGACGCATGGTCTCGCCCACCCATCCATGGGGGGCTCGGCGACCGTGACGGGACCCCCAACTGACTCGTCCCGGCGTCGGAAGTTGGGGGGCGACGGCTGGACCTCACAGCTGCCCCGGGTCCCGTCCTAGAACCTGACCGCTCCTTGGCGACAGGCAGAGCCTTAGCCCCGACAGGGTTAGGCTTTTGGGCTCCTGCCCTTCCCCTCCTCAGGGGGCTTCGTGAAGCGGGCCGTGCAGCCGCATGGACCCTTCTGCTCGAGGCCGTCAGCAAGCCTGCTGACGACCTGACTGCCACGGCAGGGTCGTCCTGCTCTGGCGGCACACCACACTCCTCCTCGTCGAACTCCTCCGAGCTGTGGTGTGCGGGCGGGTCCGGACCTGAAAAAACAGAGCTCACCGACATCTCCGCCCTCGTTCCGGTCTGCGTTGCAGGTACCCCCGACAACTCTCGCTCCGGAACTGCTGGCCGGCGACTTCTCCCCGATCTCCGGCCTCTTAAACTCCCATCCATGTTCTTGCTGTGAAGCAAACACAACAAGAACCACCAACTTAAGGTAGCATACTTACCTGCGTGGTTCCCTTATGAAGGGCTGGCGAGGAGCTCGCTCCTCCGTCAGCCGTCGCAGCAACGCGTTACGACGATATGTCGAGCATGCGCGCCGGCGGGCTCTTCACGAAGTCACTCACGTGACTCCGAAATGAAATCGGCATGTATTCAATGAGTCTTACTTATTCCGACAGATGTGCCGTAGAAAGCAATCTAACGAGAAGCATCATAGTTTGGTTTCCCACCAAATTTGTTGAAGACCGTAAGAAATTGCAGGGAGTTGAAGGTATAGCCCAGCCCATCACATAAGTCAGGTCTGCCTCCCGCTCCCCCCCCCCCCCCCCTCCCACCCCACCCCCTCCATACCAACCGCCATCTATTCAATCTACCCTTCAGACTGCCTCTGAACAGCAGCCAACATGATCAAGGACCACTCGCGCCCTGGGCCACTCTTTCCTTTCCCTCTCCCGTCGGCCTGAGAGTACAAAGGCTTGAAATCACGTACCACGAGATCCAGGAATGTCTATTTCCCCGATATTAGCAGACCAATGACGGACCTCATCAACTGTAACTGTACATCCGGTCTCTGAATTCATTGACTTGTTTAATCCGCAGCTGTAACTCTTTATGTGAATCCTAGTATTTTCCTCTTTGCACTACATGTTATATTCTGTTTGGCTTGATTGCGTTCATACATGGGATGATGAAACTTGATAGGACTCTTGGTTGACGTGACAACGATGAAGGAAGAGCAATAGCGAAACCAATGAATAATTTAATTGTCATTAGCGCCCTAACCCACAACATTAAATATATATGCAAAATACATTCGACGCTGCGATGGACACGTATCGCTCGGGGCGGATATGAACGTGTGGACGTGTGTGAATGGAGACGCGGGTGCGCTCATGAACAGGGGCAAGATATGGCTATGGACCATATATATAACAGACGGCCATGAGCCGGTGGCCTGGTCCATATTCAGGGATTCTGCGGCTAACCTAGATGAATACGCGATTGATGTCACAGACTTCATCAGCAAGTGTAACGAGGACTGTGTATCAACGAATAGAGTAGTGTGTGCCATATTGGAGAGCACGGATAAACCAGGATGTCCACTAGACATCTAAGTCTGCAACGTTCAAGGCAAAAGACCTCAGCAAAAGTTAGGCTGCTGAGAAAGATGAGAGCCCACCATCAAAGAGCAGATAAGAACAGGGATCGCAGGTTGGCTGGATGACAGAAGACAGAAGTGGCCATTAAAGGGGCACTTTCTTGATGGTTGCCAGTGGTAGTGCAGTGCCGCGAAGGGCAGTGCTGGGGCCGCTACTCTTCACGTTGTACATTAATGATTTGGACGAGGGAATTGAAGGTTTTGTGGCAGGGTTTGCGGATAATACGAAAATAGATGGAGGGGTAGGTGGTGTAGAGAAAGCAGGGACTCGGCAGATGGACAGGTTGGGAGAGTAGACAGAGAAGTGGCAATTAGATGGAATATAGTGTAGCAAAGTGTGGAGTCATGCGTTGTTGTAGTAGGAATAAAGACGTAGATTCTTAAGGGGTTGGACAAGCTCGATGCTGGAAGATTGTTCCCAATGTTGGGGGAGTCCAGGACAAGGGGTCACAGTCTAAGGATAAGATTCCTTTAGAACCGAGATGAGGAAAACATTCTTTACACAGAGAGTGGCGAGTCTCTGGAATTCTCTGCCACAGAAGGTAGTTGAGGCCAGTTCATTGGCTATATTTAAGAGGATGTTAGATGTGGCACTTGTGGCTAAAGGGATCAGGGGGTATGGAGAGAAGGCAGGTACGGGATACTGAGTTGGATGATCAGCCATGATAACATTGAATGGCGGTGCAGGCTCGAAGGGCCGAATGGCCTACTCCTGCACCTATTTTTCTATGTTTCTATGTTTCTACTATTTTCTAAATGGGGCGAGAATGCAGAATTCGGTGGTACAAAGAGACCTGCGATTGCTGGTCCAGGATTCCCAAACAGTTAATCTGCATGTGGAATCGGTGATAAAGAAAGCAAACTCAATGCTAGCATTTATTTCAAGAGGGCCTGTATACAAACACATTGATGCAACGCTGAGGCTCAATGAGTCATTGGTAATACCGCATTTAGAATATTGTGGGCAATGTTGGGAACCATGTCTGAGGAAGGATGTGCTGGCTCTGGATGGGGTCCAGAGGAGGTTTCGCCAGAACGATCCCAGCAATCAGTAGGATAACCTATGACGAGCATTGCTCGGCACTGGGCACGTACTCGCTGGAGATTAGAAGAATGAGGAGGGGACATCATTGAACCATACAGAATAGGATTGGCTCGAGTGGATGTGGGGACGATGTTTCCATAGTGGATGAGTCTAGAACTAGAGAACATAGCATCAGAATTAAAGGACGTTCTTTTAGGAAGGAGTTGCGGAAATGTGGTCAGAGGGTGGCGAATCTGTGGAATTATTTGGCACAGTAGGCTGTAGAGGCCAAATCGGTGGATGTTTGTTGAGGTAGAGATGGATAGATTCTTGCTTTATACAGGTATCAGAGGTTATGGGAAAAAGGTGGGAGAATGGGGTTCGGAGGGAGAGATAGATCAGCCATAATTGAATGGCGGAGTAGACTTGATTGGCCGAATGGCCTACTTCCACTGCTATTCCTTATGACCTTGTGTCCTTGTAACCTTTAAATATCCATTTACTGCTGCGTATTCGAAATAATTAAATATACTATCGTGTGACGGTCACACGCTTGTTGCACCTGGCACGAACTTGAGATGGATATTGATTCTTCGATCCTTGGCAACGGACACGTTACCATGTTTTATAGTTTCTTGTAGGCTTGTGGAGCGAAAATAAGCCGAGCATTGTCGGTTGTGGTCAGAGTGGCAAGCGGCCTAAGACGTTGCCTTCAGATAACATTATCCACCGATTTGAATCCCACTCCAGACAATGAGGCAAGTTTAAATCAGTTGTCTCTCTGCTTGCTTTGCTTGTCGTGTTCCGCTAGACGTCATATCCACCTCGTTGCATTCTCCTTCCGGAGTGGAATGAACGTCATCCTTCGAAACGACCACACATCTTCTCTCTGTTTTTTAAATTGTCTGTGCATCCGGTCGATGGCACGGATTGCACTCAAATACGAACATTCAAGGCTTGGTTAATTGTGGGGCAACGCGTTAAATAGTAATTTAGAGGAAGGTCCTTCTGGTTATTATGGGAGAGCAGCAGTACATGTTCAATTAGGGAATGACACCTCAAATAGGGATTTGCTGGAACACTGTCAATGAAGTATTGCAGGTGGATAAACAACAAATAATAAATTAGCGGAGAGAAACAATATTGCCCGAGTGAGCCCCACCGCAAATTGGAGGAGCAGCACCTCACATTACGCTTGCGTAGCTTACACCCCAGCGGTATGAACAATGGCCTCCAATTTCAGGTAGTCCTTGCTATCTCCCTCCTTCCCCTCTCCTTCCTGGCTCTCGAACAGCCCACTGTCTCCGCCTCTTTCTTTCTCACCCCCCCCCCCCCCCAACCCCAGATCAGTCTAAAGAACAGTGACGACCTGAAACGTCGCCTATTACTGCGCTCCAAGGATACTGACTCACCCGTGGAATTTCTCCAGCCGTTTTTTCTACCTTGGAAATAGGGGAGTGCACCTGCAAATGGAAAATGAGGAGATGACAAAGCTACGTAGAATTAGAGGAGAGCACTGCGTCTTTCCGAGAATGTTTCTACTCGTCTCTGTGAGTATTCATGTCTCACTCTGTGTTTTCCTGCTTCTGTCCGCTGGTTTCCCAGCTTCATGTGCGCTCCTGACGGCTCTATGAAATAACTCCTCCCGTGTGCGAGAAGAAACACACATGAACACACACCCACCAACCCAGCTAAATAAACAATAACATGGCCAAACTGGTCACAAGTGAGTAACATTACAGAGCATTGGCCTGTCCCACTGTGTCCCTTCAGTACATTCTATTTGTTCCTACGTCCCGGCTCGCCTAAGCAATCCCGTACGGATTGTTCCCTATTATACTGTCCCTCGGCCACATTTTGGGACATGTGAACACCTAGCTGTGCTTCTGCTCCCTGCCTACAAACAACAATTGAGGCAGAAGGGTATGAGGAAGTGAGTTATGAGAATCTGGTCAACGGACACGGATGATATCCCACGCGACTGCTTTGAGTCAATGGACTGGTCGATATTCAGGTATTCTGCAGCTAATCTGAATGAATACGCCACTGCTGTGATTGACTTCGTCAGCAAGTGAGTGGGTGACTGTGCGCTGACGACGTCAATGCGAGTGTTCCCCAACGGCAAACATGGCCATTCACAGGTGAAGGCCCGGTCAGATGCAGCAAGTCACAAAGATCCCGAGCAGCAAAAGGCCCGATATGATCTCCGTAAAGCTATCATGGATGACAAGAGACCGGGACAAACTTGCGTCCCAGTATCATCACTGGAACACACGGAGAACGTGGCAAGGTCTGAATAAGATAACTGGATACAAAGCAAGTTCAGGCAACACCATTGGTGACAGTAGCACCCTACCTGATCAACTGAATGCTTGCTCTGCTCGCTTCGAGCAGAAGGCCAGCAGGGTGGTGACAACAGTCCCTTCAGACTCCAGTGTGCTTCTCCACAGGGTAACAGTAGCAGAGGTTAGATCGCCCTTCCTGAAGGTAAACCCACGAAAAGCAACTGGCCCAGACGGTGTTCCTGACAATGGCCTTTGTAGTTGAGCGGACCACCTACCGGGAGTATTTGGGGACATCTTTAATCTCCCCCTACTCCGTTCTCAGGTACCCAGCTGCTTCAAGAAGACCACCATCATCCCACTGCCGTAGAAAAACAAGGCCTCAAGCCGAAACATCTCCGGCCAGGTGGCCTTGACGTCCACCATCGTGAACTGATTTGAGAGGCTACTTTAAGAGAGAGTTAGATATCTTGGGGCTAGTGGGATCAAGGGATATGGGGAGAAGGCAGGCACAGGTTCTAGATTGCGGACGATCAGCCATGAGCACAATGAATGGCGGTGCTGGCTCGAAGGGCCGAATGGCCTACTCCTGCACCTAATTTCTATGTTTCTATGTTAAGGAACGCATTAAACCCAGTCTACCCAGCGGCCTAGTCCCACTGCCGGACGCTGTCGTTGTGACGCTGATGCTATTAATATGCTAGAGAAAGCGATGCATACTTTAACCACACACGAACTGCTAGAGAAAGCGAACAGAACGCGAGGACCAGAGGATATAGGTTCAAGTTGAAGGGGAAAAGATTGAATAAGAATCAGAGAGGTCACTTTTTCAAACACAGGGTTTTGAGTGTATGGAACAAGCTGCCAGGTGAGGTAGTTAACGGCAGGGACTATCCCATCGTTTAAGAAACAGTTGGACAGGCACATGGATAGGACAGGGTAGGAGGGTTATGGACCAATCGCAGGCAAGTGGGACTAAGGTAGCTGGTACATTGTTGGCCGGTGTGGGCGAGTAGGGGCGAGTAGGGGCGAGTAGGGGCGAAGGGCCTGTTTCCACACTGTATCACTCTGTGACTGTGACTCTATGAATGGGGACAGGAGGTAAACTGCTGAAACTGAATTGTGGACCGTAGTAATGGGCTGGACATCTGAAATACAAGAGGAAAGCATACGTGGAAGTCTCACAGTAACCCGTTGAGTGAGGAAAACGTATCGAATTTCGGGCGAGAGACTTCGTAAATGCTCTGATATTGGCCTAACAAATGCTCATTTCGAAAAACGCAACCACAGCTGAGTTGTAAATTGCATCGTCATCCACCTGCATATTGCTGCAAATCTGTTCTAGCCGAATGTTTATAGCTCAATAGGAATAGCCAATCTATCTTCCATCAACACTATTACTGAACCTCTCCTCTTGTCCTCTTCCGGTTTGCGCTGTTTATAAATTGGCGCATAAACGGTCCCTATATGGCTGGGAATGTTTCGCCACCTCCCTCACAGTTCTCCTCTGCCCCAAGCGCACCAGGTTTTGTTCTGATCGGCGAAATATTAGAACAATTATTGGTCTATTACTCAACCGCCGGCGACGCCGCTTCCAGCACCCGCTGTCTATCACGGGGGCGAGGAGAATAAAATCCCGGAGGCCGGGCTGAGTCCGTGAGCGCGTCCAGACGCCGCGGGCCCAGACGCCGCAAGTCCAGACGCCGCCCGTCCACCGGCGCCCAGAATAAAGCTGAAGCAGCGGAGTGTGGGTTGTGATCTCGGACGGGAGCCGATCAGTGAGTCGGGAGCCGGATCATGGAGCCGGTGAGAACAGGTGAGCCCACACACCCGCTCCCACTCACCCCTCTCCCTTACACTCCCGCTCGCCTACACCCCGACCCCAACACCCACCCCCTCCCCTACACCCCCTTCACCCCTACACCTACCCACCTCCACCAACCCCCCTTCCCCACACCACCCCGATCCCCCACACTCCCTTTCTCCCATCCCCCCAAATCCCCTCTCCCCCACATCCCCGCGACCCAACACCCTCACTCCCCCACACCCCTCCTCCGCAGCACCCACCCCCACACACCCCCTCCCCCACACCTACCGGACCCCCACCCCTCCCCTCGCCCACACCCCTCCCCCCGACACCGCCCTCCCCAACACCACACCCCCTCCCCACACAACCCAACCCCCACACTCCCCCCACCACCCGCACACAAGCCCCTCCCATAAACACTTCTTCCCCATATCCCACAACAACCCTCCCCCTGACGCACTCCCTCCCCACACACACACACACTCCACCACACACAACCCCTTCCCTCACACCCCCCCGTCCCCCCACAACCCCCCATTCCACACCCTCCCCCACGCCCCCCTCCATCACACCTCCCCCCTCGCAAACCACCCTCTCCCACACATCACCCTCCGCCACACAGACACCTACCCTCCCCTACCCCCCCCCCCCCCACCCCCACCAGCCCCGGCCAGAAGCCGCCCCCCTCCCCAGGCTGCAGGACGCTCCCCGCTTGAAGCCATCCCCGTCCTCCGGCTTAAGAACGTTCCTGCCGTTGCGTTGGTGGACCAGGTATTACATTGGGGAATTGGTTGCGTTCGCAGACCAGGCCAGCCTTGTGACTGGGACCAAACCGGTCCCACTTGGTCGAGTGATACATACTTACTTGTACTGTCCAGTTGGCAGTTACATTATTAACGTTGTGCCTGTGGAAATGCACCAGTTTTAACATATCTCCACTAACGCTTCTTATTGCTTGTTCCATATATCCGGCAGCCTGCAAAGATCTTCCATTCAAGTTCCTTCTAAATGTTGCCTCGTTATCTTAACCTTCTGAAGTCCCTTCAGTAATTATTCGACGGTAACACCGACTGATGCAAAGGACAGAGAATCCTTGAGGCTTTGTCCATCTCCTTGAGGCTTTGTCCATCCCTTGTCCACACCGAGGAGGCCGTTTTGATTCACGAGTTGACCCACTCTCCCTCTAGTAACCCTTCTCCCCTTAGCCGAAGACTGTTATGATTTGACGTTGATATCTTTGAAGGAACACGATACGAGTCTTCAACTCGGTGCAGAGGCTGAAGTCGATATTTTTTTATCAGAAAAAATGGCCGTCTCGGGACCACCATTTTATCAGAGCGTCTACTCTGTGCAGTTTGGAACAACGACAATAAAAGTGATTTTATTGACACGATAAAAGCCTCTATAACCTTTATAGGATGGATATTAACCGAAATAGGATAAATGTTTCAGGATACGAATTGAGTGACTGGGATAAGATGGAATTGATCCTGGCAAACATATCTGAATACACTGTACCTCCTACCCAGAGAATAGTGATGCTCATTTATCAAGTTAAAATATGGCTGGGCGAACAAGGGTTTTTTTTTGGCCGATAGGGAAATGAAGAGTATTGTAATCAGATAATGAATGATTGAGTCCGAGGACAGTTCTGAAACTGCGCACCGTGGGACTTACGGATAGCTTATTATCTCCGTCATCAGGCCTCTGAACAGTATCTCCAGAGTTGGGGTTCAGTTCAATTTGCGTCATTCATCGTCCTTGAAAACATTAGCGACGCAGTGGTGCTGGTTTCCGGCGGGCACATGGCGGCTTTGGGCTTTGTCTCACAGTAGCCTCTAACCCACTGTGGCACTGGGTGTGGTCTCGCAGTAGCCTCTAACCCACTGTGGCACTGGGTGTGGTCTCACAGTAGCCTCTAACCCACTGTGGCACTGGGTGTGGTCTCACAGACTCTAACCCACTGTGGCACTGGGTGTGGTCTCACAGTAGCATGTAACCCACTGTGGCACTGGGTGTGGTCTCACAGTAGCCTCTAACCCACTGTGGCACTGGGTGTGGTCTCACAGTAGCCTCTAACCCACTGTGGCACTGGGTGTGGTCTCACAGCCTCTAACCCATTGTGGCACTGGATGTGGTCTCACAGACTCTAACCCATTGTGGCACTGGGTGTGGTCTCACAGTAGCCTCTAACCCACTGTGGCACTGGGTGTGGTCTCACAGCCTCTAACCCATTGTGGCACTGGGTGTGGTCTCACAGACTCTAACCCACTGTGGCACTGGGTGCGGTCTCACAACTGATGAACAACGATGCGGTACAGCGGTGGAAACTGTTCTGCACTCTGTATCGTCCACTTTGCTTTACCTATTTACATAGTCATAGACTATCGGCCCAGCTTGCCCGAACCGACCAATGTGCCCCATCTACCCTAGTCCCACCTGCCATGTTTGTCCCTGATCATTTTCAACCTCTCCTATTCCAAATGTCCAAATGTCTTTACATTTTGTCTAGATTTCGCCTCAACTATGTCCTCTGGCAGCTCGTTCTATATAGCCACCAACCTCTGTGGGAACCCACACAGTGACCACCCTCTGTGTTTATGCAAAGACTCACCACTCTCTGTCCTCGTGTTTGAACTGATTGAATCTGTACATTTTATAACTGATCAGTTTGGACAGCATGCGGCGGTTGCCAATAGAGACGGGGAGCGGCGGCAGGTTACTGGAAGGGCCGGTGCAGGTTTCCTTTGTGCATAAATCAGGCAGCGGTGTTGTTTACTGCTGCTGCAGGTCCCGCCCACAGGAGCGATTCCCATTGAAACTGCGGCAGACTGATTCACAGTCCGGATCGGTGTCAATTTGTCCACGACTTCATTGCCCAGTGTGTGGACAGAGATCGTCTGTGGAGATGCCCCACTGGATCAATGTGTTGTATCACAGTTCCTCCGGAACTCACAGAGGACTGAGTCCTTTTGTTCCCCCTTCTGTGACCGACGTCTGGGCGCCGGGGACTCTGGCTGGAAGGCGGCTATGTTGATCCACTCTAACGCTAGTTTTATCTGGGACGGAGCTTACTGCGATTTCCCTCAATTTTAATTTCAAATTAACAATTTATACTGGCGATTGGACGTTGGTTGTCTCAGCTGATGGATCCT
Organism: Raja brachyura; assembly: GCA_963514005.1. The sequence continues at coordinate 56,031,863 of OY740796.1, read as the reverse complement.
TGGTGTGTTGAGGGTCTGAGTCTTGGACTACAAGGAAAACCGGGAATTTCCCCTCGCTCTTCCTGGAACACTGCCCGGAATCTCAACTGTTGGCCGGAGAACTGAATCAGAAATTAGTTTGTTTGAGGTAAGGGTTTGAATGGGAAGAAAAGGCCGGTAGTTGGAGGTTGGATGCAGAGACAGCCGATGAGCAAATGTTTTTTTGTGGAGGAAGACATCGTAGATGCTGGTTGAAACCAAAGGAAGGCACATAAAGCTGGAGTAACTCAGTGGGTCAGGCAGGGTCTCGGGGTAAAAGCAATGGGTGACGTTTCGGCTTGATACCCTTCTTCAGACTGAGAGTCGGAGGAGAGGGGAACAAGTGATATGGATTGAAATCGGGAACAATAATTGGAAGATGTAAAAAGGCCGATAATCAACAAAATACCGTCCCCTCCCTCACCCTCTCCATTCACCCCTTCCTCTTCCCCTCCACTTCCACCCCCCCCCCCTCTCTTCCCCTCCCCCCCTCATCCCCACCCCCCCCTCTTCCCCTCCCCCCCTCATCCCCACCCCCCCACCCCCCCCCCCTCTTCCCCTCCCCCCCTCATCCCCACCCCACCCCCTCTTCCCCTCCTTCTGCCCTTGGGCGGATATACCGGGGGGAGGGGGGGCACACACGTCCCCTCCGTGTTTGAGAGCTGGGGACAATCCCCACCCCCATGTTTTGTAACTTAAATTCGGTGAAAAAAATGTATTAAAAATCTCCGCTTTCCGGGCGGGACTGATGATCGACGGCGCCGATTGGACGAGAGAGGCGTCAGTCAGCAGGCAGTAGGTGCGGGAAATGATGATTCAGCGCAATAATTGGGGGCGGGGGTTGTCGGACAGAAGCGGATGTGGGGGGCGGGGGTGCTGGGACTGAGTATAGAGCGCGGTGATTGGAGGAGGGAGACGTCCTGGTGGAGCAAACATGATAGAGGGGAACTTGAATCGGCCCGTTTACGGGGCGTTTCATCGCCCGACGCAGCTTAAAATCGGCCGCGGGAACTTCCATCGCCCCGCGGTCAAATTGCAGCATCGAACCGATTGAGGCTCCCTATGTTTTAGCCCCCGCCGGCAGTTGGAAGATCCCGCGGCCGATTTTTAGCCGCGCCGTGGGATGAAAGCCCCCCCCCCCCCCCCCCCCAACGGGCCGTTAAAGCCCCACGATTCGGGTCGGACGAAGCTGCTGTTGCTGGAGATCGGAGTCGGTCACCAACCAGGTCATTTCCCGATGTTACCGTCCACAAGGCCCACGGCTGATGCCTCGCGGGCGTGTCTGTGTGTCTGTGTGTGTGTGTGTGTCTGTGCGGTGCGGCACCAAGAAATTGTGTCCCCCCATCTTTTGTAAGCGGTTTCCGCCCATGGACCCCACAGTGTATCACTCCATCAGTACTCCCCCACAGTGCGTCACTCCATCAGGTCTGCCCTACAGTGTGTCACTCCATCAGTGCTGCCATAGACTTGATCACTTGTTCAGCACTACCCCATAGTGTGTCAGTCCCAGTATGACCCCATACTGTGTCACATCGTCAGTATTACCCCGACGTTTGTCACTCCATCATGAATACTGCACAGTGTGTCACTCGATCAGTGCTACTACATGTTGTGTCATTACATCAGCGAGGCTCCCCAGTATGTCACTCCACCTGTATTTCCCCACTTTGTGTCAGTCCATCAGTAATAACACGAAGGTAGACAAAAATGCTGGAGAGACTCAGCGGGTGAGGCAGCATATATGGAGCGAAGGAAATAGGCAACGATTTGGGCCGAAACCCTTCTTCAGATTGAGGGTGGGGGGGAGTAGAAAGGAAGAAGAAGAGCCAGAGGGCTGAAGGAGAGCTGGGAAGGGGAGCATTTCTTGCAGTTGTAAGGGAACGTTCCCGGAGAGGGGATGGTTAGTAATAACCAGAAGTTTGTCACTCCATCAGTACTACCCCACAGTATCACTCCATCTGTACTACTCCACAGTGCGTTAGTACATCAGTGCTCGCCCACAATGTGTTAGTACATCAGTGCTACCCCATAGTGTGTCAATCCTTCCTTACCACCGCACAGTGTGCCACTCCATCAGTACTATCCCACAGTGTGTCACTTAATCAGCGCTGCCTCATAGTGCATCAATCCATCAGTACTACCCCACTGAATGGCATTACGTCAGTACGGTTATGTCACTCCATCAGTACGACCTCGCAGTGAGTTGATTCATCAGTACCACCCCACAGGCTGGCACTCCATCAGAACCAACCCACAGTGTGCCTTTCCATCAGAAATACTCCACAGTGGGTGACCTCTTCTGGACTGCCCACAGTGTGTAACTCCATCAGTATTACCCCACAGTGTGTAAATCCATCAGTACTACTCCACAGTGTGACACTCCATCAGTACCACCCCACAGCCTGGAAGCCTAAGTTAATCCATTGGGCAATGCCTTAAACTGCCCTAATTGCTCCATACAGCTAAATTTCAAATATCTCCGGTGATTATGATGAATGGGTACTGAATAGTTTGCATCTTTGAGATCCATGCAAGCCATATAGCATCCTTTGGAAACACAGTTGTTTGGCAGTAACAAATGTTTCCATTTCGAAATGTTTATACTGCACATAGGAGTTAAATCGAGTTAGATCAAGAATGGTGTGACACCCACCATCTTTCATTTGTCTAGGGAATATATTAGACACAAATTGGTGAGATTTCCCAATTACCCCTTTTTTAGCTAGCTTTTCAATTTCAGCATGTACATCTATAGACTGTTGTTGTGAAAAAAACAGTATGTCCGTCTAGGTGTATGCTGTGTGGTGGATGGACATAATTTGAAAATGAATTCAATTCGGAAATCTAGTGCACTGTGCAGTATAAACAAATGGAGGTTATACAACTCCACTCATTGAAAATCAAATGTAACTTCCCACCAACTTGTGACTGACCCATATATTTCTGAAAAGAACCAGATCCACCTACCTCCATAGTTGTTGTTATATACTTCTGCCCCCGTGTTTTGGAGGAGAATGTTGGTGTACGCCAATTGTGCACAGTTGGCTGAGTCCGGCTTGCTCCTTGGCCTGAAGGCATTGCAGCGAACCGTTGATAGGGGTGCTGCCGCCAGGAGGGATTTTTGTTGGCCGGTTAGGCTTTTATGAGGCCAACCATTTTTGCCTCATCATCCAATCCTCGGACGTGTTTGGACAGGTTATCCCCAAATTCCTCAACCTGTGGACAAAGCTCGCCCAGTCCAGTTCACTTTCAAACTGGACACCAGAATACGAGGAGCATTCGTAATAAGGTGGATGAGTTGAAGGTGCAGATAGCGATTAATGACTATGCTATAGTTGGGATCACGGAGACTTGGCCCCAGGGTGACCAAGGCTGGGAGCTGAACATCCAGGGATATTCAATATTCAGGAGGGATAGACGAAAAGGAAAAGGAGGTGGGGTAGCGTTGCTGGTGAGAGAGGAGATTAATGCAATAGGAAGGAAGGACATTAGCGTGGAGGATGTGGAATCGATATGGGTAGAGCTGCGAAACTCTAAGGGGCAGAAAACGCTAGTGGGAGCTGTGTACAGGCCACCTAACAGTAGTATTGGAGTTGGGGATGGCATCAAACAGGAAATTAGAAATGCGTGCAACAAGGGTAACACGGTTATAATGGGTGACTTCAATCTGCATGTAGATTGGGTGAATCAAATTGGCTGGGGTGCTGAGGAAGAGGATTTCTTGGAATGTATGCGGGATAGTTTTCTCAACCAACATGTGGAGGAACCAACGAGAGAGCAGGCTATTCTAGACTGGGTATTGAGTAATGAGGAAGGGTTAGTTAGCAGTCTTGTTGTGCGTGGCCCCTTGGGCAAGAGTGACCATAATATGGTTGAGTTCTTCATTAGGATGGAGAGTGACAAAATTAAGTCAGAAACAAGGGTTCTGAACTTGAACAAAGGTAACTTTGAAGGTATGAGATGTGAATTGGCCAAGATAGACTGGCAGGTGATTCTTAAAGGGTTGACAGTGGATGTGCAATGGAAGGTATTTAAAGACTGCATGGATGAAGTACAAAAATTGTTCATACCAATTTGGCAAAAGAATAAATCAGGGAAGGTGGTGCATCCATGGATAACAAGGGAAATCAGGGATAGTATAAAAACAAAAGATGAGGCATAGACATTTGCCAGAAAAAGCAGCCTACCGGAGGACTGGGAGAAATTCAGAATCCAGCAGAGAAGGACAAAGGGCTTAATTAGGAAAGGGAAAATAGATTATGAAAGGAAACTGGCAGGGAACATAAAAACTGACTGCAAAAGTTTTTATAGATATGTGAAGAGAAAGAGACTAGTTAAAACAAACGTTGGTCCCTTGCAGTCAGAAACAGGTGAATTGATCATGGGGAACAAGGACATGGCAGACCAATTGAATAACTACTTTGGTTCTGTCTTCACTAAGGAAGACATAAATAATCTGCCGGAAATAGCAGTGGAACGGGGATCAAATAAGATGGAGGAACTGAGTGAAATCCAGGTTAGCCGGGAGGTGGTGTTGGGTAAATTGAACGGATTGAAGGCCGATAAATCCCCAGGGCCAGATAGTCTGCATCCCAGAGTACTCAAGGAGGTAGCCACAGAAATAGTGGATGCATTAGTGATAATTTTTCAAAATTCCTTAGATTCTGGAGTAGTTCCTGAGGATTGGAGGATAGCTAATGTAACCCCACTTTTGAAAAAAGGAGGGAGAGAGAAAGCGGGGAATTACAGACCAGTTAGTCTAACATCGGTAGTGTGGAAACTGCTAGAGTCAGTTATTAAAGATGGGATAGCAGCGCATTTGGAAAGTGGTGAAATCATTGGACAAAGTCAGCATGGATTTACGAAAGGTAAATCATGTCTGACAAATCTGATAGAATTTTTCGAGGATGTAACTAGTAGAGTGGATAAGGGAGAACCAGTGGATGTGTTATATCTAGACTTTCAGAAGGCTTTCGACAAGGTCCCGCATAAGAGATTAGCATACAAACTTAAAGCACACGGTATTGGGGGTTCAGTATTGATGTGGATAGAGAACTGGCTAGCAGACAGGAGGCAAAGGGTAGGAGTAAACGGGTCCTTTTCAGAATGGCAGGCAGTGACTAGTGGGGTGCCGCAAGGCTCATCAATATATATTAATGATTTGGACGAGGGAATTCAATGCAACATCTCCAAATTTGCAGATGACACCAAGCTGGGGGGTATAGTTAGGTGTGAGGAGGATGCTTGGAGGCTGCAGGGTGATTTGGATAGGCTGAGTGAATGTGCAGATGCATGGCAGATGCAGTATAATGTGGATGAATGTGAGGTTATCCACTTTGGTGGCAAAAACATGAGGGTAGACTATTATCTGAATGGTGGCAGATTAGGAAAGGGGGAGATGCAACGAGACCTGGGTGTCATGGTACACCAGTCATTGAAAGTAGGCATGCAGGTGCAGCAGGCAGTGAAGAAAGCAAATGGTATGTTAGCATTCATAGCGAAAGGGTTTGAGTATAGGAGCAGGGAGGTTCTACTGCAGTTGTACAGGGTTTTGGTGAGGCCACACCTGGAGTATTGCGTACAGTTTTGGTCTCCAAATCTGAGGAAAGACATCCTTGCCATAGAGGGGGTACAGAGAAGGTTCACCAGACTGATTCCTGGGATGTCAGGACTTTCATATGAGGAAAGATTGGATAGACTCGGCTTGTACTCGCTGGAATTTAGAAGATTGAGGGGGGATCTTATAGAAACTTACAAAATTCTTAAGGGGTTGGACAAGCTAGATGCTGGAAGATTGTTCCCGATGTTGGGGGAGTTCAGAACAAGGGGTCACAGTCTAAGGATAAGGGGGAATTCCTTTAGGATCGAGATGAGGAAAACATTCTTTACACAGAGAGTGGTGAGTCTCTGGAATTCTCTGCCACAGAAGGTAGTTGAGGCCAGTTCATTGGCTATATTTAAAAGGGCGTTAGATGTGGCACTTGTGGCTAAAGGGATCAGGGGTATGGAGAGAAGGCAGGTACGGGATACTGAGTTGGATGATCAGCCATGATCACATTGAATGGCGGTGCAGGCTTGAAGGGCCGAATGGCCTACTCCTGCACCTATTTTTCTATGTTTCTATGTTTCTATTTCTAAGCCCTGGGATGGTCCCTGAAATTTGGCATTGCCTTGCTGAGTGAAACGGATTGAAGGAAATCAGACAAACAACATGAGGTGGAGAGTTGGATCAGATGGAGTTTAAAACAATATCCCCTTTGCTGGAACAATGCCGCCGCTCCCAATTTCCATCCCTCAGTATCTATCGCCACAATTCCCAGTCTTTGGAGTTTCTCAATCAATTCCCTGAATAAATCACAACCTGTCTCAGCAGGGATTTCACTCGGCTGATGTCATCTGTTTGTGAATCATTTCTAAATCTCTATTTTTAAACTCTGTTGAAACTTCACTGTCCCGGTGGAGACGGAAAATGGTATAAAATCTCCAGGAATGTTCTGTCTCGGCATTTCATTCCTAGACATTACCGGCAGCTCACGAGGACACGTCGCTGGGCAGAGAAAATGGTGCACAGTGAAAAACTGAGCCAATATTACGCCGTGGAAAAAATCGTGTACGCGATCATTGCTGCCGTTGGAGTCCCTGGTAAGTGAGCAGAACAATTCAAGTTTTATAACTCCATCCATGTGTTAACTGGTGTTGATCTGATTCTCATCATGTTACAAGTTCCCAACTGATGATTGTTGTTCAAGAATATGTGAAGAATATCAATCCTCAAAGTGAAATATTTGTGAATTAATGCTGCTGTGATTTTTGTTATCTTCAGACAGCTGAAACTAACCCTTTTTTTCTCTCACTGCTGCCGGCCGGGAGCCACTAGAATGTTGTTCTTGCCTTCAGTGGCACCTTGCCCAGATTTGTTCCAGTGCTCGGGACAGGCAGTCAGCTCTCCGGCACGGTGTGACTCGGAGAGTGGGGTCCACATTGTGATGTTCACTGTGACTGTTCCTCTAGACCCTGTGTCTGACTGTGGAGTCTGTCTGTCACAGTTGGATTCCACCCACAGTCTGTTGGTCAATAATTGGATCCATCTCCTGAACCAGTGGCCGCGGATCTACCGGCGTGTGTGTGTGGGTCGTTACTGAACTGAACTCACTGTGGAATGAATCAATTAATGGAGTCACTCTGCTGCCAGATTCCATGTTGTCCCTGCCTTCCCTCTGGAAGTCTCCTCATCCCCATCAGATTAACCAGAGCCCTGGTTAAACGCGGCTGGCCAGTCACGGTTAAGTCTGTGAAAGCGGCCCCAACAGAGACCAGAGAACTGCAGCAGGGTTCACTATAGAAAGGACCATTGCGCCTATTGTAACGGGTGGGCGGCTGCCCGTTCCCTCCCCGCCATTTACCCTGCCCGCCCATCGCCTTATCTCTGCTCCCCTGAAGCAGGCAGGCAGGTTGGGCACAGTCGGAGCCGGCTCTGACATTGTTAAACTTGCAGCAGCCGTGCACCAACTCCAATACTCCTGATCTTGAGCTGAAAGTCGAGCCGGTGTTCAGCGCCGGAGAACGTGTTGAGTAAATGCCCAGTGTATGTTCCCTTGTCTTTCCGCAGTGAATTTAGTGGCGATTGTGATCCTGTCCCGGGGAAAGTGCGGCCTCTCCACCTGCACCACTCGCTACCTGGTGGCCATGGCAGCGGCCGATCTACTGGCCATCATCACCGAGGTCATTTTGTATTGGATCCGATTACATTACTTTTATTGGAGTTTCCTGTCTATCACCCCTGTGTGCAGTATCATCGATGTACTGTCGTCTGCAGCTATAGAGTGTTCTGTCTGGTTCACCGTCACTTTCACCTTTGATCGCTTTGTCGCCATCTGTTGCCAGAAGCTGAAAACTAAATATTGCACCGGGAAAACTGCGGCTGTGGTTCTGGCAACAGCCGGCATTCTGTTCTGTCTGAAAAACATTCCCCGCTACTTCTCACGGAAACCCCGGACAATCATCCAGAATGTCCCGTGGGGCTGTGGCACGGTGGACAATTATTACACTGACCCCGGGTGGATAGCATTTGACTGGATCGACACGGTTTTTACTCCGTTCCTCCCTTTCGCTGTAATCCTGCTGCTCAACGCTCTGACAGTCCACCACATTTTAGTGGCCAGTCGGGTCCGTAAGGGGCTGAGGGGTGAGAGCAAGGGGGAGAACCGCAGTGACCCAGAGATGGAGAGCAGGAGGAGGTCTATGGTTTTACTCTTCACCATCTCCGGCAGCTTCATCCTCCTGTGGCTGACGCTGGTTGTAAACTTCATCTATTATCAGATCACAGGAATTGGAAATGATTGGAATGATTCTGAACATATCTTTAGCTACGTTGGGTATTTGTTGAGGAATGTCAGCTGCTGCACCAACACATTTATTTACGCGGTGACCCAGTCCAAGTTCAGGGAGCAGGTGAAGAGCGCGGTGAAATATCCGCTCACCTCAGTGCTTCGGCTCATTAATAAATACCCGTCCTGAGTGCATCCATCCCAGAGGCAGCCGCAGTCTTTCCGCTCCGGGATCCGGCTCCTGACATTAAACGCTGGAGCCTTGAGGGAGGGAGGGAGGAGCTGGCCAAAGTTGACTGGAAAGATACACTAGCAGGGATGACAGTGGAACAACAATGGCAGGGGAGAGGGGGGAGAGGGGAGAGAGAGGGGGAGGGAGACTGGAGGGAGAGAGAGAGAGAGAAACGAAGAGAGCGGGGGAGAGAGCGGATGTAGAGAGAGGGGGAGAGGGAGGGGGAGAGACTGAGAGGGGGAGAGAGATGGGGCGAGAGATGGGGCAGAGAGAGGGGGATGGAAATGGAGATGGGAGAGAGAGAGGGAGAGAGGGGGGAGAGAGAGAGGGGGGAGAGAGAGAGGGGTGTTGAGAGAGAGCGGAAGTAGTGAGAGGGGGAGAGAGGGAGGGGGGGAGACAGAGAGAGAAAGAGAGTGGGAGAGAGGGGGAGGCAGACGGGGAGAGATAGACAGGAAGAGAGAGATGGGGAAACAGGGAGGGACGGGGAGAGAGGGGGGGAGGGGAGTAAGAAAGGAGGGAGAGAGAGAAGGAGAGTGACGCCAGAGAGCGAAAGGAGAGAGCGAGAGGCGAGAGAGGGGCAGCAGAGAGAGAGAGAGAGTGGAGAGAGGGGGCGAGTAAGAGATGGGAGAGAGAGGGGCAGATAAAATGAGAGGGAGAAAGCGGGAGAGAGAGAGAGACAAGAGAGAGAGAGAGGAGAGACAGTGGACAATAGAGGGCAGGAGAGAGGGGAAAGAAAGGAGGAGAGAGTGGAGGGGGAGGGGGTAGAGAGAGAGGCGAGAGAGAGAGAGAGCGACAGATAGGGGAGAGGGAATGGGATAGAGAGAGGGGAGAGAGAGAAAGAGGAGAGAGGGGAAGAGTGAGAGTGAGCTAGCGAGAGATTGAAAGAGAATGGGAGAGGCCGAGAGAGAGAGAAACGCAGAGAGAGACAGAGGCGGGGAGAGAGGGAGAGGCATAAAGAGGGGAGAGAGAGAGAGCGGGGAGAGGGAGAGGGGGAGAGTGAGAGGGGAGAGAGGGAGACAGGGAAGGGAGATAAGAGGAGATAGTGTAAGGGGGAGAGACAGAGAGGGAGAGAGAGAGAGATAAAGAGAGAGTGAGAGATGGGGGAGAGAGAGAGGGCGAGAGAGAGAGAGAGCGGTGGGGGGAGAGAGGGGGAGTCATAGAGGGGGGGTGAGAGAGGGGGGCGAGTGGGTGGAGAGAGTGGGGGAGAGAGTGGGGGGGAGAGAGGGGGAGACTGGGGGAGAGGGACAGATGGGAGAGAGAGTGGGGAGAGAGTTGGGCCCAAGTTGGGCCGTCACCACCACCGGGACACGTCCTCAGCCCCAAGTTGGGCCGTCACCACCGGGACACGTCCTCAGCCCCAAGTTGGGCCGTCACCACTGGGACACGTCCTCAGCCCCAAGTTGGGCCGTCACCACTGGGACACGCCCTCAGCCCCAAGTTGGGCCGTCACTACCGGGACACGCCCTCAGCCCCAAGTTGGGCCGTCACCGCCGCCGGATCCCGCCACAACCCCGAGTTGCGCCAGCCTCGCGCTGGTAAGTCCTGCCTGGCTCTGTCTCCCGAGCCTCTGGTTGGTTGCAGTTGGAGGCCACCAGCTCCGCCATTAGGTCTCAGCACAGACGGAGACGGGAAATCCGACAAAAAAAAATGGCATCCCCCCCCCCCCCCCAAGGAAGAGACTAAGACACGTTTCTCCCACCCATACACACCCTAATAACTCAAATTAACTGACTAAAACAGGGCAAGGACTACAAAAAAAAGAAAAAACAAACGGACTGCAGGCATGCCGCAGCTGCTAAGGCAGTGCCACCACTTCCGGATTATGGTTCAACTAGACCCACGAGAGGGCTCGTGACCGTTCCTGTCTGCTACAAAGGAGTTATCGCAGAAGGAAAGAGTCTGATGGGAGTCAATTTGTTTGATCAACCAGTTCAAGCTTCAGGACTCAACCGGCATGAACATCAATGTGATCAGCCACACGGACTATGGACATGAGTACCCCTCTCTTTTCCCGGGTTTTGGGATAGTTAAAGGGTGCTGCCGCGCACCTCGTGTAGACACATCAGTCTGGCCGGTTTCACACCGCCTATGGCGTCTACCGTTTTACGTTCGTGCGGAACTCAACGGAACTGAAACGACCCGAAAAGGATGGTATCATTGAGCGCATCGATTCATCCCCTTGGATATCGAATCTGGTCATCGTGCGATGCAAGAACGGTGAACGCAGGCTGTGCATCGATCTCAAAGTGGTCAACAAAGCCGTCATTCTGGACAAATGCCCTCTGCCAACAATACAAGAGCTAGCTGCGTTATTGCGCAGTTCAACGGTGTTCAAAAACTGGACATGCACCAAAGCTACTTTCAGGTACCACTAGCAGAACGCAGTCAGCATTTATTAGCATTCATTACACATGAAGGAGTATTTCAGTACCGTAGGATGCCGTCTGGATTTTAAAAATTCATGGCGTCTGTTCTGACAGGCATTGAGGGAGCACTCAATCTACTCAACGATGTTGTGGTCCGTGGAAGGAACAAGGAGGAACACGATCGACGACTGCATGCAGTGTTAGCTCGTCTAACGCAACACAACTTGACGCCCAACGCAGCAAAGTGCACATTTACAGCATCCGAGATTGATTTTCTCAGGTACAGAGTGACAGCGTCTGGAGTTGAACCAACTCTGGACAATGTCCAAGCCATCAGCACGATCCCCGCCCAACTAACGTGAAAGAGCTAGCGTCATTTCTGGGCTCCACCAACTTCTACCGCAAGTTTGTGCCGCAGTATGGACAGATCGCAGAAACATTACAGAAGCTGCTATGGAAAGACACACAGTGGGAATAGACGGATGAGCAGGACTTTGCCTTGAACACGCTGAAAGACAAAATAGCATCTCTGCCTATTCTAGCGCACTTCGACCCAAGTGCGAAACGTATGTCACAACAGATGGGAGCAGTGTTCTCGCAGAGTGTCGATGGAAGCGAACGACCCATCGCATTCGCGACCCGTCGCTTGACCGGCCACAGAACGCAAGTACTCCACCGGGGAACGCGATGCACTAGCGTGCATATACACGTGTGAACCCTGGCACGTATACCTATACGGGAGACCATTCATTCTCCGTACAGATCACCAAGCATTAACTACGTCGCTGGACACGGCAGGCTAAGGACACCGTCCGCTCAGGATCGACAGACGGTCCGATCGCCTTCATCAGTACAACTTCAAAGTAGAATACCTCGCAGATTCACGCAATCACATCGCAGACATGCTCAGTCGCATCCCAACGGTGGCTGCCGCAAGCACACGCGATAGCGACGCTTCAAGCGACATTGACAAATATGTTCTCGCAGTAATTTCGCACGCAATGGCGATTCTCGTGACGCGGGGAGAGTTGAAATCTGAGTCGACAGCTGACGGCACACTGCAAATCATCTGCCAGTATCTCAGGACAGACTGGCCCAAGGAGATAACAGACGACTTGGTTCCATATCACCGGGTACGTCACGAACTGGCTGTGGTTGGCGGTACATGTGGCATGGGCGGAATTCCAGTGGTTATACCCAAATCACTGCAACACAGCGTGTTCCAACTGGCACATGAAGGACATTGTTAAGATCAAACAATGGTGTCGCGAGGCAGTGTGGCAGCCAGCAATAGATCGTAGTGTAGAAGATTTTGTTAACAATTGTGAAGCAACAAGACCATGTCCTGCTCCTGTTCAGCAAATCCCAGGGCCGGACAAACCATGGAGGCACTTGCAACTCGATATCTTCGTAAAGGTGCTTGCTGTGCCAAGAAGCCAGCAGTTTCTACTTGTAATACACGATCTCCACACCAAGTGGCCTGAGATCGCAATTACTTTCTCAGTCATGACAAGTTCAATCATGGTAATTCTCTAAAAGCTGTTCACTAACTGGGGGCTGCTGGAGATCATAACGCCAGACAACGGCCCTCAGTTCATATCTGAACAGTTCTCCACTTTCATCGCGAGCTACGACATTCAACATCAGCGGACATCGAGATACAACCCCCAATCGAACGGTGGGGTTGAACGATTCAATCGCGTGAATCGGCCATTCAGCACTTCGAGCCTGCACCGCCATTCAATATGATCATGGCTGATCATCCAACTCAGTATCCTGTACCTGCCTTCTCCCCATACCCCCTGATCCTTTTAGCCACAAGGGCCACATCTAACTCTATCTTAAATATAGCCAATGAACTGTCCTCAACTACCTTCTGTGGCAGAGAATTCCAGAGACTCACCACTCTCTGTGTGAAAAATATTTTCCTCATCTCGGTCTTAAAGGATTTCCCCCTTATCCTTAAGCTGTCCCTATTGTTCTGGACCTCCCCAACATTGGGAACAATCTTCCTGCATCTAACCTGCCCAACCCCTTAAAAATGTTGTAAGTTTCTATAAGATCCCCTCTCAATTCCTAAATTCTAGAGAGTCTATCCAGTCTTTGTTCATAAGACAGTCCTGACATCCCAGGAATCAGTCTGGTGAACCTTCTCAGCACTCCCTCTATGGCAATAATGTCTTTCCTCAGATTTGGGGACCAAAACTGTACACAATACTCCAGGTGTGGTCTCACCAAGACCCTGTGCAACTGAAGTAGAACCTCCCTGCTCCTATACTCAAATCCTTTTGCTATGAATGCTTACATACCATTCGCTTTCTTCACTGCCTGCTGCACCTGCATGCCTACTTTCAATGACTGGTGTGCCATGACACTCAGGTCACCCTGCATCTCCCCTTTTCCTAATCAGCCACCATTTAGATAATAGTCTGCTTTCCTATTTTTGCCATCAAAGTGGATAACCTCACATTTATCCACATTATACTGCATCTGCCTTGCATTTGCCCACTCACCCAGCCTATCCAAGTCACCTTGCAGTCTCCTAGCATCCTCCTCACAGCTAACACTGCCCCCCAGCTTAGTGTCATCCGCAAACAATTTACGATGGTCCCCACCCTGGCCATGGAGGAGGTCCAGGACACAAAGGTCAGATTGGGAATGGGAGGGGGAGTGGCTCCTCTCCTCCTCTCCTCCGCTGAGCCACTGGGATCAAAAAGGCAGTTCTCCAGGGCAAGCTACTTGAGTAAAACAGGGATCACCTGTTCTTATCAGAACAGTTCTTTGGATAGTCCCAACAACAGAATCATACCGACAGATATGGGAAAATGAAATAGGTCTATCTACAATGGAAGACACTTGGGAAGAAAGTTTACAACGTATACGCCGTTGCTCATTAAATGCCAGACATACCTTGATACAATTTAAAGTTTTACATAGATTACACTATTCAAAAATGAAATTAAATAGAATTTTTCCTAACATTTCTTCTATTTGCGATAAATGTCAGAATTTAGAAGCTAATTTAACGCATACTTTTGTAACATGCATAAAACGTAATAGCTATTGGGCTGATATTTTTAGAATCATTTCTGAAGTTCTTAAAACTACATTGGACCCCGATCTCTGCATTTGGAGGAATTAGGTTTGTCCTAATGGACAAATACGAACTTTTTGAACAAATATGGTCACCATTCATTGATTATTTAAAGGGGTAGCTGAGCTCAGCATTGTACCTCAATAAGTACCCTGGTGTAGGATTAGATGAAAAGATGTATTCTGGAATTTGTATACACGTCTCTATAGATAATGTTATGTGAAATTGCTCCATTCATTGTTAAGATGTATACTTCATTATTTTATTATATAATTTAAAAAAAAATCTTATTTGTTTATTTTTATAATTTTTTATTTATTTTTTAATTTTTTTTATTTTCCTTATATAATCATAATCACTATTATTTACTCACCATCTCTATTGATTCTAGATCTATACTTTTATTTCTTTACTTTCCAAAAAAAAACCAGAAGCATACATAAATTGTTCCGTAACATCTGTATAATTTTTGTAACAAGTTAAATTTGTATTTGAAGAATTGTTATACTGTGGACAATATTCATTGCTTCTAATAAAAATATTTTAAAACAAAATTTTAAAACAAGAATCAGTGAAGGCAGTATATCCATGGATAACAAAGGAAATCAGGGATAGTACAAAAACAAAAGATGAAGCATACAAATTAGCCAGAAAAAGCAGCCCACCAGGGGGCTGGGAGAAATTCAGAGTCCAGCAGAGGAGGTCAAAGGGCTTAATTAGGAAAGGGAAAATAGATTATGAAAGAAAATTGGCAGAGAACATAAAAAATGACTGCAAAAGTTTTTATAGATATGTGAAGAGAAAAAGGTTAGTTAAAACAAATGTAGGTCCCTTACAGTTAGAAACAGGTGAATTGATCATGGGTAACAAGGACATGGCAGACCAATTGAATAACTACTTTGGTTCTGTCTTCACTAAGGAAGACACAAATAATCTGCAGGAAATAGCAGGGAACCGGGGGTCAAATAAGGTGGAGGCACTGAGTGAAATCCAGGTTAGCCAGGAAGTGGTGTTGGGTAAATTGAATGGATTAAAGGCCGATAAATCCCCAGGGCCAGATAGGCTGCATCCCAGAGTACTCAAGGAAGTAGCCACAGAAATAATTGATGCATTAGTGATAATTTTTCAAAACTCCTTAGATTCTGGAGTAGCTCCTGCGGATTGGAGGATAGCTAATGTAACCCCACTTTTTTAAAAAGAGGGAAAGAGAAAACAGGGAATTACAGGCCAATTAGTCTAACATCGGTAGTGGGGAAACTGCTAGAGTCAGTTATTAAAGATGGGATAGCAGCACATTTGGAAAGTGGTGAAATCATTGGACAAAGTCAGCATGGATTTACGAAAGGTAAATCATGTCTGACGGATCTTATAGATTTTTTCGAGGATGTAACTAGTAGAGTGGATAAGGGAGAACCAGTGGATGTGTTATATCTAGACTTTCAGAAGGCTTTCGACAAGGTCCCACATAAGCGATTAGCATACAAACTTAAAGCACACGGTATTGTTTAACAAATGTTAAATTGCCTAATTTACAAACCAATTTCCTCAGTTTTCAACTGTTTTCCCCCTCTGACTCACTGAAAACTCTCCTCCCACTCGGGCTAGAGCCAATCAGTGCTTTCTCCTGCTTCTCTTTGTTGCTGTTGCTTTAAAAACCACGGGAACACTGAGGTCTCGTCCTCTCCGCAGAAAATACATGCGGTGGACGAGCCTGTGAACCGGCTCAAAAGTTTATTACATACCACCGCTCCATGCAACACTCTCCACCCCATGTCCCCAATGTAAAGGGGAATGACTCCCTTATAGAAGGACCCCCACTGGGGACCTCCCCCGCCTTCGGGTGGTAACACAACCACCGTCCGCCATGGTGTGTCGGGACGGGAGACGAAGGCAAGGAGGTTCAGAATGTGCAGGAGCATCCTATACAGTGCGCGTCTCTTCGCATCACGTAATGGCATGCTGGTCATCTCAGAAAGGCAGCTCAGATTGTGTGGAGCCGGAAGCCGAGAAATATCCCGGAGCCTAGGCCCGATGAGCAGATCTGACGGAGCGGGGGAAGCTCTACCAGAACCACTCTAGGCCCGCGCCTCTCCTCAACACCCACCATGACAGGATGAGGACCGGCCACACCCGCAGCCACAACATCCCCTTCCCCTCGTGGAGCAACACTCTGGCTGAAAACAGCCAAACTCCCCACTGTTAGCACATCCCAGTAGAAGACAGGCAAGCCCCTTAGAGCGGGTCGACTGATGCCCGCCACCGGGAGCCGCGAGACCCCCCCCTTAGGCAACGACCCTGACAGAAAAAATACGTGGCCAGAGCGTGCCATCTGGGGGGGTTCTCTACATACGTACTGCGTAGGATTGGCGTACTGCGCATGTTGTTCCATTGTTTAAAAAGGGTTCAAAGAATAAATCTAGCAGTTGTAGACCTGTTAGTTTGACGTCAGTGGTGGGCAAATTAATGGAAAGGATACTTAAAGAATATATATATAAGCATCTGGATAAACAGGGTCAGATCAAGAACAGTCAACATGGATTTGTGCTTGGAAGATCATGTTTGACAAACCTTCTTGAATTTTTTGAAGAGGTTACTAGGGAAATTGATGAGGGTAAAGCAGTGGATGTTGTCTATATGGATTTCAGTAAGGCCTTTGACAAGGTTCCCCATGGAAGGTTGGTTAAGAAGGTTCAATCTTTGGGTGTTAATGGCGGAGTAGCAAGATGGATTCAACAGTGGCTGAATGGGAGATGCCAGAGAGTAATGGTGGATGGCTGTTTGTCAGGTTGGAAGCCGGTGACCAGTGGGGTGCCTCAAGGATCTGTGTTGGGTCCACTGTTGATTGTCATGTACATCAATGATCTAGATGATGGGGTGGAAAATTGGATAAGTAAGTATGCAGATGATACTAAGATAGGTGGTGCTGTGGATAATTAAGTAGATTTTCAAAGTCTACAGAGAGATTTGGGCTATTTGGAAGAGTGGGCTGAAAGATGGCAGATGGAGTTTAATGCTGATAAGTGTGAGGTGCTACAACTTGGCAGGACAAATCAAAATAGGACGTACAAGGTAAATAGTAGGGAATTGAGGAATGCTGTGAAACAGAGGGATCTAGGAATAACTGTGCATAGTTCCCTGAAGGTGGAATCACATGTAGATAGGGTGGTAAAGAAAGCTTTTGGTGTGCTGGCCTTTATAAATCAGCGCATTGAATATAGGAGTAGGGAAGTAACGTTAAAATTGTACAAGGCACTGGTGAGACCAATTATAGAGTATGGTGTACAATTTTGGTCACCTAATTATAGGAAGGATGTCAACAAAATAGAGAGAGTACAGAGGAGATTGACTAGAATGTTGCCTGGGTTCCAGCAACTAAGTTACAGAGAAAGGTTGAACAAGTTAGGTCTTTATTCTTTGGAGCGCAGAAGGTTAAGGGGGGACTTGATTGAGGTCTTTAAAATGATGAAACGGATAGACAGAGTTGACGTGGATAAGCTTTTCCCATTGAGGGTAGGGAAGATTCAAACAAGAGGGCATGACATGAGGATTAAGGGACAGAAGTTTAGGGGTAACATGAGGGGGAACTTCTTTACTCAGAGAGTGGTGGCTGTGTGGAATGATCTTCCTGCAGAAGTGGTGCAGGCAAGATCGATTTTAACATTTAAAAGTAAAGTGGATAGGTATATGGACGGGAAGGGAATGGAGGGGTATGGTCTGAGTGCAGGTAGATGGGACTAGGGGGAAATAAATGGTCGGCATGGATTGGAAGGGCCGAGAAGGCCTGTTTCCATGATGTAATTGTTATATGGTTATACATATACCTCCGCAGAGTCCTGAGTCGGAGAGCCGCCACCTGGGTACGCACGCATACCAAGGACTGGCCGCCCTCCTCTAATGGGAGACTCAGGACCGCCGCTGAAACCCAGTGCTTCCTATTTCCCCAAAATAAATCTACCAGCTTCTTCTGTAAAGCAGTTACAAATATAGAGGGCGGGACAAGAGTAGCCAGCCGGTACCATAACATGGAGGCCACCAGCTGGTTTATTACCAGCACCCTCCCCCGAAAGGAGAGAACTCCAAGCAGGCCTGACCAGCGCCCCAGCCGGGCAACCACTTTCGTCTCCAACTCCTGCCAGTTTGCCGGCCAAGCATCCTCAGTGGGGCTCAGGTACACCCCCAGATAGAGGAGGTGCGTGGTACTCCACGCATACAATGCCATCTCCTCCGGCAGAGAGTCTACCTGCCACTGACCCACTAAAATTCCAGAGCACTTACTCCAGTTAATCCTAGCAGAAGATGCAGCCGAGAAAATCTCCTGGCAGTCACGCATCCTCCGCAGGTCACCAGGATCAGTGAACATAAGAAGGACATCATCGGCATACGCCGATAAAACCACCTCAACCCGCAGGCCAGGTAGGGCCAGGCCTGTCAACCTCCTCCGAAGAAGACACAGGAACGGCTCCACACAGACCGAGTACAACTGGCCCAACATAGGGCACCCCTGATGGACCCCCCTCCCAAAATGAAAAGGAGACAACAACGCACCATTAACCTTTACAAGGCACTCCGCAGCAGCGTACAAAAGCCGGACCCGGGCCACGAAATGCGGTCCAAACCCAAACGCTTGCAACGTCCCAAATAGGTATTCATGCTCTACCCTATCAAAAGCCTTCTCCTGATCAAGAGACAGAAAAGCTGCTGACTCACCAGTACCCTGGGCTAGATGAATCAGGTCCCTAACCAGGTGGATGTTATCCTGAATGGACCGGCCAGGGACTGTATAAGATTGGTCAGGATAAATCAGTTGATGCAGCACGGAGCCCAGGCGATTTGCCATTGCCCGTGCAAAAACTTTATACTCTGTGCATAGGAGAGAGACTGGACGCCAGTTCTTCAACAAACGGAGTTCGCCCTTCTTAGGCAGCAAGACAACAACTGTCCTACGCCACGAGAGCGGCATCTCCCCGGTCGCCAGGCTCTCCCCCAGAACCAACATGTAGTCACCCCCGAGGATATCCCAGAAAGCTCTAACAAACTCTACCGTCAACCCATCCAGCCCGGGGGACTTACCCCTCCTGAGCTGATGCAAGGCGCGAGTCACCTCCTCCAAAGATAAGGGGCCATCAAGAAGATCAGCCTCCTCCCTATCTACAGTCGGTAGACCCTCCCACAGATCTTGCTGAGCCTCCACGTTGAATCCATCCGCAGAGAACAGGGACCCATAAAAGGACCTAACCAAGGCATTGATCCTCTTTGGATCAGTGACAGAGGAGCCGTCATCTGCAAGCAACTCCTCGAGCTGTTTTCGAGCTCCCCGCCCCTTCTCCAGAGAGATAAAGAAAGGCGACGCTCGGTCCAGATCATGCAGCATCTGGACCCCAGACCTCACGTAAGCGCCTAAAAACCTCCTTCTTCTTCTGAAACTCTCCCCATTCGCTGGAGTCTTCACCAAACTGACCCAGGCGAGACTCTGCGTCCTGTATCTCCCTCACAAGCCTCTTGACCGCGGAGTCCCGCCTCCCAGTCGACCCCCATGTATATTCCTTACAAAAGAGACGGATGTGAGCTTTACCCACATCCCACCACTGCCTAAGGGAAGAGAAGCACCTCTACCTCTCTCTCCACTTCACCCAAAACCGACTAAATGACTCCCGGAAACACCGATCCTCCAGCAGCCTGTTGTTAAAGTGCCAGTACGCGGACCCAGCCCGAGCGCACGCTGGATTAAAATCCACACGCACCAGACAGTGGTCCGAGCACGGCACCAGCCGCATTGAGGCCGCTGAGACACGGGAAACAAACGCTCAGGAAATATAAAACCGATCAATGCGGGAACCACCACCCTCAGACCTCCACAAAAAAGCAGTGGAATCCGGGTGAAGGTCCCTCCAAGCATCAACCAACTCAAATGAGTCAATCAAGCCTCTCAGCTTCTTTGCTACAGCAGGCGCACACTGAGTACCAGAACGGTCCCGCACCTCAAGTGTGCAATTAAAGTCCCCACCAAGGAAGACACACTCTCCCCTATCAACAGTGCCCAACAGAGCAGTCACATCCTGAAGTAGGCCGGCCTGCATCGTGCCGGAGCTAGGGGCACACACGTTAATGAAATGCAACGGCATGTCATCCAGGCGCACGGCCAGATGGAGCAAACGTCCTGGCACCACTTCCTGCACTTTTAAAACGCTTGGCAGAAAATTTGGGGCCAACAGAAAAGCCACCCCACTCGAATTTGAGCTGAGATGGCTCATATAGATCCCCCCTTCCCACTCCAGTCGCCAGGTGGGTTCGTCACTAACAACGGTATGTGTCTCTTGCAGAAAACACACCGCAAATTTCCCCTCTCTAAGGACTGATAAGAGCTGAAATCTGTGAAAACTCGCTCTACTCCCGTTTAAATTTAATGTAGCTACTGTGAATGTGTAGGCACACTAGATTGAGATCCGCTTAGACTCAAAAACTCTCTCTCTGAGGAACTCCAAAAAATCCCCAAACTGGCTCTTCTGAGAGTCAGGAAGACCACTATCCTTGTTGCCAAGGATAGCCTCGAGACTCTTAATCAAAGCTGGCCAATCCTCCCACCGTCTTTTAGCAACATCCTTTTTGGTTCTGCTGGTACGGCTTGTTTTTAGGAACTCTCGCACCTCACGGATAGCACTTGCCTGAGACACGGCCTTGGAGCCTGGGCGCGTAGCCAACCCGCTCGCACCTGAATCAACATGCTGAGAAAGACCAGAACTCTCTGACAGTTCGCTATCCCTACTACACAAACTGGCCCCGTCACTCTCCCCCTCCTCTGCCACGACACCACCCCCAGGATCAATGCCGGGGAAGGGTCCCGAAACCCCTGACTGAAACACGCAGCCCACTGAATGGTTGGGCTCCTGCACGCTACCATCACCCTCCACGTCTGGGCCTGGGGAAGCAACAACAAGAGGCATCCCCAGGGCCTGTGTTGCACTGGCACCCTCGGAGTCTGAAAGAGGACCACGACCCAAAACAGCCCTGACCTCCACATCATCTAGAGTGCCCTCTCCACAGGCAACACCCAGCAAATCTCCACTTGCTTTTAAACTCTCCCCAGAAAACTCATCCGGTGAGGCATCACGCCCCCCAGCACCTCCACTGGCACTGATATGGAGCACAGACTTGAACGACAATACCCCCGAACCTCCCCCCTCGGGCTGACTCTGCTCATCCCCCATCTCAGGGGGCACACTACCAGGGGAGCCAACCACATCAATTAGCGTGCCAGCACCCTCAGTGGGCCTCTGAAATGAGGGGACCTCCTCCGACCCAGAGGACACACCCAAGGGAGCTAACCTCAACACCCGATGAGATAACTCCCTCGGAGGGCCCCTGAGACGAAGGGACAAACTCCCGCCCAGAGGACACAACTCCACCAGAATCAACCTCAGCACCTGGTCCTGTGACACCCGCTGTAGATCCATGAAAAGAAGGCCCAACCACCGACCCAGAAGACACCAGTTTAAGACCACCAGCCACATCAGTGGTGGAAAGTCTGGAAAAAGACATCCCCCTAGCTTTGGACCCACGCCCTTGCTCTTCCTCGCCAGGCAAATGCCTCCTTTTTGTCCCGCTAGCATGCGGAGGTACAGTAACCTCCATAAGGGAAGGGTCATCCGCCTCCATATTACCCCCAACCACTTTACCACCCGCACGTTTTAGCTTCCATGCCCCCTTCTAAACCACCTCAGCTCCTTGCTGGGCCACGTCAGGTGCAATCTGCACCTCACTGGAGCTGCCGGGCGCCCCTTGGGTGGTTTCAGAACTCGGCAGGTGCACACCCGATTGCATTTCATTCGCTCGGGCGGAATCACCAAGGCAGAGCTGGCGGCCTAGCCGGGTGAGCAGTACCACCCCGCGCCATTGAGGTTTGACAAGCCACCCCAGATGGGCCAGCAGTGCATTCCTGGGCCACTGCGCTAGAACTTCTAGCAGTGACCCCGCGAATAAGACACTCCCTACGGAGATGTCCAAATTCACCGCACGCATGACACCGTGCCTTTCCCCAACTCCAACGCACGGTTCTGGGGAAACCCTTATACTCCACCTCAAAACTCCCCTCAGCGCCTTCCCCCTCACCCACCTTCATGAACACCCTCCTCTTGAAACTGAAGACCCCTTTTTCCTCCGGGTCCCCCCCGGGGTGCAAGAGCCTAAAGCATTTAGACCGCACCTCCCCACACTTGGACAGGTGTGGAATAAGTAACGCATCTGAAATATATGTGGGGCAGCTCCGCAGGAGAACCGGTCTCACCCTAGATACCCACGGATCCACCTGTATGTGGACCCCCCCCCCCCACTGAGATCCCCATCTCCAACGCTCGGGCCACACACTCCCGGGTCTTTAGCATCATCTCAACCTTTCCTCTTTCGAGTTCGGAAGAGACAATAGCCCCCCTCCCAAGAAGTTCATTCATGGCCTTCGTAATTGCTCCCCTACACATCATAGGCCCAGTTTGAACCGAGATACCAAAACTGTCCCCATCCAAGTCAACATGAGGCTCAAGCTCAGATGGCTTCGTACCCGCCACTGATGCCATCGCTGCGTAGGTCCGGACCTTCGGCCGCGCCCCTTCCATCGCCATCCTGACAGAGGCACAAACCAGCTCCAGGCACCCCAGCAGCACAGCTCCAAGTTAAGTCCCAGAGACAGTCACAGTCAAAGACAGGCAGCAGAAAGCAGAAACCTCCAGCTGAACCAGGAAAGTCCCCAGGTTCGTCCACAGCCGAGAGCAGCTTTTGGGAAGTTCTATCCCAGTCTCGCCGGAAGAAAAAGTACCTTCTTTACATTAAGCCAGGCAGCCGCACTGAGCAAAATGACTTTAGGGCAGAGAAACGGTGCTAAAAACGACAAAGACACCGAGACCTTCATACCCTCGATCTCCAGGCACTCTTGGCAGTCCGCCAACGACAACCGCACCCTCGACAATGTAGAGAAAACTCAGGAATTTGCACACTGGTAGAGGATTCCTGGACCAGAGGAAAGCTTCAACAGTCCAACAATAAGTTAAACTATGAAGCCCCTCTGCCTCTGTACCTTCTCCAACGGCAAAATCCTTGAAAGGCTGTTTCAATCCTTCTCAACTGCAGAGCTGAGAAGAAAACACGACCGTTTTTTTTTTTTTTTTTTCATTTCAAAAACTTTATTCAACACAATCATAAAATACAACACATCAAAACACAATCAAAAATCACACTATAACGAACAGATCATTGTAGTACAACAGTACATTCATTGTTTATAATAGCCTCAACCCCACGCGGTGACCAGCGTTGACGGAAGGCCTCCAGTCCCCGTGAACACCGCGTGTTCCCTCTCCAGGGACACACGAGCACGGACGTAGGCCTGAAAGAGGGGCAGGCAGCCGACTCTCGCCTGACCATCGACCGCCCGCTGCCTGGACCCACGAATGGCCATCTTGGCCAGGCCGAGGAGCAAACCGACAGGTAAGTCCCCCCCCCACACTCGGCTCTCCCCACTCCCTGCCTTGTGTCCAAACACCAGGATTGTGGGAAAACACGATCTCTCTCTCTCTCCCTCTCTCTCTCTCTCTCTCTCCCTCTTTCTGTGTCTGTGTGCCTCTCTCTGTCTCTGTCTCTCTGTCTCTGTCTATCTCTCTGTCTCACTCCCTCGGTCTCTCTCTCTGTCTGCATGTGTGTGTGTGTCTCTCTCTCTCTGTTTGTCTGTCTGTCTGTCTGTCTGTCTCTCTCTCTCTGTCTCTCTTTCTCTCTCTCTCTCTCTCTTTCTCTGTATCTGTATCTCTCTCACTGTCCCTCTCGCAGTCTCTCAGCCTCTCCCCCTCCCTCTCTCTCTGCCACTGCTTCTGCCTCTCTCCCTATCTCTCTCTCTGTCTCTCTCTCTCTCTGCATGTTCAACCCACATGTGCCCGTCGTGAATGTCCTCAACTTGCTCGTTATGTCGAGGGAACTGAGTGGATGTGACCGTGATCTGGGCAAGCAAGCGCAAGTGAAGGTGACGGTGAAGACGGACAAGAAGGGAGCCATCATCCACCCTCCCTCAGTGTTTGCTATCGGAGGGAAGTGAGGTTACATGAGCTACGTGGGGCATCCCAGGCTGTGCATGAAATGCAACAAGCCTGGGCATGTGGCGGTGCAATGCAGTGCAGTTGTCTGCAAGAACTGCAAGAACTGCAAGCTGGAGGGCCACGAGACAAAGGACTGCCAAGTCAGCAAGAACGGTAACCTGTGTGGGGAGGCAGGCCACCTCTACAGGGACTGCCCTAAAAGAGCCTGCACCTATGCACAGGCGACAAGAGGGGCTGTTGCCAGCACCCCCAGGGTGGGCGAGACCCCCCCCCCCGCCCGCCACCACTGCAAAGCCCCTAGCAGAAAGGGGGAACATGGATGAGGACAGCTCTACAATCTCTAGCCCCAAGCACCGGACACAGACCCCGGCTCCCTGTCCAGGAGGGAGAGTCGATGCAAGAGGGGGTACAGCAGCTGGAAACATATAAAATTATAAAAGGACTGGACAAGCTAGATGCAGGAAAAATGTTCCCAATGTTGGGTGTAGATTGGTTTAGTCATGTCAACCAATCATATATAAATTAGCATCACTAACCCCACCTTACTGTAACATTTATACTAACGCCCACTTCCTGCCCTGCTCGGTTCATACAGCAGTCAGGATACTCTGACAACTAATCCTCCATTGTACTGCTAGCGCCTGCATACGGATTAAAGATGATTTTGGATCACATAACGTGTATGACTCCTGTTTACATGGTGTCAAGTCTTGGCAAACCCATTCCTCCTGTAAATCGATTTTTATTTTGTTTTGTGAGTTTTTATTTCTGTGTTGAGATCGCTTCCTCTTGTCAAAAGCCTACGCCGCGTATCTTCGATTTAGACATCGGTGAGCGTTGGGCAACATTTGAAATTGAATACCGCCATTACATGAACATCGTGCACCGAAAAGATCCAGATGTTGTCAAAGCCTCCCTTCTACTTAACCTCACGGGTCCAGATGCCACGCGATGCGCCAGAACATTCCGATATGCTCCAGCAGTCCGCGATGCCAACAACCAGGCTGTTCCACAAGCAGAATCTGCTGACGACCCTAATGTTTTGCTACGTAAATTTAGCCAGATCTGTGACTTGCCCTCTAATCACATTTTGGAAAGAGCTAGGTTCTTTGCTCGTCGTCAACTTCCTGGCGAACATGTCGAATCCTTTATTTCAGACTTAATGTATATGGCTCAGAGGTGCATCTTTGAAGATACGACTGACCAGTTAACATTAGATGAAGCCACGCACGCTTGTCGTACGGCAGAATTGATTGACCCAGTAAACAATCCGCTCAGAACCAAAACCAAATCCATTAATCAGCCAGGACTCACCAGGCAGCGAGTACAGACAGATAGATTTATGACCCAAGCAAGCCAGGCAGCTAACAGTGAGCCTGTAGTGGCGTGGACGAGGTCAGGAAAAGGCCAGACGCCAGGCGTGTTCAAACAGTAGTCTTTTAATATCTGCGGTGAGAGTACATGACACCACACCTCGAGAGCACACTAACCCAGGGTCGTCAGGAAGCCCCATCGCAGACCAATGCCCCTGTCCCTCAATCGGCGAGGGGAGGAGTGGCCTACCCCTCAGGGACCGCCACAAGCCTCCCAAAAGATGTCCCAATTTGCAATTACTTGCACAACAAGCAATCGCCTTGTCCTGCATACGGAAAGGCATGCAATTATTGTAAACAATTAAACCATTTCGCTGCTGCCTGTCGGGCCCGTGGGAGGAAATCCCCCAGTTCTAAACCTAACCTCCACATCCTGCAATGAGACAAACGCAATTCCATTCCTCCATACCACCTCGACACCGCTCCCGATCACAGTCCAATTCATTCGCAAGAAGATTCAACTGTTTATTCATTACTGCATGCTATTGGCAAGATTTCCGATCCTACATTTCATTTCGGAGTCACTTCGTGAAGACCCCGCCAGGCACGCATGCGCGACATATTGTCGACGCACGTGCGAGCGACGGGGAGGGAGGAGCGTTGCTCCTCCACTGCTGGGACATGCAGGTAAGTGGAAAACTAACACGCCGTCCCTTTTTTCTTTACAGAGACTGTGTTTTCAGAGTGCTCCAGGCCGCTTCGACACTGACTGCGGACCGCGGAATGCGGGCTCTTATCATGGAGTCGGGAGAGCCCGTTGACCCAGGTGGGTCCGGGTTCACACTCGCCGGCGGAGGACGGCAGAGGCAGCCGACTCTACACCGCAGCCCGTAGGCCGCGGGCTGTCGGCATTTATATTCAAGTAGGGGCTTGCAGGCTCGCCGTGTGCAGTGAGCAACGGCAGAGCAACAGCCCGATTTTACACCGCAGCCTGCACTGCGGGCTGTCGGCATTTACACAGAGTAGGGGTTAGCCCCAACTCAACTCTACACAGCCTGCAATATCCCAGTGCTGTATTTAAGAGGGAATGCAGGAATTTATTCATGTTGTAAAAGCCCAACTTTATTTTACAATGGGGCAGCTCGTTGACCCGGTGGGGTCCGGGCTCACACTCACCGTTCGCGCAGCGACGGCAGAGCGGCAGCACATATCTGCACCGCAGCCCGCAAGGTCTGTGGGCTGACGGTTTACATACCCGGGCTAGCCCATGGACAGGATCCGGGCCCGGAGACTGCCTTTTGCGGGCAGCAGAAGCGAGCAGGAGCTCCGACTCGACGCCACAGGCCGCAAGTATACCGCGGCCGAACGGCCATGCTACCTTATAGAGGTAGTAGAGCCGGGGGCTCGCATATAGGCGGGCCTTACCGTTAGTGGCCATCTATGTCCCGCATGAGACCATTGGAGCTAGGGGAAGAGAGTGCGCTCCTCCACCGGAAGCTCATAAAGACCCTCAGGTAAGATACTAACCTTGAATTGTTTAGCTTCTGTACTAGACTTTGCTTACAGAAACAATGGATGGGAGACCAGAATGAAGGCATCGAAGTATGCCTTCCAGGGCCATGGGACTTCGGATGTGAGTCAGCGCCCACCATTCCTGGAGCTGCCCACAACGTACGCAGCACCCGCTCTGTTGGCCAGGATAAAAACGCGGAAATCAGGGGAGCCCTGCGCAGCCAGGACCTGATTCTCCACCACGACTGACCATGGTGCCGTAAGTGGTAGGAGCACCGCGCAGGAGCAGGGTAGGCAAGACCCTGACTCCCTACCTCTGTCACTTAACCATAGCGACAGTGGAGCAAAGGTGCGTAACGTGTTATATTCTTGGCACGTTCTCTCTCCCCATATATGCAGGTCACCAGAGGGAGGACCAGGGGAAGAATCACACAGCAGTCGGTAAACCCGACATAGGAGCCGGGGTCGACTTTCCACCGGAGCAGGCCACCAGATCGTGGACCGGTGAAGGATTGAGGCCTGGGTCTGTAGGACCACATGTGCGGCCGGCACAGACTCAGCACCGAGGGAGCCTGCCTGGTTGCAGGTCGGTGTAGTCTCATCTCGGTCACCGCACCCCCTTTAGCGGCAGGACGTGACCGAACGTCGCTTTTGTCCCTAAGGAGGACAGGCGGCAAGCCCACGCGGACGTCGGGGTACCACGCTTCGGCGGCCGGGACCGACTCATCACCACTATCATGTCTTATCAGACTAGCGGGCCGCCTCCGTCCGGAAGACGGCGGACCAGCGGCAGGTCCGTGCGGGAGTCGCTTAGCCACGCAGAAGCGGCAGGCAGCGACATCCTGTCTAGGCACCTTTGTTATCACCTCGACGAGGTGTGGGGCAATGACAGAAGCCTCAGAGATTCTCCAGAACCTGAGGAAGTCGCTTGTTGTCCGCAGATGCGGCGGCGGTCGCATGGCTCGGATGGAGTGCATGATGGAGCGTATCCTAGAGCACAATCTCTGCAGCTGGACCAGATGTCCTCCAGTCCTGGAGGAACCTGTAGTACCTGAGAAAACCCAGGAGGAACTGCTGAATGTGGTCTCCAAGTTCGCCCAGCCGGAGCACTCGGGTCAGCCTTTTGCAGCCCAAATTAGGGGCTAGCAGAGACTACATCACCACACACCAGCTGCAGGAACAGGTCCTTACCAAGGCGATCAACAAATACAAGGCCCAAACAACTGCATATCGTTGAATGTACCGACAATCAACACGCCCATCTGGGGCAACAACAGTCCCGGGATAAGGGCACAGGAGCTGAAGTAACAAAAGATCCTGAAATTGCTGACGTCGGGGATTACTGCCTTTGCCAGGTCGGTTGACGGTACGGAAATGACGGCAGAGCAGGAGGATGCTCTTGCAATATTAGTCATGAAGTTAACGCTTCCCGGAATATCGCCATTTAACCGACTCCTAAACCCCATATTTGCGGGGTTGTACAAGGCATCTCAACGCCACCACCGAGACAGCTGTTCGGTGAGGACCTGCCCATACAGGTCAAGGGCCTGGATTAGGAGGCAGAGGCAGTCGGGTTGATAACCCACCTCCCTCCAGCAGGCCGGCAGTGCGCAGGCAAACATCATATGCAAGACCTCAGGGGCCACCTGAAGACCAGTAAGGACCTATACATCAGCAGCACCTCACCACTATCCATTGGAATACCAGGATCCAGAACGTCAGACCCGCCGATAACTATGGAGGCAAGGGGTCAGGTTCTCCAGAGAGTGCTGCATATATATAACCTCACTAAGAGAGAGAATTTACATACATTATGGGATACATGGGCCTGATTGTCACCATCCCAGGGAACTAAGCTACAGACATCATAGAAGCATATAACAGCCTTGCTTGGACCAGGAAACCGACTATTAGACATGCTGCTAAGGTATTGGTTACCTGTAGCTACATTCTAGCTACATAATTGGCCGTT
Source organism: Raja brachyura (assembly GCA_963514005.1). Next base: position 56,002,956 of record OY740796.1, on the reverse strand, counting down.
ACACTATCAAAGCTTGCAAAGAGCAAAATCTTGGCATTAATAGCGAATGCTAGACATTACGGGCCTATGCAGCCGCCAGTCAAGGCATAAATTGAATTACAATGGTGGATTAGCAATGTTTGTGATTGTTAAATCCCATCCTTACATAAAACCCATTAGCCATGTTACAAACCGGCGCAAGTACCTACGGCTGGGACTGCTCAGATATGCTTGGAGCATGTCACGGGCTGCGGGCTTAATGCACTAATCTGCAGCATACGTATATCCATCTCCATAGAATACCACTGAGGTGGCATATTCAAACCTTATGGGTGGTATCAAGTCAATATCTTGTGATGAATTGGAAAAATTAATTGGCTCTGGTGCATTAAAAGAAATATTTGGATATCAGCTATTTACCTTCTGGTTAGCTCTATACAGTGGCGGATACCACTTGTCACAAGTGTCTAATAAACGACACCAAGTGGATCTTGAACCTCCAAATATTTGCTAAAATTATAGCATAATATGGAACACCAGATATCGACCTCCTTGCGTCCAGGTGAACCATTAGATGGAGTATGGTTATGGTATGAGTGCAGGCTGGTGGGACTAAGGGAAAAAGGTTGTTCGGCACGGACTTGAAGGGCCGAGATGGCCTGTTTCCGTGCTGTAATTGTTATATGGTTATATGGTTATAGATACATATATGTGTCTCTTGAGAACCAGATCCTGGGGCAGTGGCGATGGACGAGTTCTCGCTACATTGGGGGAAATGGATTTCTATGCTTTCCCCATTCTGCCTCATCAGACAGGCGTTGCAGAAAACGTACCCAGTTCTGGAACATACAGGACCATGGACGTCATATAGATCGTGCAGAGAAAGTCCACTGGGAAGCACTACCTCACCTACATAGGATATGGGAGGTTTTTCTGTAGTCGGACCAAGACCACCTACATATCTGCTACGATCTCCAATGTGCCAGGAGTGCACTGTCATCCTAGCTCAACATTGGAGTGGGATCTCACCAGCTGGTATCCAAACTATGAGGGATATGTTCTATCCATCCCTCCCCGACCACGATATTATATTACCTGAGAAATAAGGGTGGTGTTGACCCTACTCAGGGGCTGGTCGCTTATGACGGAGTTACCACTGGACTTACTCTCCTTTAAAGTGGTGATGGCAACAGCACTGAATACAGCACAACGGGTCCAGATTCTACAGGAATTAAACCTGGATAGAATGATCGACCCATAATAAAGTAACTTCTTTATAAAAGAGTTGCTTAAACTACACAGACCTGCGACTACAGGTCTGGAAATGGCCATCAGGAATATGGAGGCGGATCTGTTGTCAGCCATGGAACCCCACGTCCCAGGGTGATGGTGCAGACTATCTTCAGATGACTCAAGGTGGTATTCGGTGCAGCAGGTAAGACACTAAACATTTTAAATGTCATTCTACCAAGCCTGCATCCACATCAGTGGCGAGGACCATGGACGTGTTCCTGGATCATGTCCTCACAATAGTGGGCTGGGCCAGTGAAGCTACATTTCAGCGATTTCATAATTAACCTGTGGCCGCTCCCGCAACGTCTGTGGAGTCATTTTTAAGTGCTGTTCCCTAAACGTTTGTCCCTGAGTTCAGGGGTTTATTGTTGTATTAACAATAATGTTATTATTCTTCAGCTTGTTCAAGTCTGGAATACGTTAACATACTTCCTCCATCAGCATTACGGCAGTGTGTGAGCATGGACGTGATCCAGGGCCTGTAATCACAGAGCTTTGAAGTCTTCACGAAGTCACTCACGTGACTCCGAAATGAAATAGTAAGATTAAACGAGAACTTACCAGTTTGAAGTTTGATCTTTATTTTATGAGGAGTTGCGATGAGGGATTTCGTACCCTCTACCATAAGATCAACTGGTATATAGAGTCTCTTCAATCTTACTATAACAAGTCATTTCTGTTGTTGGTTCTGTGATTCCACACCGCTGCTTTGAAGAATGTCGCGCATGCGTGCCTGGTGGGGTCTTCACGAAATCCCTCATCGCAACTCCTCATAAAATAAAGATCAAACTTCAAACTGGTAAGTTCTCGTTTAATCTTACTAGTTCTGGTTACTGTCAACAATGTCGGCTTCGAGGCAAAATTGGATACAGGTGCAAAGGTCAATGCAATGACAATCAACCTCTACAACAAGATAAGAAATAACGAGTTCCTGATTAGGGACAGCTCCACTTCACATGCTTATGTGGTGGAGGTGCTGGTTCTATTGGGAAGAGCCACTTTTAAATGTGTGCTGAAAAAAACACAAGAAATCTGACCTTCTACGTCCTGAACTCTAACTCTGTGACTCTGCTGGGCAACCGTGCTTGCCAGGAACTGAGGTTGATTTCCTCTGACAAAACAGACCACAAGCTGCTGATATCAATGGACCCATTAAAATAATACCCAGATCTGTTCGATGACAAATTAGGCAAGCTGCCTGTGACCTACAAGATATCTAGTGACCCCGACGCAGCGCCTGTTATCCGGGCGCCACACCATTTGTCACATGCCATGAAAGACAAGGTTGAATCCAAGTTAAAAATGTGGTCTCCCTGGCCCTGGGTGGAACCATGGAGCAATTGTTCCAGGACTTACCTTATTGTTGAATTCCTGGTGTATGGCAAAGATGCGTTGGAGCACGATCACAGCCTAAAGCTCGTCATGGAGCATGCACGTCAGACCAACCTCAAGCTCAACCCTAACAAAAGTTCAGGGTTTCAGAGGTCACCTACGTCGACCCGTATTTACTCCCAACGGCCTTAAACCTGATCCGAAGAAGGCTGCTGCCATCTCAGAAAAGCCTCCCCCCATGGACGTGAAAGGACTGCAGCATTTTCTGGGCTTGGTAAACTATCTCGGCAAGTTCATACCGAACCTCAGCGAACAAAGCTCCACACTGCGGGAGCTGACGAAAAAGGACACGGCATGGTCATGGCTCCAGCAACATCAGATTGCTTTCGATGTTTTAAAGTCCAAACTGACCAGTGCACCAACCCTGACCTTTTTTTACTTGAAAGGTCTGGTGACGATCACTTGCGATGCCTCATGATTTGGGCTCAGCACAGCCTTCATTGCAACCTAGGACAATATACTACCTGTCTCGTATGCCTCTCGCACCATGACTGACATGGAGCAGCACTACGTGCAAATCGAAAAGGAACTGTTGGCCATTGTTTTCGCTTGCTCCAAATTCCGCGACTTCATCTTTGGCAACACCTTCACGGTCGAGACGGACCACCAACCACTGGTGATAATCCTGAACAAGCCCATCCACGGCGTGCCAGCTCGTTTGCAGCTTATGATGCTGCAGCTGCAGCGGTACGATTTCTCTATTACCTACACTAATGGTAAAGGCATGTATGTTGCTGACACTCTCTCCCGTGCACCTCGGGCATCTTGCGAACAACATCCCTATGAACTGGAGAACTTCATGGTTCTCGTGTCAATTTCGTCTCCAGCAAGCAACTACGCACCCTGGTCGCGCACACCGCCACAGACGATACGCTTCAAATCCTCTCCTCCAACATCAAAACAGGCTGGCCAGACAGACAATCCAACACGCACACAGAGGTGCAGCCTTTCTTCCTGGTCTGTGATGAACTAGTAATTCAGGATGGTGTTGTTGTCAAGGGTCACAAGGTGGTGATACCATCATCGCTACGAAGAGGCGATATACTTCAAAGAGGCACACAGCGGTCACCCAGGAGCCGACGCCACACTGGCAAGCGCCCGTAGCCTGTTCAACTGGCCGGGAATGGCCAGCGACATCCGGGACCGTGTAGCCTCCTGCCCCGCTTGCAACAGCCTTGCGCCTCATCAGCAGCGGCAGCCCCTTCTGCAACAACCTCCACCAGCTCTGCCCTGGACATCGCTGGCGGTGGACATTTTCGAATGGTGCATGAAGTACTACCTCATTCTAGCCGACTCCTTTTCTAACTGGTTTGAACTAGACCAACTGACCTCCTTCACATTGGAGATGGTCATCCAGAAGCTGAAACGACACTTCTCCGCCTATACCGCTCCAGTCACCCTGAGAACCGACAATGGTCGGCAGTTCACCAGCCACATGTTCAAGCTTTTCGCAGACCGATGGAACTTCCAGCACGTCACGAGCAGTCCCGAGTATCCACAGAGTAATGGTCTCGCTGAATGCGCTGTCAGAAGCGCCAAACACTTGCTGGAGCGAGCACAGATTTCAAAGTCAGCCGTTTATCTCGATCTCCTGAATCTCAGAAATGTTGCCAGGGACGGAACCCTGGGATCGCCAGCACAGCGACTAATGTCGAGATTGACGAGGCCTCCGGTACCCATCGCACAACAGCAACTGCTTCCTCAGGTGCTGAAGCCGCCACTATCCAGAAACGTCTACAAGAGAAGCACGAGATTCAGAAACGGTCATACGACAGTTCCAGCAGACCACTCAAGCCTCTACTGCCTGGCCAGGTTGTCCGTCTGCAAACTTCAACTGGACATTCCCGTCTGGGCACTGTGGTCAACATGACTGACGAGCCACGGTCTTACCTGGTAGACTGTGAGGGAGCAGTGTACCGGAGAAGTCGACAACACCTGCTTGCTGTGAGGGAGCCTCAACCACCGCCTACTGGTCCCTATGCTCCACCGCTCCAGTTCCAGCCACGTTTTGCAATGTCTCCCACCCGTCCCCGCATGCCTTGCACCCCTCCACGTCCCGCGGTCTCCACTAACCACGGGGCCTCTCGCACCGCATGTTTCCCCTTTGTATCACCACAAGCCTCCACCACGTCATTCTCGCCTCCCGACTCTCCATCTTATCTTTCACATGAGGGGGGGAGGGTTTGGTCCACACGCACTCGGGCCGAGTCAGTAGACCACCAGACAGATATGGCGAGTATGATTAACTCCATGGCATGGGTGCCCCTTTAGTGGAAGGATGTAGATTGATGTTGCATGTTAACCAATCACACATAAGCCAGCAACACTAACTCCACCCCACTGTAATACTTATACTAACAGTAGTTTCCAGCACCGCCAGTCTGAGCAGCCACAATTTACTGATAACCAACTCTCCTTTGTGCTGCTAAGTTCCAGTGCTGATTAAAGATGCTTTTAATTCACTCACTGCATCTGGAGCTCATTTACACTTTGAAAATGCAAAAGGTGGTTTGCTTTGAAAACGCAAAAGATGGTTTGCTTTGAAAATGCAAATGAAGGTTTTGTTCAAAAATGAAAATGGTGGTTTGGTTTGAAAATGCAATTGGCGGTTTGAAATTGCAAAAGGTTTGCTTTGAAATACAAAAGGTTATCTTTGAAATTGCAACGGAAACTCGGGTTTGAAAATACAAAAGGTGGTTTGCTTTGAAAAATTCAAAAGGTTTGCTATGAAAATGCAACAGGTTTGCTTTGAAAATGCAAAGGCTTGCTTCGGAAATGCAAACGGTGGTTTGTTTTGAAAATGCAAATGGTGTTTTAGATTGAAAAAGCAAATGGCGGTTTGGTTTGAAAATGCAAAAGGAGGTTTGGTTTGAAAATGCAATTGAAGGTTTGAAATTGCAAAAGGTTTGCATTGAATACGCAAAAGGTTTGCTTTGAAATACAAAAGGTGGTTTGCTTTGAAAATGAAAAGGTGGTTTGGTTTGGAAATTCAAATGGCGATTTGGTTTGAAAATGCAAATGGTGGTTAGGTTTGATGATGCAAATGATGGTTTGGTTTGAAAAACCAAAAGGTTTGGTTTGGAAATGCAAAAGGTGGTTTGCTTTAAAAATCTAAAAGGAGGTTTGCTTTGAAAATGTCAGTTAGCTTTGAAAACGCAAATGATGGTTTGGTTTGAAAATTCAAAAGGTTTGGTTTGAAAATGTAAAAGGTTTTCGTATGAAATTGCAAAATATTTGCTTTGAAAGTACAAAAGGTTTGCTTTGAACATGCGAATAGTGGTTTGGCTTGCAAATACAAATGGAGGTTTGCTTTGAAAATGCGAAAGGTGGTTTGCTTTGATAATTTAAAAGGCGGTTTGGTTTGAAAATGCAAAAGGTGGTTTGCTTTGTAAGTGCAAAATGCGGTTTAGTTTGAAAATGCAAAAAGTGGTTTGCTTTGAAAATGTAAAAGGTGGTTTGCTTTGAAAATTCATATGGTGATTTGGTTTGAAAATGCAAATTGTGGTTAGGTTTGAAAATGCAAATGATGGTTTATTTTGAAAATGCAAAGGTTTGATTTGAAAATGCAAAGGTCGTGCTTTGGAAATGCAAAAGGTTTGCTTTGAAACTGGAAATGATGGTTTGGCTTGCACATGCAAATGGTGGTTTGGTTTGGAAATGCAAAAGGTGGTTTAGTTTGAAAATGGAAAATATTTGCTTTGAAAATGCAATAGGTTTGCTTTGTAAATACAAAACACAGTGTGCTTTGAAAATGCAAAAGGTGCTTTGGTTTGAAAGTACAAAAGGTTTGTTTGGAAATGCAAAAGATTTGGTTTGAAAATGTAAAAAGTTTGCTTTGAAATTGCAAATGGTTTGCTGTGAAAATGCAAATGGTTGTTTGCTTTGAAAATGCAAAAGGTGGTTAGCTTCGAAAAAATGAAAATGAGAAAGGAGTTATGCTTTGAAAATGAAAATGGTGGTTTGGCTTGCAAATACAAATGGTGGTTTGGTTTGAAAATACGAAAGGAGTTTTGGTTTGAAAATGCAAATGGTGGTTTGGCAGGAAAATGCAAAAAGGATGTTTTGTTTGATAATGCAAAGCAGGTTTTGTTTCAAAATGCAAATGGTGGTTTTGTTTGAAATTGCAAATAATGGTTTATTTTGGAAAACCAAAAGGTGGTTTGCTTTGAAAGTGCAAAAGGTGGTTTGCTTTGAAAATGCAAATGGTGGTTTGGTTTGAAAATGCAAATGGTGGTTTGGTTTGAAAATGCATAAGGAGATTTGGATTGAAAATGCAAAAGGATGTTAGTTTGAAAATACAAACGGTGGTTTGCTTTGAAAATGCAAAATGGTGTTTGGTTTGAAAATGCAAAAGGATGTTTGGTTTGAAAATGCAAAAGATTTGCTATGAAAATGCAAATGGTGGTTTCTTTTAAAAATGCAAATGGTGGTTTGGTTTGAAAATGCAAAAGGATGTTTGCTTTGCAAATGCAAAAGGTTTGCTTTGAGAAAGGAAATGGTGGTTTGGCTTGCAAATGCAAATGGTGGTTTGGTTTGAAAATGCGAAAGGTGGTTTGGTTTGAAAATGCAAATGGTGGTTTGGATTAAAAATGCAAAAGGAGGTTTTGTTTGAAAATGCAAAAAGAGGTTTGGTTTGAAAATGCAAATGGTGGTTTGGTTTGAAAATGCAAAATGATATTTGATTTGAAAATGCAAAAGGTGGTTTGCTTTGAGAATCTCAAAGTCCGTTTGATTTTAAAATCCGAAAGGCGGTTTTCTTTGAAAGTGCAAAAGACAGTTCGGTTTGAAAATACAAACGGTGGTTTGCTTTGAAAATGCAAAAGGTATTTTTTTTGTTGAATATTTTTTATTAGAAGTATAAGTACAGGTATAAGTACATATAAAAACAACGTTCTTGATAAAGAGATAGGTAATAATTACCATGTTTTCTTATATATACTTCTAAACATTTTATTGTAGTTTTTTTTATATAGTGAAAAGTAGGAAAGTGTGAAAAATGATTAACATAAAGATAGTTATAAAATAACCAAAAGAAAAAAGTAAATAAAATGACAGTGGTATATTATACAAACAGTATTTATATAATAATATATCCGTGATCAATAATGTATTATTCTTCGTCTAATCCTTCGTTCAGGTCTCGATCAGGTCCACAAACTGAGTCATATTGATCCCTTAAGATATTCAAGGAATGGAGACCAAATCACATTAAATTGGTCTAACTTGCCTAAAAGTGCAAGTCTTATTCTTTCCAAGTGTAAAGTCTCCGCCATTCCTGAAATCCACAATTTGATTGTAGGGGGTATGGGGCCTTTCCAAAATTGTAAAATTAATTTTTTACCAATTATTAAACTATAATCTATGAAAGTTCTTTGTGCTGTCGTGAGTAATTGATCCCTTTCTAATATTCCCAATATTATTAATTTTGGGTCTGGAACTAGATTCTTATTTACAACATTCGAGATTACCTTAAATATTTCCAACCAAAAAATCGTAATTTTTATACAAGTTGTAAAAGAATGTGTTAAATTAGCTTCTGGGTATTGGCATTTGTCACATATAGGAGATACATTAGAAAATATTCTATGTAATTTAGATTTTGAAAAATGCAATCTATGTAAAACTTTGAATTGTATCAGAGAATGTCTAGAATTTAATGAACAATTATGTATATATCGTAAACTTTCATCCCAGATATCAGATTCGATTGTTTCACCTATTTCATTTTCCCATAGTTGTCTGTACTTTTCCATATTGGGTATATCATTTTCTAATAAAATATTATAAATGTATGATATTAATTTTTCCGTGTTTGGGTGTTTATTTAAGCATTCATCTAGAATTCCCGTCTTTCTCTTTTTATATTCCTGTGCAGTTGTTTTAATGTTGTCAGTTATTTGTAGATATCTGAAGTAATGTTTAGAGTGTAGTCCATATATTTCCTGTATTTCTTTAAATGAAAGATACAGATTGTCCCTGTAAAGGTCACTGATCTTATTAATTCCTTGATTTTTCCATTGTAAGAATCCTAAATTTTCCAGGGATGGTTTAAAACTTACATTATTAACAATGGGAAGAACTAATGGGATATCTTCTAGTTTTAACGTTCTTTTTAAATGTCTCCAAATATTAATTCCACCATTAATTATTGTGTTTTCTCGATAAGTTTTCTTAAATATTTTAATTTTGGAAAATAATATGGAACTGATTTCATACGGTAAGGGGTCTTCCTTTTCCATAAGTAACCAGTTTGGATTTTCATCAAGTTCCACCCACCAAAAGTTCATATTCTTAATATTAACTGACCAGTAATAAAATATAAAATTAGGTAATGTTAAACCTCCATTAATTTTCGATTTGCATAAATATTTTTTATATATTCTATGGCTCCTATAGTCCCAAACAAAATTATTGACTATGGAGTCAACCTTTTTTAAAAAATTCTTAGAAAGATATATCGGGATCATTTGAAATAAATATAATAATTGTGGGAGAAAAATCATTTTTATCGCATTAATTGTACCCATCATTGAGATAGGTAGAGTTCTCCAATATAGAATATTCTTAGATAATTTATTTAGTATAGGTAAAAAATTATATTTAAATAAAGAATCTTTTTTTTTTGTAACGTGAATTCCTAAGTACTTAATCTGTTCATTAACAATCTTAAAAGGAAATTGTTTTAATATAGTTAAATTATCTTGTGTTAATGGCATAAGTTAACTTTTATTCCAATTGATTCTATATCCAGAAAACGAGCCGAATTGAGTTATTAAATTCAATAAATTAGGTATGCTAATTTCAGGTTTTTTAATATATAATAATACGTCATCTGCATATAGAGAAATTTTATTTCTTGTTTCGTTAGTTTCATATCCAAAAATTTCGGGGTGTAATCTTACCCGAGTAGCTAATGGTTCTATAGCCAACGCAAATAATAATGGTGATAGGGGACAACCTTGTCTGCATCCTCGAAATAAATTAAATTTGGTGGATATCATTTGGTTAGTTAAGATTCTAGCAGTTGGATTAGTATATAGTAATTTGATCCATTTTATAAACTTGTCTCCCAAATTTAACTTTTCCATAACCGCAAACAAATATGGCCATTCAACTTGGTCAAAAGCTTTCTCTGCATCTAACGATATTATTACTAAGTCTTTATTATAACTCCTTTTCGAGTATATAATATTAAACAATCGTCTCAAGTTATATGATGAGTATCGTTTAGGTATGAATCCTGTTTGATCCGGGTGTATTATTTTATTAATCACTACACTTAATCTTTTAGCTAATATTTTAGTTAATATCTTTTGATTCGTATTTAAGAGAGCAATAGCTCTATATGATCCCGGATCATCTAGGTCTTTATCCATTTTTGGTATGAGTGTTATAATGGATTCGTTTAGTGTTTCTGGTAACCTCTGTTGCGCATATATATATTCGTAAAGTATCTTCAAATAAGGTGTTATCAGATCCTTGTATGATTTATAAAATTCTGAACCAATACCATCTGGCCCTGGAGTTTTCCCGTTTTTTAATGATATAATAGAATCCTCAATTTCTTTAACTGTTATTTCAGCATTTAATAGTTTTGTATCATCTACATCCAATCCTATTAGATTACAGTCATTTAAGAATATATTAATTCCTATCTGATTTTCAGTCATTTTGGATGAATATAAATCTTTATAATATTGTAAAAATCTCTCATTAATATCGTTATTTTGTGTTAAGAATTCACCATTTTCTGAATTATGTATTATTTTTTCTCCCTCTATTTTTCGTAATTGGCGAGTGGGTAATTTTTGTGGTTTGTCCCCAAATTCAAATTGTATTTGTTTTGTATATTGATATAATTTAACCACTTGGTCAGCATATATCTTATTTAATTTATATTTTAATGCAGTAATTTTATTATGTGTTATCATTGTAGGGTTGAGAGCATTTTCTATATCTAATTGTTTTATCTCCGTTTCCAGAATATTTTGTTCCTTCCGCTTTTCTATGTTATAAAATGCTTGTGAAGATATCATAATTCCACGAGTAAAAGCCTTAAAAGTTTCCCATAGTAGGGATGGAGATATTTCTGGTTTATCGTTTATTTCAAAAAAAGTCTTAATCTGCTTTATAATATATTCATTAGTTGACTTATCCTTCAAAATTTGTGGATTAAGTCTCCATTGTCCTCGTATTTTCATGTTATCATTAAATTTAATATTAAATGTTAATGGAGCGTGATCTGAAATAATGATACTGTGGTATTTAGAGTTATAGATGTATGGAATAAGCTTTATATCTACAAGGAAATAGTCAATTCTAGAATATGTTTTATGTACCGAGGAGTAAAATGAATAATCTCGTCCTGTTGGGTGTTCCATTCTCCAAACATCTCTAAATTTACTAGTATCAATGTATGCATTTATTAAATCACTGGAGTGTGATTTAAATTTCCTCTGTCCTGACGATCTATCTAAATAAGGATCTAAAGTACAATTTAAATCTCCTCCAATTATTAAATTATGTTGTGCATGATCAGGAATTGTATTAAATATTTTCTTTTAAAAAATTGGACTGTCAAAATTTGGGCCATATATATTGGCTAATATTCCTTTTTGAGCATATAATTCTCCCGTTACAATAATAAATCTTCCATCTTTATCAATTATAGTTGATGTATGCTTGAATAAAGTACCTTTACGTATCAGTATTGCTACGCCTCTAGATTTATGAGTAAAAGAGGAATGATATATTTTGTCAATCCATTTAGCCTTTAATCTATGCTCGGCATCTTTTTTTAAATGTGTCTCTTGAAGAAACATAACATCAATTTTAAGTGCTTGCAAATGTGCCAATACTTTGCCCCTTTTAATAGGTTCATTAAGACCTTTAACATTCCAACTGCCAAAGATTATTCCCTCATTCCCCCAATTCTTTTTTAAGTCCTGCATTTTATTTAAGGTGGTCTATAATGGTTCACATGTCTCAGCTCGACATACCCGACCTTACCCCCGAACTCCGGATGGACGAGTTTCAAGATTTTCAAATATCTCGCACGGATATATCTTTTCTGATTACGAGTCCACTGTGATGTAAAAAAATAAAAACATGAGGTAATATAAAAAAACAGAAGATAGAAAAAAGGGTTAGTAAATAGTGAAAAGTAAGGAAAAACTACAGCTATAGTAGGTGCAGTTAGTGAAAGCCATACTAGCATGGCTAGCCATCTACAGACTTCCAGTGTAGATGATGTTAACTCGCCAGCTCCATAAGTCCTTAAAGTTATTGTCTTACAAAAGGTATTTTAACGGGAATATATAATTCTAAAATGTTTCATCAATCCTATAACATATTTGAATGCAAAGATCAAGGAAATCTTAACTATTATTGGTATAATCAAATGTATGATCTTAGGAAATATATTTACTAATTACTATTTCTTTTAATTTTATGTAGATTAGTATTAATTATTGATGAGTAAAGTATATATATGTGGGAAGTAATAAGAAAGTTACTTATACCTAAGCCTTAGTGATTAGTATTTATTATTGTTTTAGTTAGTAACAGTACTACCGGTTAGGTTTTAGTATATTAGTATTTTATTATGTATTAATTATTTCTATTAGTATTGTTATTATTCTAATTAATAATATCCATAAGAGAAAGTCCAGTCCACTCTTTGATGTAGGGACCCAGTCCACTCATTTCTTCATCTTTCTTGATTGTAGCCAGACTATAACCAGTCCATATTCCGGTAATCCTTTAAACCAAATGCAAACATACAGTTTATTCATTAATATAGTTCAAAGGTGAAATATTATTCAGTCTTCTTCGTGATTCTTAATCCTCTGCGCAAAGTCCAGTGCATTTTGTGGCAAAGGTTTGCTTTGAAAATGTAAAAGGTGCTTTGGTTTGAAAATTCAAAAGGAGGTTAGTTTGCAAATGCAAACGGTGGTTTTCTTTGAAAATGCAAATGGTGGTTATGTTTGAAAATGCAAATGATGGTTTGGTTTGAAAATTCAAAAGGTTTGGTTTGAAAATGCAATTGTCTTGCTTTGCAAATGCAAAAGGTTTGCTTTGAAAATGGAAATGGTGGTTTGGCTTGCAAATGCAAATGGTGGTTTGGTTTGAAAATGCGAAAGGCGGTTGGTTTGAAAATGGAAATGGTAGTTTGGAGTGAAAATGCAAAAGGAGGTTTTGTTTGAAAATGCAAAAAGAGGTTTGGTTTGAAAATGCAAACGGTGGTTTCTTTTGAAAATGCAAATGGTGGTTTATTTTGTAAATGCAAAAGGATGTTTGATTTGAAAATGCAAAAGGTGGTTTGCTTTGAGAATTTCAAAGTCCGTTTGCTTTTAAAATGCAAAAGGCTGTTTTCTTTGCAAGTGCAAAAGACGGTTTGGTTTGAAAATGCAAAATGTGGTTTGCTTTGAAAATGCAAAAAGGTGGTTTGCTTTGAAAATGAAAATGGTGGTTTGGTTTGAAATGCAAAAGGAGGTTTGGATCGAAAATACAAAAGGTTGTTTGGTTTGAAAATTCAAATGGAGATTTGGTTTGAAAATGCAAATGCTGATTAGGTTTGAAAATGCAAATGATGGTTTGGTTTGAAAATTCAAAAGGTTTGGTTTGAAAATGCAATTGTCTTGCTTTGCAAATACAAAAGGTTTGCTTTGAAAATGTAAATGGTGGTTTGGCTTGCAAATGCAAATGGTGGTTTGGTTTGAAAATGCGAAATGCGGTTTGGTTTGCAAATGGAAATGGTGGTTTGGAGTGAAAATGCAAAAGGAGGTTTTATTTGAAAATGCAAAAGGACGTTTGGTTTGAAAATACAAAGGGATGTTTGGTTTGAAAATGCAAATGATTTGCTATGAAAATGCAAAAGGAGGTTTTGTTTCAAAATGCAAAAGGAGGTTTTACTTGACCATGAAAAGGTGGTTTGCTTTATAAATGCAAAAGGTTTGCTTTGAAAATGTAAAAGTTGGTTGATTTGAAAATTCAAATGGTGTTTTGGTTTGAAAATACAAAGGGATGTTTGGATTGAAAATGCAAAAGATTGTTTGGTTTGAAAATGCAAAAGGCTTGCTTTGAAAATGCAAAGGGTTTGTTTTAAAATGCAAAATGAGGATTTGTTTGAACATGCAAAAAGAGGTTTTGTTTGAAAAAGAAAGGGTGGTTTGCTTTGAAAATGCAAAAGGTTGTTTGGTTTGAAAATTCAAATGGAGCTTTGGTTTGAAAATGCAAATGGTGGTTAGGTTTGAGAATGCAAATGAAGGTTTGCTTTCAATATTCAAAAGGTTTCTTTTGAAAATGCAATTAACTTGCTTTCCAAATGCAAAAGGTTTGGTTTCAAAATGGAAATGTTGGTTTGGCTTGCAAATGCAAATGGTCGTTTGGTTTGAAAATGCAAATGGTGGTTTGGTTTGAAAATGCAAAAGGATGTTTAATTTGAAAATGTAAAAGGTGGTTTGCTTTGAGAATCTCAAAGTCCGTTTCCTTTTAAAATGCAAAAGGCGGTTTTCTTTGAAAGTGCAAAAGACGGTTTGGTTTGAAAATGCAAAAGGTGGTTTCCTTTTAAAATGCAAAAGGCGGTTTTCTTTGAAAGTGCAAAAGACGGTTTGGTTTGAAAATGCAAAAGGTGGTTTGCTTTGAAAATGCAAATGGTGGTTTGGTTTGAAAATGCAAAAGGATATTTTGATCGAAAATGCAAAAGGTTGGTTGGTTTGAAAATTCAAATGGAGTTTTGGTTTGAAAATGCAAATGGTGGTTATGTTTGAAAATGCAAATGATGGTTTGGTTTGAAAATTCAAAAGTTTTGGTTTAAAAATTCAAAAGATTTGGTTTGAAAATGCAATTGTCTTGCTTTGTAAATTCAAAAGGTTTGCTTTGAAAGTGGAAATGGTGGTTTTGATTGAAAATGCAAAAGGAGGTTTTCATTGAAAATGCAAAAGGAGGTTTTGTTTGAAAATACAAAGGGATGTTTGGTTTGAAAATGCAAATGATTTGCTATGAAAATACAAAAGGAGGTTGAGTTTGAAAATGCAAAAGGAGGTTTTGCTTGAAAATTAAAAGGTAGTTTGGTTTGAAAATTCAAATGGTGGTTTAGTTTGAAAATACAAAGGGATGTTTGGTTTGAAAATGCAAAAGATTGTTTGGTTTCAAAATGCAAATGGTGGTTTGGTTTGAAAATGTAAAAGGAGATTTGGATTGAAAATGCAAAAGGAGGTCAGTTTGCAAATGAAAACGGTGGTTTGCTTTGAAAATGCAAAAGTTTGCTTTGAAAATAAAAAGGGTTTGTTTTAAAAACAATTTTTTGCATTTTCAAACCAAAACTCCTTTCGCATTTTCAAACCAAACCACCATTTGTATTTGCAAGCCAAACCACAAATTCCATTTTCAAAGCAAACCTTTTGCATTTGGAAAACAAGACAATTGCATTTTCAAACCTAACCTTTAGGATTTTCAAACCAAACCATCATTTGCATTTTCAAACCTAACCACCATTTGCATTTTCAAACCAAATCTCCATTTGAATTTTCAAACCAAACAACCTTTTGCATTTTCAAAGCAAACCACCTTTTCATTTTCAAGCAAAGCTTCCTTTTGCATTTTGAAACAAAACCTCCTTTTGCATTTCCATAGCAAATCTTTTGCATTTTCAAACCGAATATCCCTTTGTATTTTCAAACCAAACCACCATTTGAATTTTCAAAGCAAACCACCTTTTACATTTTCAAAGCAAACCTTTTTGCAATTTCAAAGTAAACCACGTTTTGTATTTTCAAAGCAAACCACCTTAAGCATTTTCAAACCAAAACTCCTTTCGCATTTTCAAACCAAACCACCATTTGCATTTGCAAGCCAAACCACGGTTTGCATTTTCAATGCAAACCTTTTTTCATTTTCTAAGCAAATCACCGTTTGCATTTTCAAACCAACCTCCTTTTGCATTTTCGATCCAAACCTCCTTTTGCATTTTCAAACCAAACCACCATTTGCATTTTCAAAGCAAACCGCTTTTGCATTTTCAAACCAAACCGTCTTTTGCACTTTCAAAGAAAACTGCCTTTTGCATTTTAAAAGCAAACGGACTTTGAGATTCTCAAAGCAAACCACCTTTTGTATTTTCAAATCAAACATCCTTTTGCATTTTCAAACCAAAGCACCATTTGCATTTTCAAACCAAACCGCCTGTCGCATTTTCAAACCAAACCGCCATTTGAATTTGCAAGCAAAACCACCATTTCCATTTTCAAAGCAAACCTTTTGCATTTGGAAAGCAAGCAATTGCATTTTCAAACGAAACCTTTTGAATTTTCAAACCAAACCATCATTTGCATTTTCAAACCTAACCACCATTTGCATTTTCAAACCAAATCTCCATGTCAATTTTCAAACCAAACAACCTTTTTGCATTTTCCAAGCAAACCACCATTTCATTTTCAAACAAAACCTCTTTTTGCATGTTCAAACAAATCCTCCTTTTACATGGTAAATGGTAGGGAATTGAGGAATGCTGTGGAACAGAGGGATCTAGGAATAACTGTGCATAGTTCCCTGAAGGTGGAATCGCATGTAGATAGGGTGGTAAAGAAAGCTTTTGGTGTGCTGGCCTTTATAAATCAGAGCATTGAATATAGGAATAGGGAAGTAATGTTAAAATTGTACAAGGCATTGGTGAGACCAATTCTGGAGTATGGTGTACAATTTTGGTCGCCTAATTATAGGAAGGATGTCAACAAAATAGAGAGAGTACAGAGGAGATTTACTAGAATGTTGCCTGGGTTCCAGCAACTAAGTTACAGAGTAAGGTTGAACAAGTTAGGTCTTTATTCTTTGGAGCGCAGAAGGTTAAGGGGGACTTGATTGAGGTCTTTAAAATGATGAAAGGGATACACAGAGTTGACGTGGATAAGCTTTTCCCATTGAGGGCAGGGAAGATTCAAACAAGAGGGCATGGCATGAGAATTAAGGGACAGAGGTTTAGGGGCAACATGAGGGGAAACTTCTTTACTCAGAGAGTGGTGGCTGTGTGGAATGATCTTCCTGCAGAAGTGGTGGAGGCAGGATCGATTTTAACATTTAAAAGTAAAGTGGATAGGTATATGGACGGGAAGGGAATGGAGGGGTATGGTCTGAGTGCAGGTAGATGGGACTTGGGGAAAATAAATGGTCGGCACGGTCTGGAAGGGCCGAGAAGGCCTGTTTCCATGCTGTAATTGTTATATGGTTATACATATACCTCCGCAGAGTCCTGAGTCCTGAACCAAACCACCATGCAAATGGTGGTTTGGTTTGAAAATGCAAAAGATTGTTTGGTTTGAAAATATAAAAGGCGGTTTGGTTTAAAAATGCAAAAGGTGTTTGCTTTGAGAATTTCAAAGTCCATTTGCTTTTAAAATGCAAAAGGCCGTTTTCTTTGAAAGTGCAAAAGACGGTTTGGTTTGAAAATGCAAAAGGTGGTTTGCTTTGAAAATGCAAATGGTGGTTTGGTTTGAAAATGCAAAAGGAGGTTTGGATCAAAAATGCAAAAGGAGGTTGGTTTGAAAATGCAAAAGGTTGTTTGGTTTGAAAATTCAAATGGAGATTTTGTTTGAAAATGCAAATGGTGGTTAGGCTTGAAAATGCACATGATGGTTTGGTTTGAAAATTCAAAAGGTTTGGTTTGAAAATGCAATTGTCTTGTCTAGGGACCTACATTTGTTTTAACTAATCTCTTTCTCTTCACATATCTATAAAAACTTTTGCAGTCAGTTTTTATGTTCCCTGCCAGTTTTCTTTCATAATCTATTTTTCCTTTCCTAATCAAGCCCTTTGTCCTTCTCTGCTGGTCTCTGAATTTCTCCCAGTCCTCTGGTATGCTGCTTTTTCTGGCTACTTTGTACGCACCATCCTTTGCTTTGATACTATCCCTGATTTCCCTTGTTATCCACGGATTCACTACCTTCCCTGATCTATTCTTTTGCCAAATTGGGATGAACAATTTTTGTAGCTCATCCATGCAGTCTTTAAATATCTTCCATTGCGTATCCACCGTCAACCCATTTAGAATTGATTGCCAGTCAATCATGGCCAATTCACGTCTCATACCCTCAAAGTTACCTTTCCTTAAGTTCAGAACCATTGTTTCTGAATTAACAATGTCACTCTCCATCCTAATGAAGAACTCGACCATATTAGGAGGTTGCAAAGGAGGTTGGTTTGAAAATGCAACTGATTTGCTATGAAAATGCAAATGGTTTGCTTTGAAAATGCAAATGGTGGTTTGGCTTGCAAATCCAAATGGTGGTTTGGTTTGAAAATGTAAATGATGGTTTGGTTTCAAAAATTCAAATGGAGATTTGGTTTGAAAATGCAAATGGTGGTTATGTTTGAAAATGCAAATGATGGTTTTGTTTGAGAATTCAGAAGGTTTGGTTTGAAAATGCAATTGTGTTGCTTTGCAAATACTAAAGGTTTACTTTGAAAATGCAAATGGTGGTTTGGCTTGCAAATGCAAATGGTGGCTTGGTTTGAAAATGCGAAAGGCGGTTTGGTTTGAAAATGCAAATGGTGCTTTGGAGAGAAAATGCAAAAGAGGGTTTTGTTTGGAAATGAAAAAGGATGTTTGGTTTGAAAATGCAAATTGTGGTTTGGTTTCAAAATGCAAAAGGATGTTTGGTTTGAAAATGCAAAAGGTGGTTTGCTTTGAAAATCTCAAAGTCCGTTTTCTTTTAAAATGCAAAGGGCGGTTTGCTTTGAAAGTACAAAAGGCGGTTCGCTTTGAAAATGCAATCGGTTTGCTTTGAAAATACGAAAGATTTGCTTTGAAAATGTAAAAGGCAGATTGGTTTGAAAAATGCAAAAGGAGGTTTGGTTTGAAAATGCAAATGGTGGTTTGGTTTGAAAATGCAAAAGGTGGTTTGGATTGAAAATGCAAAAGCATGTTTGGTTTGAAAATGGAAATGGTGGTTTTGATTGAAAATGCAAAAGGAGGTTTTCTTTGAAAATGCAAAAGGAGGTTTGGTTTGAAAATTACAAAGGGTTGTTTGGTTTGAAAATGCAAAAGATGTGCTATGAAGATGCAAAAAGGAGGTTTTGTTTCAAAATGCAAAAGGAGGTTTTGCTTGAAAATGATAAGGTGGTTTGCTTTGAAAATGCAAAAGGTTGTTTGGTTTGAAAATGCAAAAGGAGGTTAGTTTGCAAATGCAAACGGTGGTTTGCTTTGAAAATGCAAAAGGTGGTTTGGTTTCAAAGTGCAAAACACTGTTTGCTTTGAAAATGCAAAAGGTGGTTTGCTTTGAAAATGCAAATGGTGGTTTTGTTTCAAAATGCAAAAGGAGGTTTGGATTGAGAATGCAAAAGGGGGTTGGTTTGAAAATACAAACGGTTTGCTTTGAAAATGCAAAAGGTTTGCTTTGAAAATGCAAATGGTGGTTTGGCTTGCAAATGCAAATGGTGGTCTGGTTTGAAAATGCGAAAGGAGTTTTGGTTTGAAAATGCAAAAGTGGTTTGCTTTGAAAATGCAACTGATTTGCTATGAAAATGCAAAAGGTTTGCTTTGAAAATGCAAATGGTGGTTTGGCTTGCAAATGCAAATGGTGGTTTGCTTTGAAAATGCAAATTGAGGTTTGGTTTTAGAAATTTAAATGGAGATTTGGTTTGAAAATACAAATGGTGGTTATGTTTGAAAATGCAAATGATGGTTTGGTTTGAAAATTCAAAAGGTTTGGTTGGAAAATTCAAAAGGTTTGGTTTGAAAATGCAATTGTCTTGCTTTGCGAAAGGCGATTTGATTTGAAATTGCAAATGGTGATTTAGAGTAAAAATGCAAATGGGGGTTTTGTTTGAAAATGCAAAAGGATGTTTGGTTTGAAAATACAAAAGGTGGTTTGCTTTGAAAATCTCAAAGTCCGTTTTCTTTTGAAATGCAAAGGGCGGTCTGCTTTGTAAGTGCAAAAGGCGGTTCTGGTTGAAAATGCAAATAGTGGTTTGTTTTGAAAGTGCAAAAGGCGGTTTGGTTTGCAAATGCAAAAGGTGGTTTGCTTAGAAAATGCAAATGGCGGTTTTGTTTGAAAATGCAAATGGTGATTTGGTTTGAAAATGCAAAAGGAGGTTTGGATTGAAAATGCAAAAGGAGGTTGGTTTGAAAATGCAAACGGTGGTTTTATTTGAAAATGCAATCGGTTTGCTTTGAAAATGCAATCGGTATGCTTTGAAAATGCGAAAGATTTGCTTTGAAAATGTAAAATGAAGATTGGTTTTTAAAAATGCAAAAGGAGGTTTGGTTTGAAAATGCAAATGGTGGTTTGCTTTGAAAATGCAAAAGATCGTTTGCTTTGAAAATGCAAATGGTGGTTTGGTTTGAAAATGCAAAAGGAGTTTTGGTTTGAAAATACAAAAGGTGGTTTGCTTTGAAAATGCAAAAGGTTGTTTGGTTTTAAAAATTCAAATGTAGTTTTGGTTTGAAAATGCAATTGGTGGTTAAGTTTGAAAATGCAAATGATGGTTTGGTTTGAAAATTCAAAAGGTTTGGTTTGAAAATTCAGAAGGTTTGGTTTGAAAATGCAATTGTCTTGCTTTGCAAATGTAAAAGGTTTGCTTTGAAAATGCAAATGGTGGTTTGGCTTGCAAATGCAAATGGTGGTTTGGTTTGAAAATGCAAAAGGAGGTTTGGTTTGAAAATGCAAAAGGATATTTGGTTTGAAAATGCAAAAGATGGTTTTGTTTGGAAATGCAAATGGTGGTCTGGTTTGAAAATGCAAATGGTGGTTTGGTTTGAAAATGCAAAAGGAGGTTTGGATTGAAAATGCAAAAGGAGGTTGGTTTAAAAATGCAAATGGTTGTTTGCTTTGAAAATGCAATCGGTTTGCTCCGAAAATGCGAAAGATTTGCTTTGAAAATATAAAAGGAAGTTTGGTTTGAAAAATGCAAAAGGAGGTTTGGATTGAAAATGCAAATGGTTGTTTGGTTTGAAAATGCACAAGGCGGTTTGGTTTGAAAATGCAAAAGGAAGTTTGGTTTGAACATGCAAAAGATTTGGTTTGAAAATGCAAAAGGTTTGCTTTGAAAATGCAGAAGTTAGTTTGCATTGAAAATGCAGAAGTTAGTTTGCATTTGAAATTCAGAAGATTTGCTTTTAAAATGCAAAAGGTGGTTTACTTTGAAAATCTCAAAGTAAACCTTTTTTTTTTAATGCAAAGGGCGATTTGCTTTGAAAGTGCAAAAGGCGGTTTGTTTTGAAAATGTAAAAGGTGGTTTTGGTTGAAAATGCAAATGGCGGTTTGTTTTGAAAATGTAAAAGGTGGTTTTGGTTGAAAATGCAAATGGTGGTTTGGTTTGAAAATGCAAAAGGAGGTGTGGATTGAAAATGCACAAGGAGGTTTGGCTCGCAAATGCAAATGGTGGTTTAGTTTGAAAATGCAAATAGTGGTTTGCTTTGAAAATGCAAAATGTGGTTTGCTTTCAAAATGTAAAAGGTGGTTTGCTTTGAAAATGGGAAGGTGGTTTGGTTTTAAAAAGCAAATGGTGATTTGGCTTGAAAATGCAAATGGTGGTTTGGTTTGAAAATTCAAATGGTGGTTTGGTTTGAAAATGCAAATGGTGGTTTAGTTTGAAAATGCAAAAGGTTTGCTTTGCAAAGGCAAAGGCAAGTGCGGTTGCTTTAAGAATTCAAGCACGTATGGTTGCTTTGAAAATGCAAAGGCAAGTGCGGTTGCTTTGAAAATGCATAGGCAACTGATTAAAAAACAAATCTAGACCACTTCCTGTTTGCACTCTATATTGATTTTGGAAAAAATCGCTACCACTTACGGCTGTGATTTTTGGACGTCTTATTCAGAGTCCCCATCCACCTGTCAGGGCCAGAGGATTTTTCCCATCAATGAAAAATAAAATACTTATTAATGTTTTTAAAATGTTGAGTTTCTCTCTCCTGTCAACCACACCATGAAGGCCATGCCCATCCGGTGAGAGTGGGAGCGACTATAAACCCGGAAGTGTGGACGTGCTGCAGTTGATGCATGATGGGGAAGGGAGAGGGCACGATTCTCAGTAATGAGCTGTGAATAAAGTGAATACTGAACACATGTCTACTAAACTGTGAGTGTGGTTTTATGTGCTTTTATGTGGTTTATTTGGAACTGTGTTTGGAAGGAATGAATGTTTTTACGTGTCTTTTGACTGTGCAACTAATTGAAAACTGTGCCACTTGACTGTGCTGCTAATTGAAAAATGTGCCTTTTGACTGTGCCACTAATTGAAAAGTTTGCCTTTTGACTGTGTCGCTAAACTGTGCCTATATTAAAATGTGTTTTGCTTTTTAAATGTGGCTTGCTGTGCAACCGTTTTTGGAAGGAAAAACCGTGAATAAACTTTTCATTAGATCAGGACTGTGTTTAATGCAAATTTGCCGCTCATTTGTGATTTCCGCTCAGTGGAGAGATGGTGCTCATTGCGTCATTTCCGGTGAGTTCAGAGGTGGCGCTCAGTGTGGAAGCCGGAGTGGAGACGCCGCCCTGAAACGTTTGAGTAAATTCAAGGGAGCTTACTGCCATACATATGGTGAGTTCGTTTGTGTTCGTTGAAAGTTATTTAAAACATGTTTTTGCAGTAGCAGCAGCTCTAGATGAATTTTTAAGAATAAAAAAGGCTTTAAACATTTGAATCATTTGGTATAGACACACCTGTGTCCTTATTTTCAAATTACTTACAAAGAGTATATGGTTGGTAACAGGATTCAGTATGCTTACCACGTTCTGAAGTTACTTGGCATTTTAGTATTGGTGCTAAGTGTGAGCGTGTGTCTGCGTTTGTGTGCCTTTGTTTGTGTGCCTTTGATTGTGTGTGTGTGAGAGAGAGAGTGCCTATTTGTTTGTGTATGTGTTTGAGTGTATATGTGTGTGTGTATCTTTGTGTTTGTGTGTGTGGCTTTGTGTTTGTGTGTGTCTTTTTGTGTGAGTGTGTCCCTGTGTGTGTGTCTCTGTGTGTGGCTGTGTGTGTGTTTCTTCATCTGTGCTTCTGCGTGAGTGCCTGTGTGTGTGTGTGCATGTGTCTTTATTTGAGTGCTTGGAGTGCTGTAAGGTTGGACTTACTGCCTGCACCCTGCTTGGAGTGCTGTGAGGTTGAATTTGCCGCCTGCACTCTGCTTGCTGTGAGGTTGAATTTGCTGCCTGCACTCTGCTTGCTGTGAGGTTGAATTTGCTGCCTGCACTCTGCTTGCTGTGAGGTTGAATTTGCCGCCTGCACTCTGCTTGCTGTGAGGTTGAATTTGCTGCCTGCACTCCGCTTGCTGTGAGGTTGGACTTGCCATGTTTTAAGGCACATTCACATTTTAAACTTTAATAAATCCTTTTTCCACTTGCCATGTATGCGTGATCTCCATCACAATGGGTACATAATAGGCAGGAATGGCTG
The DNA here is from genome assembly GCA_963514005.1 of Raja brachyura. The sequence continues at coordinate 55,979,904 of OY740796.1, read as the reverse complement.
TACTGTCAGAAAGCCTCTAAGAGTGCATGGGGCAGGTTGAGGGGAGATGGACTGAATGCATGGGGGGGAGGGGACATGCAAGGAGCAGAGTTGGGGGGTAAAGGTAGGAGGGGTAACTGAGTCAACTGCCACCACACTGAAGTGCCAGCCCATCAGCCATGACTTAGTGAACTGCCAGCCCAGCAGCTATGACTCACTGAACTGCAAGTCAAAGAATCCACTCAGTCCACAATGTTCATACTAGCCCTCTGGAAACCAGACCCTTCACCCCACAACACCTATACTAGCACTCCAGAGATCCACACAAGGATAGACTTTCCTCCTTCATTGCTGTGATCTGAAAAAAAGATGAAAATGTCTAAAATTGATTGTCCACCCTCTCCCCATCTCTCTCTCAGAGACTCTGTCACCTGTTTTCAGCAGAATTTCTGGCAGTCTCTGTGCTGCCAGCCCACCAGGCCAGATGTTCTGAGCTGCCAGCCCACCAGGCCTGAGTGACTGAGCTGCCAGCCTGCCAGGCCTGAGTGACTGAGCTGTCAGCCCAATAATCCATTCGGCCCACAATTTTCATACTAGCCCTCTGGAAACCAGTCGCTTCGGCCCACAATGCGGCAAGTGCAACCTAACGTGGTCGTGCTAGCCGTGCGGTCTCACGGGGCCAGTCCAACTTCAATCGCAGGAGCCGCATGGAGTTGGGCAGAGCTAGTCCCGAAATCGCGCGGGGCTCCGGCGGTGTGTGTAGGTTCCATGCTACAGCGCACCGGCAGGACTTTGCTGCACAGAATTTATGAACACTGTCAGCCCTGCGCGATGTGAGTGTGTTTCCATTATCTCCTGAACCCCTGTATTCAATCATAGTGACTAAAGGAAAGAATCCTTGAAACGATATGAAAATCTGTCATAATAAGTACTAACACAGATTATGTCTCTCCATCAGTACCACCCCACAGTGTGTCTCTCCATCAGTACCACCCCACAGTGTGTCTCTTCATCAGTACCACCCCACAGTGTGTCTCTCCATCAGTACCACCCCACAGTGTGTCTCTCCATCAGTACCACCCCACAGTGTGTCTCTCCGTCAGTACCACCCCACAGTGTGTCTCTCCATCAGTACCACCCCACAGTGTGTCTCTCCATCAGTACCACCCCACAGTGTGTCTCTCCGTCAGTACCACCCCACAGTGTGTCTCTCCATCAGTACCACCCCACAGTGTGTCTCTCCATCAGTACCACCCCGCAGTGTGTCTCTCCATCAGTACCACCCCAGTGTGTCTCTCCATCAGTACCACCCCACAGTGTGTCTCTCCATCAGTACCACCCCACAGTGTGTCTCTCCATCAGTACCACCCCACAGTGTGTCTCTCCATCAGTACCACCCCACAGTGTGTCTCTCCATCAGTACCACCCCACAGTGTGTCTCTCCATCAGTACCACGGCGAAGTCTGTCACTCCATCATGATTGCTCGAAAGTGTGTCACTCCATTAGTGCTACCATACATTTTAGTACTTCATTACTATTACTCCACAGCGTGACGCTACATGAGAACCACACCACAACGCGTCACTCCACCAGTATTACCCCACAGTGTGTCCCTCCATCAATTCTCCCCCTCAGTGTGCCACTCTACAAATACTATCCCCAGTGAATCATTCCATCTGTATTATACACATTATATTACTCCATCAGTACTACCCCACCCGTGTGCCAGACCAAAGGTACTACCACAGAGTGTGTACTTGAAATGATACACATGACAATGAAACACTTTTGCTTTAACTCTCTTAAAGATTCTCTGCGATTATGCAGATAGTTACTCTCATTGTGTTTCAAGGCATGTCCACATTTGCATATAATATGCAACCCACGCACTTTCGTTAAAAAGAACATTTTATTTAAAGAAAACACTACATTTATTATTAAGCGAAGAGAGCTGTTGGAAGTTCTGTTTTAGACTCCTGAACTATGATACACTGATCTATTCCTGGAGAATAATCCCTGGCTGTTGTGCAATATCCAGCTTTTAAATGATGGGACATCCAGTGGACAGATTGTGAACTGCAAGCAAGCGCAGCCCCACAAATGTCTTGTAAACAGTTATATAAGGTCCCAACTTCTGCACTTAATGCCGTAACTAGTGAAAGACATCGCGCCAAAATCTTCATTATCATCTTAACGACCCGTGACTCCAAATTCAGAGATATATGACGTGAACTCCTCCATCTCCCCGCTCTACAGGGTGGAACAGATCATTGAGAAAGACCTGCCATGACCAACCAAAATAAAGCAAATCACAAATATATGAATTCAATGCCACGCGCTCTTCCACCTCCAACTTTCCCAGCTGATCAAAATCCCAACGTCATTCTTCACATCCATCTTGGCAATCTACCACCACAATTGCCTTTGTGTTTATTTGTAGTTACTAATTATACCTTGCACCATCTCAATCAATACGTTGATAATACATGAAACAGAGAACACTACAAATTAGGTGCAGGAGTAGGCCATTCGGCCCTTCGAGCCAGCACCGCCATTCAATATGATCGTGGCTGATCATCCAATATCAGTACCTAGTTCCTGCTTTCTTCCCAAATGCCTTGATTCCGTTAGCCTTAAGAGCGATCTCTCTCTCAGGAAAACATCCAGCGAATTGGCCACCACTGCCTTTTTGTGGCAGAGAACTCAACAGATTCACAACTCTCTGGATTAAACCGTCTTTCCTCATCTCAGTTCTAAATGTCCAACCCCTGATCCTTAAACAGTTACCCCTGGTTCTGAAACATAAGAACCAAGAAAATAGGTGCAGGTGGAGGCCATTCGGCCCTTCAAGCCAACAGCGCCATTCATGGTGATCATGGCTGATCGCCCCCAATCAATAACCCGTGCCTGCCTTCTCCCCATATCCCTTATCCCATATTGGGGGCGCCGTCCTGTATGCGTATGGCTGCCCAGCCTGCAGCTGTCCGTTTTTTCATCTCTTTTTTAAAATTTTAGTAAGTTGAGTTTTTGTTTTTCGGCGTTCTAGCCTTTTTATGTGGGGCTGGGGTGGGGAGGGACTGCTTTCCTGGGTCCCTACCTGGTCAGAGACGCGGCTTTTCTCTGCGCAGCATCTTCGACCCGTCCTCGCGGCCTACCAGCGGGTCTGGGGCGGCGTTTCCTGAGGGGACCGCCTAGAAACCTTGGCTTCAGCGGCGGCGGAGCACTGGAGCGCCATCGCGGAGCGGGCGGTGCCTTGCCCGGGTCACCGCGCTGGAACTCCGGAATGCTGAGCCCACCGATGACACATCGCGGAGCTGCGGGTCTGTGGAGCGGCCATCTGCGGGCGGCCGCGCTGAACATTAACATCAGGAGCCTGGGATCTCTCTCCGAGATCGCCAGTGGTGGAGCTCCATCCAGCGCGGCCTGTTGGCTTCGGAAGCCGCGGTCTCCGGTAAGGAAGGGGCCGCTCCAGGTTTCCCAAGCCGCTGTGAGACTTCTCCTGACGCCGGAGCACCTTCATCCGGCAAAATCAGCTTGGAACATCTGGCCTCCGTGGGGGTGACTGCGGAGGCCTCAATAGGCCCGACTATGTGTGGACAAGGGGATGGGAACTGGACTTTGTGCCTCCCCTCACAGTGGCAACCATTGTGAGGGATGATTTTTATGTTGAATTTCTTTATTATTGTTGTGTTGTTTTCTCTTTTTTATGTGCTGCAATGGCAATACGCATTTCACTCCACCAATTGGTGTATGTGACTAATAAAGAACATTTGAACCTTTGAACAACACCTGGTTTTAGTTGATTCCTACTCAGGATGGTTTGAAATCAACCTGCTCAGTGGCCTGACCTCAGCCACTTCTCTGTCCACAGAGCCCCCGAAAGCTACTCTCAGACAATGGACCGCATTTCTCCAGTTAGTTCTTCAGGAATTTTGCGGAAAGCTGGGACTTTCACCACATTACCGGCAGCCCAGTGTACCCGCAGTCCAATGGCTGCCCGAATGCTCGGTGAAATGTTGTAAAGGAACTAATGGAACGTTCACACAGGGCCGGCTCTGATGCTTATCTGGGCTTACTCAACGTCCGAAACAACATCCGCGACCCTCTCCTGGGATCTGCAGCTGAACGGTTCATGTCACGGCGAACCCGCTCCACCCTGGCTATGGCCAAGCAACTACTAGAACCACAAGTTCGTGCACCGCAGTTATCCAATCCCAGCTCCAACGACACCGCAACACACAAAGAAAATACTACGATAAAACCAGCTCTCCGCTTCAACCGCTCAACAAGGGAGAGGTTGTCCGCTTACGGTCACTCCGAGGTTACGACCACCTCGGTGTCATTCTGGGGTTCACCGCGGAACCACGCTTGTACTTGGTCAGTATTGGCAACAGCATCTATCGGTGAACCCGCCAACAATTCCTTCCGTTAATGGACCGGCACCTCCACCTCCTTACCCAGACCAGCTTCCCTCACGCTCTGCAAATGCTGCTCCAGCAATTCCTCTGCCGGTGCCAACGACATCCCTGCCTTCCCCGCTGCCTCAATCATCACCGGTGTCTTCTCCTCCGCGTTCGCCCGATAAGGGACTTGTTTTCCCAACAAAGGACGAGGTGGCTGCTGGAGGTTATTATCGTACACGCGCAGGTCATGTCTGCAAACCAAACCGGCTGATTGGAAAATGTACCGGCTATACCCGAACTGTGCATGATCCGTTTAGTTTTATATGCTCTCACATGCAGTAAAGTAATAAATGCCGCACCTTATACTGGTGCATTACAATATGCCCTACTTAACATTATATATAGATGCTTTACTTCATTAAGTAGCAATGTTACAAAATTTTGAGATTTTAAAAATCAAGTCTGCAATTTATCCCATCAGATAAAGCATAAAAAGAAGATTAATTTGACACCCAATTCACTTTCATATCTTCAGTATTAAGAAAGTTATAACCATTTTCATACCCGGAAATTAGCATCTTGTTCCCCATTGCCTTTCAATTGACTTAACTCAAAAGCTGTGATCTTGAACAGTTAAAAGCCCATAACGTTCTTAAAAATTAAGAGAACTCAATGACATTTTCAGTTATTATAGATTGAAGCATTCCGAAACAAATATGAAATAGTCATGAATTTTCATGAATTTATAGGCCAAATGGAAGGAATTTAGTGTTTAATGCCTGTAAATTAATGGCCATTTAAGTCAACTAGCGAGTGGGTTTTAGTGCAATGCGGTGGATTAGAACGTTGCGGTTTGCGGTGAAGTCAGTATGAAAAATACAGCCGGTTCATACATTTTTTTTTTGTCCCCTTTTCGCAACATGAAAATATGATTAAAGCCTTCCTAAAAACCAAGCTTTGATGTAAAAATAAACTGTGTAGCTTCATTTATTGCCTACCTTAGGTCAGTTCCGCTGTCACCATTCAGAGCTTTAGAAGATGATTTTTAACTACTCTAGTTAATACATAATTTAGCGTAGTTTAAAAGTACCTTTATGAATGAAATGTTGGAGCAATTTCTCTTTAGCGACGAAATCACCCGACATAGATCGACTTGGACTGCCTAGAAAAAAAAATCGGCATTTTAAACCCGCCCCCCTCTGAAAGGCGCCAAAGTCGCGCACACGGGGAGCGGCAGAACTGCAGCGCTGCTAAAGGTAGGTATTGTAAAACATACCTACATTAAGAGGAAGGATGTAGATTAACCCTTATTAATCCATGCCATTTATAAATTCACCACAAATATGTCTTGGTCACCACTTGGTCTTACGGTACAACGACTCTCTCTCTACCACACACACACACACGACACACACACATACACACACGACACACCCACACACCACACCACACACCCCCACCCCCACCATCCACACCACACACATGACATACAGACAGACAGACAGACAGACAGACAGACCACAGACAGACACACCACACACACACAGGCACACGACACACGCACATGTACACACATGACACACACATACGACACACACATACACGTCAGCCAGCGGAGCAAGACACAAGCTGCTGGCTGTTTGAATGTTCCTGTTGCCTGTGGAATAAAGATTGATTTCACCGTGTGTGTTCTTGTGGATCACTGATAAACAAATGTCCCTCCATCAGTACCTCCACAGTGTGTCCCTCCATCAGTACCAGCACAGTGTGTCCCTCCATCAGTACCACCACAGTGTGTCCCTCCATCAGTACCACCACAGTGTGTCCCTCCATCAGTACCACCACAGTGTGTCCCTCCATCAGTACAACCACAGTGTGTCACTCCATCAGAACCACCACAGTGTGTCCCTCCATCAGTACCACCACAGTGTGTCACTCCATCAGTACCACCACAGTGTGTCCCTCCATCAGTACCACCACAGTATGTCCCTCCATCAGTACAACCACAGTGTGTCACTCCATCAGAACCACCACAGTGTGTCCCTCCAGCAGTACCACCACAGTGTGTCCCTCCATCAGTACCACCACAGTGTGTCCCTCCATCAGTACCACCACAGTGTGTCACTCCATCAGAACCACCACAGTGTGTCCCTCCATCAGTACCACCACAGTGTGTCCCTCCATCAGTACCACCACAGTGTGTCCCTCCATCAGTACCACCACAGTGTGTCCCTCCATCAGTACCACCACAGTGTGTCACTGCGTCAGTACTGCCCCATTTTTATCCATCCATCAGTATTATCCCACTGTGTGTTCCTCCATTAGTGGACGGAGAGGGCAGCCCAGAGAGGGGGAATAGAGAGCATAGGAGAGAGTAACAGTTCATAGAGAGTGACAGCAGTGAGGATGGAGGGAGAAAGAAAGAAAGGAGGGAGAGGTGCTGCATCATTCGCCGTTTTACTTAGGTTTAGGACAATTCTGAGGCGACAATGTTTCTGTTCTCTGAGTGTCGTGAGTATTTGGGTCGCTTCTCCGCAGAAGGGGATGAAGACAGAAAATGTTATGTCCCATGGTATAGTCAGATCTATTCCAGGCAAGCAGGGAGTGAATGGTTACCGGGGTCAGTCAGCGGGAGTGTGGGGTTGAGGTCACAGTCAGTGAAGCCGCGATCATATTGAGTGGTGAAGCAGAGTGGCGGGGGGGGGGGGGGGGGGCATTTTAGTCTGAGGTGATGTGTTGAACTAATTCCTCAACCTGTGGACAAAGGTCGCCCAGTCCAGTCCATCTTCAAACTGGGCACCAGAAGCCCTGAGATGGTCCCTGGAATTTGGCATTGCCTTGCTGAGTGAAATGGATTGAAGGAAATCAAACAAACAACATGAGGTGGAGAGTTGGATCTGATGGAGTTTGAACAATATCCCCTTTGCTGGAACAATGCCGCCGCTCCCAATTTCCATCCCTCAGTATCTATCGCCACAATTCCCAGTCTTTGGAGTTTCTCAATCAATTCCCTGAATAAATCACAACCTGTCTCAGCAGGGATTTCACTCGGCTGATGTCATCTGTTTGTGAATCATTTCTAAATCTCTATTTTTAAACTCTGTTGAAACTTCACTGTCCCGGTGGAGGCGGAAAATGGTATAAAATCTCCAGGAATGTTCTGTCTCAGCATTTCATTCCTAGACATTACCGGCAGCTCACGGGGACACGTCGCTGGGCAGAGAAAATGGGGCACAGTGAAAAACTGAACCAATATTATGCCGTGGAAAAAATCGTGTACGCGATCATTGCTGCCGTTGGAGTCCCTGGTAAGTTAGCAGAACAATTCAAGTTTTATAACTCCATCCATGTATTAACTGGTGTTGACCTGATTCTCATCATGTTACAAGTTCCCACTGATGATCGTTGTTCAAGAATGTGTGAAGAATATCAATCCTCAAAGTGAAATATTTGTGAATTAACGCTGCTGTGAATTTTGTTATCTTCAGGCAGCTGAAACTAACCCTCTTTTTCTCTCACTGCTGCCGGCCGGCAGCCACTAGAATGTTGTTCTTGCCTTCAGTGGCACCTTGCCCAGATTTGTCCCAGTGCGCGGGACAGACAGGCAGGCAGGCAGCTCTCCGGCATGGTGTGACTGGGAGAGAGGGGTTCACATTGTGAAGTTCACTGTGACTGAGTTATTGATCAGAGTGAACAGCCGTTCCTGTAGACCCAGTGTCTGACTGTGGAGTCTGTCTGTCACAGTCGGATTCCACCCACAGTCTGTTGGTCAATAATTGGATCCATCTCCTGAACCAGTGGCCGCGAATCTACTGCCGTGTGTGTGTGGGTCGTTACTGAACTGAACTCACTGTGGAATGAATCAATTAATGGAGTCACTCTGCTGCCGGATCCATGTTGTCACTGCCTTCCCTCTGGAAGCCTCCTCGTCCCCATCAGATGCCGAGTTCCCAGAGCCCTGTTTAAACGCGGCTGGCCAGTCACGGTTAAGTCTGTGAAAGCGGCCCCATCAGAGACTCTGAGCAGCAGCAGGGTTCACTATAGAAAGGACCATTGCACCTATTGTAGCGGGTGGGCTGCTGCCCGTTCCCTCCCCGCCCTTTACCCCGCCCACCCGTCGCCTTATCTCTGCTCCCCTGAAGCAGGCCGGCAGGTCGGGCACAGTCGGAGCCGGCTCTGACATTGTTAAACTTGCAGCAGCTGCGCACCAACTCCAACACTCCTGATCTTGAGCTGAAAGTCGAGCCGGTGTTCAGCGCCGGAGAACGTGTTGAGTAAATGACCAGTGTATGTTCCCTTGTCTTTCCGCAGTGAATTTAGTGGCGATTGTGATCCTGTCCCGGGGAAAGTGCGGCCTCTCCACCTGCACCACTCGCTACCTGGTGGCCATGGCAGCGGCCGATCTACTAGTCGCCATCACCGAGGTCATTTTGTATTGGCTCCGAATTCATTACTTTAAATGGAGTTTCCTGTCTATCACCCCTGTGTGCAGTATCATCGATGTACTGTCGTCTGCAGCTACAGACTGTTCTGTCTGGTTCACCGTCACTTTCACCTTTGATCGCTTTGTCGCCATCTGTTGCCAGAAGCTGAAAACTAAATATTGCACCGGGAAAACTGCGGCTGTGGTTCTGGCAACAGCCGGCATTCTGTTCTGTCTGAAAAACCTTCCCCGCTACTTCTCACGGAAACCCCGGACAATCATCCAGAATGTCCCGTGGGGCTGTGGCACGGTGGACAATTATTACACTGACCCCGGGTGGATAGCATTTGACTGGATCGACACGGTTTTTACTCCGTTCCTCCCTTTCGCTGTAATCCTGCTGCTCAACGCTCTGACAGTCCACCACATTTTAGTGGCCAGTCGGGTCCGTAAGGGGCTGAGGGGTGAGAGCAAGGGGGAGAACCGCAGTGACCCAGAGATGGAGAGCAGGAGGAGGTCTATGGTTTTACTCTTCACCATCTCCGGCAGCTTCATCCTCCTGTGGCTGACGCTGGTTGTAAACTTCGTCTATTATCAGACCACAGGAATTGGAAATGCTTGGAATGATTCTGAACATATCTTTAGCTACGTTGGGTATTTGCTGAGGAATGTCAGCTGCTGCACCAACACATTTATTTACGCGGTGACCCAGTCCAAGTTCAGGGAGCAGGTGAAGAGCGCGGTGAAATATCCGCTCACCTCAGTGCTTCGGCTCATTAATAAATCCCCGTCCTGAGTGCATCCATCCCAGAGGCAGCCGCAGTCTTTCGCTCCGGGATCCGGCTCCTGACATTAAACGCTGGAGCCATGAGGGAGGGAGGGAGGGAGGAGCTGGCCAAAGTTGACTGGAAAGATACACTAGCAGGGATGACAGTGGAACAACAATGGCAGGTGTTTCTAGGAATAATACAGAAGGTGCAGGATCAGTTCATACCTAGGAGGAAGAAAGGTTCCAAGGGGAGAAAGGGGTGACCGTGGCTGACAAGGGACATCAGGGACAGGATAAACATTAAAGCGAAGAAGTACAACGTAGCAATGATGAGCGGGAAGCAAGGGGATTGGGTAATGTTTAAAGAGCAACAGAAGATAACTAAACAGGCAATACGGGGAGAAAAGATGAGGGACGAAGGTAAGCTAGCCAAGAATATAAAGCAGGATAGTAAAAACTTCTTTAGGTATGTGAAGGGGAAAAAATTAGTTAAGACCAAAGTTGGACCCTTGAAGACTAAACAAGGTGAATTTATTATGGGGAACAAGGAAATGGCAGATGAGTTGAACAGGTACTTTGGATCTGTCTTCACCAAGGAGGACACAAACAATCTTCCTGATACAGTAGTGGCCAGAGAATCTGGGGTGCCGGAGGAACTGAAGGAAATCCACATTAGGCAGGAAATGGTGTTGGGTAGACTGATGGGACTGAAGGCTGATAAATCCCCAGGGCCTGATGGTCTGCATCTCTTTTTATTTTCACGTTTCGTTCCCTCTCTCTCTTTCAATCGTTTTATTGAAAGAAATAAACCTTTTTTTCCCACTCCACGCTCTTGTATTTTTAATGCGGTGTTTTGGCCCGGCCTCTGTCTGATCTGGGCGGAGAGGGGGAACGAGAAAGGAGGGGAGGAAGAGAGGAGAAAACTGGGACATGGTTGGTTTTACTGTTACAAAAATATATATTTACGCGCACACACGCACACCCCCCCCCACACACACACACACATAGACACACACATAAAGCTCCTAATAGGGGTCTTTTCTTGACAAATTTCACAGTTTCAACTAGAAATGAGAGGCTGAAGTGTGGGACAAATAGATAGTTTTCTCTTTCATCAATTAGCGTGTAAAGGACCAGAAATGTGAACACTTAGAGAGAGAGAGAAAGATGGAGACAGAGAGAGAACGAGGGAGAAGAGAAAAGGAAAGAGAGAGAGCGAGAGAGCCTCTTCTCTGGGGAGTGGGAGAGGGGGGGGGATCCAAAGAGGGCAGGCGATCGCAGAGGTGGGACCTACCTAGTGTGGGGGAGGGGAGTCTGTCCCCCAAATATCTGCCTCTCCCCCTCCATCCCCCTCTCCTTCCCTCCCTCTCTCGTCCCTCTCTCGATATCTCGTTTTGAGGGGGGGTAGGGAAGAGTGCAATGAAAGAGGGAGGCAGAGAGAGAGAGAGAGAGAGATAGCGGGAGAGAGGGAGATGGGGAGAGAGAGACGGGAAAAAGAGAGAGAGAGAGGCGGAAAAAAGAGAGAGGCGGGAAAAAGAGAGAGAGAGGCGGGAAAAACATAGAAACATAGAAATTAGGTGCAGGAGTAGGCCATTCGGCCCTTCGAGCCTGCACCGCCATTGAATATGATCATGGCTGATCATCCAACTCAGTATCCCGTACCTGCCTGCTCTCCATACCCTCTGATCCCCTTAGCCACAAGGGCCACATCTAACTCCCTCTTAAATATAGCCAATGAACTGGCCTCAACTACCCTCTGTGGCAGAGAGTTCCAGAGATCCACCACTCTCTGTGTGAAAAAATTCCTTCTCATCTCGGTCCTAAAGGATTTCCCCCTTATCCTTAAGCTGTGACCCCTTGTCCTGGACCTCCCCAACATCGGGAACAATCTTCCTGCATCTAGCCTGTCCAACCCCTTAAGAATCTTGTAAGTTTCTATAAGATCCCCTCTCAATCTCCTAAATTCTAGAGAGTATAAACCGAGTCTATGCAGTCTTTGTTCATAAGACAGTCCTGACATCCCAGGAATCAGTCTGGTGAACCTTCTCTGCACTCCCTCTATGGCAATAATGTCCTTCCTCAGATTTGGAGACCAGAACTGTACGCAATACTCCAGGTGTGGCCTCACCAAGACCCTATACAACTGAAGTAGAACCTCCCTGCTCCTATACTCAAATCCTTTTGCTATGAAAGCTAACATACGATTGGCTTTTTTCACTGCCTGCTGTACCTGCATGCCTACTTTCAATGACTGGTGTACCATGACACCCAGGTCGCGCTGCATCTCCCCTTTTCCTAATCGGCCACCATTTAGATAGTAGTCGGTTTTCCTATTTTTGCCACCAAAGTGGATAACCTCACATTTATCCACATTATACTGCATCTGCCAAACATTAGCCCACTCACCCAGCCTATCCAAGTCACCTTGCATTCTCCTAGCATCCTCCTCACAGCTAACACTGCCCCCCAGCTTAGTGTCATCCGCAAATTTGGAGATATTGCCTTCAATTCCCTCATCCAGATCATTTATGTATATTGTAAATAGCTGGGGTCCCAGCACTGAGCCTTGCGGTACCCCACTAGTCACTGCCTGCCATTGCGAAAACGACCCGTTAACTCCTACTCTTTGCTTCCTGTTTGCCAGCCAGTTCTCTATCCACATCAATACTGAACCCCCAATGCCATATGTTTTAAGTTTATATACTAATCGCTTATGTGGGACCTTGTCGAAAGCATTCTGGAAGTCCAGATACACCACATCCACTGGTTCTCCCCCATCCACGCTACTAGTTACATCCTCGAAAAACTCCACAAGATTCGTCAGACATGATTTACCTTTCGTAAATCCATGCTGACTCTGTCCAATGATTTCACCACTTTCCAAATATGCTGCTATCCCATCTTTAATAACTGACTCTAGCAGTTTCCCCACTACCGATGTTAGACAAACTGGTCTGTAATTCCCCGTTTTCTCTCTCCCCCCCTTCTTAAAAAGAGGGGTTACGTTTGCTACCCGCCAATCCTCAGGAACTACTCCAGAATCTAAAGAGTTTTGAAAGATTATCACTAATGCATCCACTATTTCCGGAGCTACTTCCTTAAGTACTCTGGGATGCAGCCTATCTGCCCTGGGGATTTATCGGCCTTTAATCCATTCAATTTACCCAACACCACTTCGCGACTAACCTGGATTTCACTCAAGTACTCCTTTGACCTGTGGTCCCATGCTATTTCCGGCAGATTGTTTATGTCTTCCTTAGTGAAGATGGAACCAAAGTAGTTATTCAATTGGTCCGCCGTATCCTTGTTCCCCATGATCAACTCACCTGTTTCTGACTGCAAGGGACCTACATTTGTTTTAACTAATCTCTTTCTCTTCACATATCTATAAAAACTTTTGCAGTCAGTTTTTATGTTCCCTGCCAGTTTTCTTTCATAATCTATTTTTCCTCTCCTAATCAAGCCCTTTGTCCTTCTCTGCTGGTCTCTGAATTTCTGCCAGTCCTCTGGTATGCTGCTTTTTCGGGCTACTTTGTACGCATCATCCTTTGCTTTGATACTATCCCTGATTTCCCTTGTTATCCACGGATGCACTACCTTCCCTGATCTATTCTTTTGCCAAATTGGGATGTACAATTTTTGTAGTTCATCCATGCAGTCTTTAAATGTCTTCCATTGCGTATCCACCGTCAACCCTTTTAGAATTGATTGCCAGTCAATCTTGGCCAATTCACGTCTCATACCCTCAAAGTTACCTTTCCTTAAGTTCAGAACCATTGTTTCTGAATTAACAATGTCACTCTCCATCCTAATGAAGAACTCGACCATATTATGGTCACACTTGCCCAAGGGGGCACGCACAATAAGACTGCTAACTAACCCTTCCTCATTACTCAATACCCAGTCTAAAATAGCCTGCTCTCTCGTTGGTTCCTCTACATGTTGATTTAGATAACTATCCCTCATACTTTCCAAAAAATCCTCTTCCTCAGCACCCCTGCCAATTTGATTCACCCAATCTATATGTAGATTGAATTCACCCATTATAACTGTTTTGCCTTTGTCGCACGCGTTTCTAATTTCCTGTTTTATACCATCCCCAACTTCACTACTACTGTTAGGTGGCGTGTACACAACTCCCACTAGCGTTTTCTGCCCCTTAGTGTTTTGCAGCTCTACCCATACCGATTCCACATTCTCCAAGCTAATGTCCTTCCTTTCCATTGCGTTAATCTCCTCTCTAACCAGCAACGCTACCCCACCTCCTTTTCCTTTCTCTCTATCCCTCCTGAATATTGAATATCCCTGGATGTTCAGCTCCCAGCCTTGGTCACCCTGGAGCCATGTCTCCGTGATCCCAACTATATCATACTCATTAATAGTTATCTGCACGTTCAACTCATCCACCTTATTACGAATACTCCTTGCATTGAGACACAAGGCCTTCAGGCTTGTTTTTACAACGCTCTTACCCCTTATACAATTTTGTTGAGAAGTGGCCCTTTTTGATTTTTGCCCTGGTTTTGTCTGCCTACCACTTTTACTTTTCACCTTGTTCCCTATTGGTTCCACCCTCGTTTTACACCCACCTGCCTCTCTGCTCTTGTACCCATCCCCCTGCCACATTAGTTTAAATCCTCCCCGACAGCACTCGCAAACACTCCCCCAAGGACATTGGTTCCTTTCCAGCCCAGGTGCAGACCGTCCTGTTTGTACTGGTCCCACCTCCCCCAGAAATGGTTCCAGTGCCCTAAAAATTTGAATCCCTCCCCCTTGCACCATTTTTCAAGCCACGTATTCATCTGCAATATCCTACTATTTCTACTCTGACTGGCCCGTGGTACTGGTAATAATCCAGAGATTATTACCTTTGAGGTCCTACTTTTGAGTTTATCTCCTAGCTCCCTAAATTCACCTTGTAGGACCTCATCCCTTTTTTTCCCTATATCGTTGGTGCCAATATGCACCACGACAACTGGCTGTTCACCCTCCCCCTCCAGAATGTTCTGCAGCCATTCAGTAACATCCCTGACCTTTGCACCAGGGAGGCAACATACCATCCTGGAGTCTCTTTTGCGGCTGCAGAAACGCCTATCTATTCCCCTGACAATTGAATCCCCTATTACAATAGCCCTTCCCCTCTTTTTCCCCCCATCATGTGCTGCAGAGCCACCCATGGTGCCATGAACTTGGCTGCTGCTGCATTCCCCTGATGAGCCATCTCCCTCAACAGTATCCAAAATGGTAAACCTGTTGAGTAGGGAGATGACCGCAGGGGACTCCTGCACTATCCGCCTACTGCTTTGCTGGCTATTGGCCACCCGCTCCCTTTCTGTCCTCTTACCTTTTACCTCTGGCGTGACCAACTCGCTGTATGTGCTGTCCACGACTTTCTCTGCATTGTGGATGCTCCAGTATGAATCCAGCCGCAGCTCCAATCGTTCAATGCGGTCTGCCAGGAGCTGCAGCTGGACACACTTCCTGCAAATGTAGTCATCAGGGACACCGACCATATCCCTGATCTCCCACATGTTGCAGGCTGAGCAAACCACGGGAACAATCTCCACTGACATCTTACTATTAAATATATATTTTTTTTTAATTTATTTTTATTTAATTATTTTTATTAAACACAAAACTTTATTCTTTAAACTTTACTAATAAATACTGAATCCCTAACACCCAGAATCCTTAGCTCCCAGAATCCTTAGCTCCCAGAATCCTTAGCACCCAGAATCCTTAAACCTGAAGACAGTAATGTAGAAATGTAAACCCCGGGTTGCAGCCAATCAGCTGCTTCCTCTGGTCCTCTTCAACCAATCAGAACCTTCCACCAGATTCCCTCACTGGAAGATGGAACGTTGCAGATTGTGGTCTCACAGCGCAGGTAGCTCCCCCCTCACTGACCCACGGCTCCCCGGGCCTCTGTGAAAAGCAAGCCCCGCGCTAGCTTTATACTCACAGCGCAGGTAGCTCCACCCTCTGTCTCCAACGGCTCCCCGGGCCTCTGTGAAAAGCAAGCCCCGCGCTAGCTTTATACTCACAGCAGGTAGCTCCACCCTCACTGACCCACGGCTCCCCGGGCCTCTGTGTCAGCAAGCCCCGCGCTAGCTTTATACTCACAGCAGGTAGCTCCACCCTCTGTCTCCAACGGCTTCCCGGGCGGGAAAAAAAGAGAGAGAGAGAGGCGGGAAAAAGAGAGAGAGAGGCGGGAAAAAGAGAGAGAGAGGCGGGAAAAAGAGAGAGAGAGGCGGGAAAAAGAGAGAGAGAGGCGGGAAAAAGAGAGAGAGAGGCGGGAAAAAGAGAGAGAGAGGCGGGAAAAAGAGAGAGAGAGGCGGGAAAAAGAGAGAGAGAGGCGGGAAAAAGAGAGAGAGATGTAGATGTTAGTGCATGTCCCTTTAATTGTAGGTTGTGTAGCCACTCCCCTTTCACCAAGTATATTACTGTCTCTCCATCCCTGGTACCCCCTCTAGTAAAGCGTGCAGACCATGTACAACTAGGGCATCGATATATGTGATTAATAAAGACTCGGTAAAGAAACACTGTGTACGTGTTAACTCCTTTACATGGTGTCAGTCGTTTTGAATTGCGCGCCTCCTGTTTATCGGGTTTAGTTTTTTTTTGCCCCAGTTACCCTTCCCTGCCTGGTTATGGCTTCCTCCTGCCGCAAGCCTGAGTCCCTTGTCTTTGACGACGACATCGCTCACCGGTGGAATGTGTTCCGCCGGGATTTTCGGCATTATGTGGCTATCGTGCACCCGGGAGTTTCCTCTGCCATTAAAGCGTCGCTGCTATTGAATCTAGCCGGCTCCAAGGCTCTGGAGCGCTCTGAATCGTTTGAGTACGGGCCGGATGAGGACCCCGAGGACCTTGACTGTCTACTGGGAAAGTTCAACGAGATGTGCGATGTGCCCACGAACTCTATTCTGGAGCGTTTTAAGTTTTTTGGACGTCGTCAGAAACCCGGTGAGTCTGTCGGCAACTTCTACGCTGACCTACGGCACCTGGCTAGGCGATGCCACCTGAATGACGCTACCCCAGAGACCCTGACCCGCGATGTCTTGGTGTATGGTCTACGAAATGAAAAGCTGCGGTTGGAGCTCCTGTGTAAGGCAGACTTGACTCTCCAGGCTGCCCTGCATGCTGCAAAGATGTCTGAGGCTGTTATCTCTGCTGCACCACCCCCTGATCATGAGGTTCGGGCAGCTACCGTCGCAACCCGCCGTCCTGCTCAGCAAACTCGCCGTGGGGCCAGCTATGGTTCAAGTTCCAAGCTGGAGAAGCGCTGCCCGAACTGTAACTTTGTGACTCATCGTTTCAACGTGTGCCCTGCGGTGGGAAAGATTTGTAACTTCTGCAACAAGCCTAACCACTTCTCGTCAGCATGCAGAGCTAGAAAAAATCCTGCCCAGCAACAGCGCAGGCACTCTAATTACCTGGTACGGGATGGTACTGCGTCTGGTTCTTATCACTCTCCTGACAACCTCCCACTGTCTGATTCGGACTCTTCTCAGAGTGAGCTCAGCGTGTTTTCAGTTAGGAAGGCACCTGCTCGGATAACAGACCCTACTGTGCAAGTTACTGTCAATGGTTCTACGTTCTCTGCCAAGGTCGATACTGGGGCCGCCACGAACGTTATGTCTACTAGCCTTTTCAAGAAGATAAGGAATAATGAGCGAGTCACTGTTGAGCGCTCTGTCCTTCGTGCTTATGGGGGAGGGTTGCTTGTCCCTGTGGGGAAGGCTACCCTGAACTGTGAAGTGCTAGAGACCGTTCGGCCCCTCTCCTTCTTCCTGGTTAACGAGAAATGTGTTACACTGCTCGGCGTTCGGGCATGCCAAGACCTCGGATTGGTCAATTTTCACCGGGAGATCCGTTTAGTTCAGCAACCTTTGGACCCGTTAGCCGAGTACCCCGATCGGTTTGACAATGCGCTGGGGATGCTCCCCTGCAGTTATGAGATCTCTCTAAAACCTGACGTGGATCCAGTTATACGCCCTCCACACCGGGTCTCCTTTGCGATGAAGGATAGGGTCGAGTCCACCCTTCGGGACATGGTGGCTACAGGCATTCTGAAAGAGGTGAGCGAGCCCACTCAGTGGGTCTCCACCATGGTGGTTGCTGCCAAGAAGGACAAGAGTGAGCTACGGATCTGCATCAACCCCAAAGATTTGAACCTGGCTATCAAGTGCCCGCACTATCCCATGCGTACTGTCGAAGATGTTGCTGCACAGGTTGGCCCTGCCACTGTGTTTTCGGTGCTGGATGCTAAGAGCTCATTCTGGCAGATACCGCTAGATGAACAATCGTCCTACCTGACGACCTTTGCCACTCCCTTTGGGAGGTTCCGATTCCTGCGCATGCCGTTCAGGATCAGCTCCGCCAGTGAAGTTTTCCAGAGGACGATGGAACAGCTGTTTGCGGGGCTCCCGTGCGCTATCATTGTAGATGACATCTTGGTGTATGGTAAAGATGTGGAACAGCACGACCACAACCTCCGACTAGTTTTGGATCGAGCTCGGGAGGTAAATCTAAAGCTCAACCCTAGTAAATGCCGGTTCCGTGTCCCGGAGGTCACTTATGTGGGACACGTCTTCACAGCGTCCGGGCTGAAGCCCGACCCACAGAAGACCGCTGCTATCTCGGAGATGCCTGCTCCTGTGGATGTGCCTAGCCTCCAGCGTTTCCTTGGCATGGCAAATTACTTGGGAAAATTCATCCCCGATCTGAGCGAGTTGAGTGCCCCTTTAAGGGACTTGGTGAAGAAAGACACTGCATGGTCCTGGTTCCCACAACACCAGGCTGCTTTCAATATGCTGCGTTCGAAGCTTGTCTGCACTCCGACGCTGCAATATTTCGATTTGAACCGTCCTATTGTCCTCACGTGCGATGCTTCAAAGTTCGGGCTGGGTGCTGCTTGTTTGCAAGTTCATGATGGGGTCCAGTTACCCGTGTCCTTCGCGTCTCGCACGATGACTCCAGCTGAGCAGCGCTATGCCCAGATCGAAAAGGAACTGCTGGCTGTTGTGTTTGCATGTTCAAAATTTAAGGACTATATCCTGGGAACTGAATTCTCTATTGAGACCGACCACCAGCCTCTGGTCACCATCCTCGGCAAGCCGATTCACACTGCCTCCTCCAGGCTGCAGCGGATGATGCTGCAGCTGCAGCGTTTTACCTTCTCCGTAGTGTACCGTAGAGGCAAGGACATGTTTATTGCTGACACGCTATCTCGGGCTCCTCTGGCTTCGACCACTCGTCACCCTTACGAGGCTTCAGGTATGATTGTCCTGAACGTCAACTTTGTTCCTTCAAAACAACTACAGTGCTTAGTTAAACACACTGCTGCTGACGCCTCGCTCCAACAGCTAGCTGCGGTCATTCAAAGGGGTTGGCCCGAGCGACGTTCTTCCCTGCCCGCCGCGGCAGTGCCCTACTTCCTAGTCCGTGACGAGCTGGTGCTACGAGATGGAGTTATCGTTAAGGGTCATAAGGTTGTGGTACCTGAGGCTCTTCGCCAACAGTATTTCGACACCGCGCATCGGGGTCACCCTGGCGCCGAGGCCACTCTCTCTATCGCCCAAAGCCAGTTTTATTGGCCTGATATGGCTGTGTATTTTCGGGACCGGGTGTCATCTTGCCCTACCTGCAACAGTCTCGCCCCGCAACAGCAGCGTTTGCCCCTTCTGCAGCAGCCCGCACCGGACCTGCCATGGTCGGCGCTGGCAACGGACATTTTTGAGTGGCACGGCAAGCACTTCTTGGTGCTTGTCGACTCTTACTCCAACTGGTATGAGGTCGACCAGCTGTTTTCTCTCTCCTCTTCTGCTGTTATCACGAAGCTGCGCCGCCACTTCGCGACCTTTGGATCACCAGCGAGCCTGCAGTCAGACAACGGCAGCCAATTTACCAGTGCGGAGTTCAAGGACTTTGCTGACCGCTGGAACTTTCGGCATTACACTAGTAGCCCTGAGTACCCTCAGAGCAATGGCCTGGCCGAGCGTGCTGTTCGCAGCGCAAAGGACTTGTTGAATCGCTGCCGCGCATCGAAGTCTGACATTTACCTCGCCCTCCTCAACCTGCGAAACATTTCCCGTGACGGTGTTCTGGGATCCCCGGCGCAGCGCCTCATGTCCCGGGTTACTCGACCTCCCATTCCGGTGGCCCAGCAGACTCTTACCCCAGCTGTTGTAAAACCTGCCGTGGTCCGTGAGCGTATTGCTACCAAGCGGTCCATTCAAAAGCGATCCTATGACAGGTCTTGCCGTGCCCTGCCTCCTCTGTCTCCTGGTCAGGTTGTCCGCATGCATTCCACCTCCGGTCACCCTGGCCTTGCGGTTGTTGTTGGGACGGCTGGTTCACCTCGCTCCTATCTGGTGAACCTCGATGGTACTGTTTACCGTCGGTCCAGGCGGCACCTCCGCCTGGTGAACGAGCCCTCTCCTCCTCCTCCTGCTGACCCCCATGCTCCCCCTCTGTCCGCTCTCCCGCCTGTAGCGGTCGCTAAGCCTGTGCCTGCTCGCCCTGTCCCGGTTCTTCTCCCTGTGACTGTTCCTGTGTCTCCAGCCATCTCTTCCCCATCGCCAGGTCGCTCGCCTCCAATCCCTTTGTCACCACGCAAGTCCCCACATTGTAGTCCTCCTGTCGTGGGGTCTCCCCCGGTGCCCGTTTCTTTGGGGGGAGAGGGTGTGAGCGGGGTTCGTACCCGCTCGGGGCGGATTGTAAGGGCGCCTGACCGTTATGGCGATTATATTTGATTGCTGCTATTTTGCTGTCTATCCTTTTCCAGTTGCTCTAGTGTATGAGACATGGTCGGCTGTCACGTTCCTTTCTTTTGCAAGAGGAAGGATGTAGATGTTTAGTGCATGTCCCTTTAATTGTAGGTTGTGTAGCCACTCCCCTTTCACCAAGTATATTACTGTCTCTCCATCCCTGGTACCTCCTCTAGTAAAACGTGCAGACCATGTACAACTAGGGCATCGATATATGTGATTAATAAAGACTCGGTAAAGAAACACTGTGTACGTGTTAACCTCTTTACAGAGAGGCGGGAAAAAGAGAGAGAGAGGCGGGAAAAAGAGAGAGAGAGGCGGGAAAAAGAGAGAGAGAGGCGGGAAAAAGAGAGAGAGAGGCGGGAAAAAGAGAGAGAGAGGCGGGAAAAAGAGAGAGAGAGGCGGGAAAAAGAGAGAGAGAGGCGGGAAAAAGAGAGAGAGGCGGGAAAAAGAGAGAGAGAGGCGGGAAAAAGAGAGAGAGGCGGGAAAAAGAGAGAGAGAGGCGGGAAAAAGAGAGAGAGAGAGGCGGGAAAAAGAGAGAGAGAGGCGGGAAAAAGAGAGAGAGCGGGAAAAAGAGAGAGAGAGAGGCGGGAAAAAGAGAGAGAGGCGGGAAAAAGAGAGAGAGAGGCGGGAAAAAGAGAGAGAGAGACGGGAAAAAGATAGAGAGAGGCGGGAAAAAGAGAGAGGGAACGAGAGAAAGGGAAGAGAGAGAGGGAGAGACAGGGATAGAGAGAGGGGGGCGCGAGAGGGAGAGAGGGGGAGAGAGGAGTAGGTAGAGAGAACGTATTTGGGATAGAGAGAGGGTGGAGAGAGATGGTGAGAAAGGGAGAGACAGGGAGAGAGAGAGAGAGAGAGAAGGGGAGAGGGAAAGGGGGGAAGAGAGAGGCAAAGAGAGAGGGGGAGAGGTTAGCTGGAGAGGGAGAGATAAGTGGGGACAGACAGACAGAGGGGGTGAGAGAGAGGGCGGGGAGAGAGAAGGGGAAAAAGAGAGGAGAGAGGGAGGGAGAGAGGAAGAACGAGGGAGAGAGGGTGACGTGGAGCGAGAGAGTGCATAGAGAGAGGGGGAAAGAGAGAAAAAGGGAGAGAAAGAGGGTGGAAGAGAGAGGAGGGTGTGGAGAGAGAGAACGAGAACCAGAGAGACAGAAAAGGAGAGAGAGAGCGAGAGAGGCACAGAGATAGAGGGTTAACGAGAAAGAAAGGACAAGAGACAGAGAGAGAAGGAGTGAAAGTGAAAACTAGAGAGATAGAGAGAGGGAAAAAGATAGAGAGAGAACGATAGAGAGAGACGGGGACAGAGAGAGAGGGCGAAAGAGAAGGAGAACGAGAGAAATAAATAAATATGTTAGGCAGCAGTCCCCTCTTTCAGACCAGTCAAATCAACGTGTACCTAAAATGTACTGTTCAAACTAAAAGCTGTATAAACTGAATCAGACTTACAGATGGGCTTCAGATAGTGGAGATAAATTCATCATGGCACTGAACTCACAAATAAAATACTGAAATTCAAGACAAACCCATATGAGACTACTAGAGATGGTGTAAACATGGCTATAAATGTCATGAATATGATCTTTCACAAGGCAGCTATCAAAGCTGACCTTGTGAAACAGAAGAGAAAAATTATCAAAAAACACAACCATGAAAAATGGTTCAACCATGAGTGTAAAAATGTCAGAAAAGATCTGTGGAAAATATCGAACCAAAAACACCGTCAACCAAACAATCCAGACTTACGTATTAGATATAATGAAACTCTTAAACGGTATAAACACACTATTAGGAACAAAAGACAAAATTACACTCATAAAAGACTTGAAGAAATTGAAAATTCCGTAAATCAAAACCAATTTTGGGATGTGTGGAATAACGTGAGCACAACAAAACTACAAACATTACCAATTCAAGACGGTGATATCTGGAGAGCACATTTCAAAAATCTATATAAAGACATCCCCATCAATAAAATAAACTCAAATTATTCTCCTATCAAAGAAAAACTCCAAACACTAGAAACAATAATTAAAGATTATCAAAATCCCCTTGATTCCCCAATTACTTTGGAAGAATCGACCATAAAAATAAAATCTCTTCGCCCAAAGAAAGTGTGTGGTCCAGACAGCATTAAAAATGAAATGCTGAAGTACAGCACTCCGGAGATGCAGGACATAGAGCTTAGGCTGCTCAACATCACACTACGCTCAGGCTATTTCCCTGATATTTGGTGTCAAGGGTTTATTTCACCCATTTATAAGAGTGGAAACAAATTAGACCCAAATAATTATCGTGGCTTCTGTGTCAGTAGCTGCCTAGGGAAGTTATTCTGCAGTATCCTAAATAACAGAATGCAGGATTTCCTTAACAAATACAACATTCTCAGTAAAAAACAAATTGTCTTCCTCCCAAAACACCGTACCACTGACCACATTTATACCCTCCACACTCTCATTGAAAAACATGTACACCAAGCAAAAAATGGGAAAATATTTACGTTTTTTTTTTTTTTGTTTTTTTTTGGAATATTTTTTATTAGAAGTATAAATACAGGTATAAGTACAAGTATAAGTACATATAAAAACAACGTTCTTGATAAAGAGATAGGTAATAATTACCATGTTTTATTATATATACTTCTAAACATTTTATTGTAGTTTTTTTTATATAGTGAAAAGTAGGAAAGTGTGAAAAATGATTAACATAAAGATAGTTATAAAATAACCAAAAGAAAAAAGTAAATAAAATGACAGTGGTATATTATACAAACAGTATTTATATAATAATATATCCGTGATCAATAATGTATTATTCTTCATCTAATCCTTCGTTCAGGTCTCGATCAGGTCTACAAACCGAGTCATATTGATCCCTTAAGATATTCAAGGAATGGAGACCAAATCACATTAAATTGGTCTAACTTGCCTAAAAGGGCAAGTCTTATTCTTTCCAAGTGTAAAGTCTCCGCCATTCCTGAAATCCACAATTTGATTGTAGGGGGTATGGGGCCTTTCCAAAATTGTAAAATTAATTTTTTACCAATTATTAAACTATAATCTATGAAAGTTCTTTGTCCTGTCGTGAGTAATTGATCCCTTTCTAATATTCCCAATATTATTAATTTTGGGTCTGGAACTAGATTCTTATTTACAACATTCAAGATTACCTTAAATATTTCCAGCCAAAAAAATCGTAATTTTTATACAAGTTGTAAAAGAATGTGTTAAATTAGCTTCTGGGCATTGGCATTTGTCACATATAGGAGATACATTAGAAAATATTCTATGTAATTTAGATTTTGAAAAATGCAATCTATGTAAAACTTTGAATTGTATCAGAGAATGTCTAGAATTTAATGAACAATTATGTATATATCGTAAACTTTCATCCCAGATATCAGATTCGATTGTTTCACCCATTTCATTTTCCCATAGTTGTCTGTACTTTTCCGTATTGGGTATATCATTTTCTAATAAAATATTATAAATGTATGATATTAATTTTTCCGTGTTTGGGTGTTTATTTAAGCATTCATCTAGAATTCCCGTCTTTCTCTTTTTATATTCCTGTGCAGTTGTTTTAATGTAGTCAGTTATTTGTAGATATCTGAAGTAATGTTCAGAGTGTAGTCCATATATTTCCTGTATTTCTTTAAATGAAAGATACAGATTGTCCCTGTAAAGGTCACTGATCTTATTAATTCCTTGATTTTTCCATTGTAAGAATCCTAAATTTTCCAGGGATGGTTTAAAACTTACATTATTAACAATGGGAAGAACTAATGGGATATCTTCAAGTTTTAACGTTCTTTTTAACTGTCTCCAAATATTAATTCCACTATTAATTATTGGGTTTTCTCGATAAGTATTCTTAAATATTTTAATTTTAGAAAAGAATATGGAACTGATTTCATACGGTAAGGGGTCTTCCTTTTCCATAAGTAACCAGTTTGGATTTTCATCAAGTTCCACCCACCAAAAGTTCATATTCTTAATATTAACTGACCAGTAATAAAATATAAAATTAGGTAATGTTAAACCTCCATTAATTTTCGATTTGCATAAATATTTTTTATTTATTCTATGGCTCCTATAGTCCCAAACAAAATTATTGACTATAGGGTCAACCTTTTTAAAAAACTTCTTAGAAAGATATATCGGGATCATTTGAAATAAATATAATAATTGTGGGAGAAAAATCATTTTTATCGCATTAATTCTACCTATCATTGAGATAGGTAGAGTTCTCCAATATAGAATATTCTTAGATAATTTATTTAGTATAGGTAAAAAATTATATTTAAATAAAGAATCATATTTTTTTGTAACGCGAATTCCTATGTACTTAATCTGTTCATTAACAATCTTAAAAGGAAATTGTTTTAATATAGTTAAATTATCTTGTGTTAATGGCATAAGTTCACTTTTATTCCAATTGATTCTATATCCAGAAAACGAGCCGAATTGAGTTATTAAATTCAATAAATTAGGTATGCTAATTTCAGGTTTTTTTTAATATATAATAATACGTCATCTGCATATAGAGAAATTTTATTTCTTGTTTCGTTAGTTTCATATCCAAAAATTTCGGGGTGTAATCTTACCCGAGTGGCTAATGGTTCTATAGCCAACGCAAATAATAATGGTGATAGGGGACAACCTTGTCTGCATCCTCGAAATAAATTAAATTTGGTGGACATCATTTGGTTAGTTAAGATTCTAGCAGTTGGATTAGTATATAGTAATTTGATCCATTTTATAAACTTATCTCCCAAATTTAACTTTTCCATAACCGCAAACAAATATGGCCATTCAACTTGGTCAAAAGCTTTCTCTGCATCTAACGATATTATTACTAAGTCTTTATTATAACTCCTTTTCGAGTATATAATATTAAACAATCGTCTCAAGTTATATGATGAGTATCGTTTAGGTATGAATCCTGTTTGATCCGGGTGTATTATTTTATTAATCACTACACTTAATTTTTTAGCTAATATTTTAGTTAATATCTTTTGATCCGTATTTAAGAGAGCAATAGCTCTATATGATCCCGGATCATCTAGGTCTTTATCCATTTTTGGTATGAGTGTTATAATGGATTCGTTTAGTGTTTCTGGTAAACTCTGTTGCGCATATATATATATATTCGTAAAGTGTCTTCAAATAAGGTGTTATCAGATCCTTGTATGATTTATAAAATTCCGAACCAATACCATCTGGCCCTGGAGTTTTCCCGTTTTTTTAATGATATAATAGAATCCTCAATTTCTTTAACTGTTATTTCAGCATTTAATAGTTTTGTATCATCTACATCCAATCCTATTAGATTACAGTCATTTAAGAATGTATTAATTCCTATCTGATTTTCAGTCATTTTGGATGAATATAAATCTTTATAATATTGTAAAAATCTCTCATTAATATCGTTATTTTGTGTTAAGAATTCACCATTTTCTGATTTAATCCGATGTATTATTTTTTCTCCCTCTATTTTTCGTAATTGGCGAGGGAGTAATTTTTGTGGTTTGTCCCCAAATTCAAATTGTATTTGTTTTGTGTATTGATATAATTTAACCACTTGGTCAGCATATATCTTATTTAATTTATATTTTAATGCAGTAATTTTATTATGTGTTATCATTGTAGGGTTGAGAGCATTTTCTATATCTAATTGTTTTATCTCCGTTTCCAGAATATTTTGTTCCTTCCGCTTTTCTTTGTTGTAAAATGCTTGTGAAGATATCATAATTCCACGAGTAAAAGCCTTAAAAGTTTCCCATAGTAGGGATGGAGATATTTCTGGTTTATCGTTTATTTCAAAAAAAGTCTTAATCTGCTTTATAATATATTCATTAGTTGATTTATCCTTCAAAATATGTGGATTAAGTCTCCATTGTCCTCGTATTTTCATGTTATCATTAAATTTAATATTAAATGTTAATGGAGCGTGATCTGAAATAATGATACTGTGGTATTTAGAGTTATAGATGTATGGAATAAGCTTTATATCTACAAGGAAATAGTCAATTCTAGAATATGTTTTATGTACTGAGGAGTAAAATGAATAATCTCGTCCTGTTGGGTGTTCCATTCTCCAAACATCTAACTTTACTAGTATCAATGTATGCATTTATTAAATCACTGGAGTGTGATTTAAATTTCCTCTGTCCTGACGATCTATCTAAATAAGGATCTAAAGTACAATTTAAATCTCCTCCAATTATTAAATTATGTTGTGCATGATCAGGAATTGTATTAAATATTTTCTTTTAAAAAATTGGACTGTCAAAATTTGGGCCATATATATTGGCTAATATTACTTTTTGAGCATATAATTCCCCCGTTACAATAATAAATCTTCCATCTTTATCAATTATAGTTGATGTATGCTTGAATAAAGTACCTTTACGTATCAGTATTGCTACGCCTCTAGATTTATGAGTAAAAGAGGAATGATATATTTTGTCAATCCATTTAGCCTTTAATCTATGCTCGGCATCTTTTTTTAAATGTGTCTCTTGAAGAAACATAACATCAATTTTAAGTGCTTGCAAATGTGCCAATACTTTGCCCCTTTTAATAGGTTCATTAAGACCTTTAACATTCCAACTGCCAAAGATTATTCCCTCATTCCCCCAATTCTTTTTTAAGTCCTGCATTTTATTTAAGGTGGTCTATAATGGTTCACATGTCTCAGCTCGACATACCCGACCTTACCCCCGAACTCCGGATGGACGAGTTTCAAGATTTTCAAATGTCTCGCACGGATATATCTTTTCTGATTACGAGTCCACTGTGATGTAAAAAAATAAAAACATGAGGTAATATAAAAAAACAGAAGATAGGAAAAAGGGTTAGTAAATAGTGAAAAGTAAGGAAAAACTACAGCTATAGTAGGTGCAGTTAGTGAAAGCCATACTAGCATGGCTAGCCATCTACAGACTTCCAGTGTAGATGATGTTAACTCGCCAGCTCCATAAGTCCTTAAAGTTATTGTCTTACAAAAGGTATTTTCGTTGGCGCCATCATGAGGTGAAGACGCCCTGCCACCCAGCTCCATAAGAATGTTGAAGAAAACGGGGTAAAAAACACTGAAAAAAGACTTACTTGCCGTCTGAAATCTCAGTACTGATTAGTACAGAATTGGTGACTGACGTTATCAGCCCTGCGCCATGCAACGGACCCCATAAGAAAGACTGAAAACCCGGCTACCGACCACTCGGGATCCAGTAGGCCATTCTGAAGCCTCGGTCTCGGGTAGAACCCGATCCCAGAAAGACATTGCAGGAAAAAAACCTTCTGGAGCTGAAGAAGTTAAAACGAAACTGGAGATGGAAGGATTGAAAACTCTTATTGAAAAAGAGATGGCAAGTATCAAAACCGAACTATTGAATTTAAAGAAAGATATGAAAAAGTTGAATATTAAGGAAGAAGTTGAAAAAATTAATGAAGTGAAAGATTTGAAAACTGAAATAAAAGACTTGAAGACTGAAATCACTGAATCTGCTCAAGCACTGAAAAAAGAGATTACGGACAAGTTAAAAGAGCAGAACAAACAGATGAAAATTAAAATCGAAACCCTGGTGAAGGACAAGCTGTCTGAAGTCGAAGCAGCATTAAATTTACATTCGACAGATATAAGCATTATTAAAGACTTAGCCGAAGCATCGGCTCGGGACTCAGACAGAGATATACAACGCTTATCTGAACTTCTGGACAAGATAACAGAAAAATGCACGGAGTTGGAAGGCTACCAAAGAAGGTCGAATCTTAGAATTGTGGGTATTCCGGAAGGCATGGAGCAGAATAACCCACGAGGATTTACAGCAGATTTACTGCAACAAGTTTTAGCCTTGGATCAGAAACCCTTACTGGCTCGTGCACATAGAGTAAAGAGGCGTTTTACAGGACCTGGTGCTCCCCCAAGACAAATGATTTTAAAAGTACAGAATGATTACGAACTGGAAGAAATGATGGGTAAGATTGTAAGAAGTAAAAATCTTACTTTTGAAGGAACACGAATCAGTATTTACCGAGATTATCCTGCTGAAGTTGCCAAGAAATGAAACGCATTCAGGGAGACTAAAAGAATTCTGAGAGAATTGAAGGATGTAAGGTACACTCTGAGATACCCCGCTACCTTGAGGGTGACCTATGACAATCAAGATAATTTCTTCAAGAACCCACAAAATGCACTGGACTTTGCGCAGGGGATTAAGAATCAAGAAGAAGACTGAATAATATTTCACCTTTGAACTATATTAATGAATAAACTGTATGTTTGCATTTGGTTTAAAGGATTACCGGAATATGGACTGGTTATAGTCTGGCTACAATCAAGAAAGATGAAGAAATGAGTGGACTGGGTCCCTACATCAAAGAGTGGACTGGACTTTCTCTTATGGATATTATTAATTAGAATAATAACAATACTAATAGAAATAATTAATACATAATAAAATACTAATATACTAAAACCTAACCGGTAGTACTGTTACTAACTAAAACAATAATAAATACTAATCACTAAGGCTTAGGTATAAGTAACTTTCTTATTACTTCCCACATATATATACTTTACTCATCAATAATTAATACTAATCTACATAAAATTAAAAGAAATAGTAATTAGTAAATTTCCTAAGATCATACATTTGATTATACCAATAATAGTTAAGATTTCCTTGATCTTTGCATTTAAATATGTTATAGGATTGATGAAACATTTTAGAATTATATATTCCCGTTAAAAATATATTTGCCTGTTTTATTGTCTTTGAGAAAGCATTTGACTATTTGGCACGAAGGGCTCTATTACAAACTTCTCTGTTGTGGTATTGGAGGAAAGGTGTATGACCTCATCAAATCAATGTATCCGAATAATAAATGGTGTTAAAATTGGGGACAAATGCACTGATCTCTTCGTCCAGAGAAGAGATAAGAAGGGTTCAACCACCAACCCAGCAAATTATCGTCCTGTTTCACTAACAAGTACTTGCTGTAAATTGCTGGAGCATATCATTGATAGTAATCTGATGCGTCACGTGAGCAAACATCATATTCTTGCCAACAACCAACATTCATTTAGGAGGCATAGATCATGCGAGTCTCAGCTTATCCTGACAACAAATGACCTGGCCATGCACCTTGACAGTAACGTCATCATGGATTTAGTTATACTGGACTTTTCTTAAGCATTTGATGTCATCCCACACCAGAGACTGCTTCGGAAGCTTGACTTCTACGGTATTCATTCCAACACGAAACAATGGATTTCCAGTATCCTGACAAAATGTCTTCAGCGTGTGTGTGTGAACGGAAAGAGCTCCAATTGGCACCCAGTGTTGAGTGGTACACCCCAGGGCACAGTACTTGGCCCACACCTATTTTTGCTTTACATCCATGACATCCATGAAAAAGTCGCAAGTACGACCAGACTATTCGCTGATGATTGTTTGCTGTACTGTCCAATTAAGTCAGCTGATGATGAAGATGCTCTCCAAAAGGATCTCGATATTATGGTCGAGTGGTCACAACAATGGGGCATGCAGTTCAACCCTTCCAAATGTGAAACCATGCGTGTCACCAGAAAGAGGAATCCAAGCGTCACATCTTACAACATACTTGGTGCCACCCTTGAAGAATCCAAACAAACCAAGTATCTTGGCATCAAATTGCAGAATGATCTACGTTGGAATGGTCAGACTCATCATGTAACAGTGAAAGCAACAGGTGTCCTAAACTTCCTGAGGCGCAACTTCCATCATTGTTCAGCTTCTGTCAAGGAGAAGCTGTATTTCATCCTCGTTAGACCTCATCTGGACTACGCAGTTGCAGCTTGGGACCCATACACAGATAAAAACATTTAATCCATCGAACGTGTCCAAAGACAGGCCGCTCGATTTGTTACTAACACCTACGAGAGAGAAGCGAGTGTCACCAAACTTCTGAATTCTCTGGGGTGGAACCCTCTCCAAGACAGACGTGAAGCTCACCGTTTCACCTATTTTTCCAAATGTTAAATGGTCAGCTAGACACAGATCACAAGACCTACACCAACCCCAAACCAATTAGGAGCAACGAGGGCATTCGATCCAATTTGTGGTCCCAGCCACAAAGACAGATGTGTACAGCAATTCGTTCTTTCCACGCACTATTAAAGCATGGAATAATCTCCACCAAGCCACGGTTGCCCAGACAGATGCAACTAAATTTAAAGTGGCACTTTCTTTCCAATAACCCTCTCTGGCTAAACCCCTCCCTTCACCGCCTCCAGTTTAAATTCCAGTTGGAATATTTTGGAGGACCAAGGAACCAAGGACCAAGAACCAAGAGGCATCCGGCAAGGCTGCAATCTGAGCCAGACACTGATTAATGTATATATCAACGATTTGGCAGTACAGTTGGACCAGAGCACAGCACTGGGCCTCCGTCTCCTGGACGGAAAGGTAAAATCCCCGTTTTATGTGGATGACTTGGTTCTGCTGTCCCCCACAGAACAGGGACTGCAGCAACAGTAAATCCAAAGGGTTTCTACAGATATATTAATAGCAAAAGGATAACAAGGGATAAAATTGGTCCATTGGAGAGACCGAGTGGACAGCTATCTGCAGAGCCAAAAGAGATGGGGGAGATATTGAACAATTTCTTTTCTTCGGTATTCACCAAGGAGAAGGATATTGAATTATGTGAGGTAAGGGAAACTAGTAGAGTAGCTATGGATACTATGAGTTTCAAAGTAAAAGAAGTACTGGCACTTTTGAAAAATATAAAAGTGGATAAGTCTCCAGGTCCTGACAGGATATTCCCTAGGACATTGAGGGAAGTTAGTGTAGAAATAGCCGGGGCTATGACAGAAATATTTCAAATGTCATTAGAAACTGGAATAGTCCCCGAGGATTGGCGTACTGCGCATGTTGTTCCATTGTTTAAAAAGGGTTCTAAAAGTAAACCTAGCAATTATAGACCGGTTAGTTTGACTTCAGTAGTGGGCAAATTAATGGAAAAGATACTTAGAGATAATATATATAAGTATCTGGATAAAGAGGGTCTAATTAGAAAGAGTCAACATGGATTTATGCCTGGAAGGTCATGTTTGACTAATCTTCTTGAATTTTTTGAAGAGGTTACTAGGGAAATTGACGAGGGTAAAGCAGTGGATGTTGTCTATATGGACTTCAGTAAGGCCTTTGACAAGGTTCCTCATGGAAGGTTGGTTAAGAAGGTTCAACTGTTGGGTATAAATGCAGGAATAGCAAGATGGATTCGACAGTGGCTGAATGGGAGAAGCCAGAGGGTAATGGTGGATGGCTGTTTGTCGGGTTGGAGGCAGGTGACTAGTGGGGTGCCTCAGGGATCTGTGTTGGGTCCTTTGTTGTTTGTCATGTACATCAATGATCTGGATGAAGGGGTGGTAAATGGTAAATTGGATTAGTAAGAATGCAGATGATACCAAGATAGGGGGCGTTGTGGATAATGAAGAGGATTTCCAAAGTCCACAGAGCGATTTAGGCCAGTTGGAAAAATGGGCTGCAAGAGTTTAATGCTGCACCTTGGCAGGACAAATCAAAATAGGATGTACATGGTGAATGGTAGGGAATTGAAGAATTGAAGAATACAGTTGAACAGAGGGATCTTGGAATAACCGTGCATAGTTCCTTGAAGGTGGAATCTCATATAGGGGTGGTAAAGAAAGCTTTTGGTATGCTAGCCTTTATAAATCAGAGCATTGAGTATAGAAGCTGGGATGTAATGTTAAAATTGTACAAGGCATTGGTGAGATCAAATCTGGACTATGGTGTACAATTTTGGTCGCCCAATTATAGGAAGGATGTCAACAAAATAGAGAGGGTACAGAGGAGATTTACTAGAATGTTGCCTGGGTTTCAACAGCTAAGTTACAGAGATAGGTTGAATAAGTCGGCTCTTTATTCTCTGGAGCGCAGAAGGTTAAGGGGAGATTTGATAGAGGTCTTTAAAATGATGAGAGGGATAGACAGAGTTGATGTGGACAAGCTTTTCCCTTTGAGAAGAGGGAAGATTCAAACAAGAGGACATGACTTTAGAATTAAGGGACAGAAGTTTAGGGGTAACAGGAGGGGGAACTTCTTTACTCAGAGAGTGGTAGCGGTGTGGAATGACCTTCCAGTGGAAGTGGTGGCGGCAGGTTCGTTGGTATCATTTAAAAATAAATGGATAGGCATATGGATGAGAAGGGTATGGAGGGTTATGGTATGAGTGCAGGCAGGTGGGACTAAGGGAAAAAAAGTTGTTTGGCACGGAATTGAAGGGCCGAGATGGCCTGTAATTGTTATATGGTTATATGGTTGGACCTACTTGATGAGTACTGCCAAAATTGGGCCCTGGCAGTAAATCTAAAGGAAACCAACATCATCTCATAGAAATAGGTGCAGGAGTAGGCCATTCGCCCCTTCGAGCCTGCACCGCCATTCAATATAATCATGGCTGATCATCCAACTCAGTATCCTGTACCTGCCTTCTCTCCATACCCCTTGACCCCTTTAGCCACAAGGGCCACATCTAACTCCCTCTTAAATATAGCCAATGAACTGGCCTCAACTACCTTCTGTGGCAGAGAATTCCACAGACACACCACTCTCTTCTCATCTCGTCCTAAAAGACTTCCCCCTTATCCTTAAACCGTGACCCCTTGTTCTGGTGTTCCCCAACATCGAGAACAATCTTCCTGCATCTAGCCTGTCCAACCCCTCAAGAATTTTGTAAGCCTCTATAAGATCCCCCCTCAATCTCCTAAATTCCAGCAAGTACAAGCCAAGTGTGTCCACTCTTTCTTCAGATGGAAGTCCTACCATCCCAGGAATCACTCTGGTGAACCTTCTCTGCACTCCCTCTATGGCAAGAATGTCTTTCCTCAGATTAGAAGACCAAAACTGTACGCAATACTCCAGGTGTGGCCTCACCAAGACCCTGTACAACTGCAGTAGAACCTCCCTGCTCTTGTACTCAAATCCTTTTGCTGTGAATGCCAACATACCATTTGCTTTCTTCACAGCCTGCTGCACCTGCATGCCTACTTTCAATGACTGGTGTACCATGACACCCAGGTCTCGTTGCATCTCCCCTTTTCCTAATCAGCCACCATTCAGATAATAATCTACCCTCCTGTTTTTGCTGCCAAAGTGGATAACCTCACATTTATCCACATTAGACTACATCTGCCATGCATTTGCCCACTCACCCAACCTATCCAAGTTACCTTGCAGCCTCCTTGCATCCTCCCCACAGCTAACACTGCCCCCCAGCTCCATGTCATCCGCAAACTTGGAGATGTTGCATTCAATTCCCTCATCCAGATGATTAATGTATATTGTAAATAGCTGGGGTCCCAGCACTGAGCCTTGCGGTACCCCACTAGTCACTGCCTGCCATTGTGAAAAGGACCCGTCTACTCCTACTCTTGGTTTCCTGTCTGCCAGCCAGTTCTCTATCCACATCAATACTGAACCACCAATACAGGTGGCGGCACGACTCACCTTGCAGCGCCCCCTACAGCCTGTCTGTCTTTTTTTTCCTTTTTTGTCTAGTTAAATGTAGTTGTCCGTGTTTTATTTTGTACTGTTTCTAACTATGCATATGTGGGGGGTGGGGAGCGAGGGGGAAACTTTTAAAATCTCTTCCCTGCACGGAAGATGCGACCTTTTCCCTGTCGGGTCTCCATTGTCTAGCAATGTTACAAAATTTTGAGATTTTATAAATCAAATCTGCAATTTATCCCATCAGATAAAGCATTAAAAGAAGTTTAATTTGAGACTTCCGGTGGCGCTATGCTGGAGTGAGGAGGCACGCCAGCCAGCTCCGTGAAAAAAACGGGAAAAACAACCGGGAGATAAAGCCCTGCCTGCTGCCTGCCGTTTCTGCACGAACTGCTGTGAGTGACGTTATCAGGCACACGACCGTAATGGCAACACAGCGCAGCCCACCCGCGGATAAACCCAAACTCAGATATGGAAGACCGAAAACGGCAGAAGAACAAGGCCTGACTGAAGCACAGGGCTCAGGTAGGACATCCTCCCAGGAAGATGTGTCTAAAAAGTTAAAGAAAAAATCGGAGATGGAAGAACTTAAAACTTCTTTTACACAAGAAATAATAGTTAAAATCGGAATTGGCAAAAAAAAAGAAGATATAGAAAAAATGAAGGAGGAGATGAAAAAGTTAAAGTTTGAAATTAATGCCTCTACTCGGGAACTATCTGATAATTTGCGAAAGGAAATTACAGAAATATTAGCAGAACAGGCTGCAATTACAGCAGAAGAGATGGACGCTAAAATAAAAAGCAACCTGGAAAAGGATCTGGAACCTTTTGAAACTGTACTTAATGAGCAGTCGTCAACCATAAAAGACCTTGAGGAGATAGCCGAAACAAATACTCAGTCTATGAAAGCTCTGAAGAAAATCAACGCTTATCTGAACAACTGGGTAAAATAACTGAAAAATGTATCGAGTTGGAAGGGCGCCAGCGAAGGCAGAACTTGAGAATCGCAGGTATTCGAGAAGGGAGAGAATCAAATCAAGATACCCGAGAGTTTACTGCAAAAGGTTTTATCTCTGGATCAGAAACCTTTATTATTCAGAGCACACAGAGTAATGAGGCGTTATACAAGACCAGACGCCCCCCCCCCCCCCCCCCCCAAGACAAATGATAGTGAAAGTCCAGTATTATCATGTTTTGGAGGAGATGATGAACAAAATAGTAAGAAGCAGAAACCTCACATACGAAGGAGACTATCAGCATTTATCGAGACAACCCAGCAGAGGTTTCTAAGAAGCGGAATGCGTTCAAGGAGACCAAAAGAATTCTGAGAGAAGTGAACAACGTGAAGTACACTCTGAGATACCCAGCCACTCTCAGAGTCACCCACAACCAGGAAGAACACTACTTCAAAAACCCAGCAGAGGCACTGTACTTTGCCAAGAGGATCAAGAGTCAAGAGGAAGACAGAATGAAAGCTTCTAAGACGAACCTCATTGATAAATAAATCATACCCTCACGACTGGAATGGGCTATGGACTTGTGGTACTTAAAGAAGATGGAGAAGGAGGCGGCTTGGAGACTCGGATGGGAGATACGGATTGGACATTCTTTTATGGATATTAATAATTAGAGTAATAACATTACTAATATTAACTAACAAATACTAAAAAATTCGGCGTAGTATTATTACTAATTTACAGCGCGGTACTAATACTAATTAAAGTTGATAATCTTCAATCAGGGATTAATATTTACTTATGGCTGATTTAAATAGAATTAGATAATTATTAAGTATAATCATATAGAATATAAAGCTTGATTTTATTTACATCCCATGGTAATTGTTTTATTTTTCTCCCCCCATTTTTCTTTTTTTTTATTTTTTTTACTTTTTTATTTTTCCTCCCTTCTTTTCATTACATTTTATGATATATCTTTAATTTGTTTCAAGTACAGATATTATTATATACTTGAATGATAGACACTGTATACATCAGATTTTATTACTCCCGGTTAAATATTTTTATGAATTAATAATATTAAGGAGCTGGAAAGATACAAACAACGTCTACGGAAGTCCTTAGATTATTAACCATGTTAGAATGGCTAACACTCACTGCACCAATCTTAGATGTAGTTTTTTCTTTCTTTGAGCACTCTTTTAACCTCTTAATCTATCCTTTTTTTAATATCACTTTCTATTATTATTATTTTACATTTGAATGGAGTTGTAAATCAAAGCAAAGGAGATATATGCGTGAGCATTACTTAAGGGTCTTGAAATTCATCTATTTGAAGTTCGGGTATGTCGAGCTGAACCATTTGCTCTATTACAGACCCCCTTAGACAAATGATGCAAGATTTAAAAACGAATATGGGGAATGGAGGAATAATGTTTTGCAGCTGGAATGTAAAAGGTATTAATGAACCAATTAAGAGAGGTAAAGTATTAGCACAGCTAAAAGCACTCAAAACAGATGTGGCATTCATCCAAGAAACACATTTAAAAAAAGACGCAGAGCATAGATTAAAAGCCAAATGGATTGACAAAGTGTATCATTCTTCTTTTACACACAAATCAAGAGGTGTAGCAATATTAATCCGTAAAGGTACCTTATTTAAACATACTTCAACGATAACAGATAAGGAGGGCAGATATATTATCATAACAGGAGAATTATATACACAAAAAATGATTTTTGTTAACATTTACGGCCCAAATTTTGACAGTCCATCGTTTTTTAGGAAAATACTAAATACTATCCCAGAACTACCACAATACAATTTAATAATTGGAGGAGATCTAAATTGTACATTAGATCCTTACTTCGACAGATCATCAACGGAAAACTAAATCGCATTCTAGCGATCTAATAAATGCATATATAGATTCGAGCAACATTATGGATGTTTGGAGAATGGAAAACCCAACGGGACGAGAATACTCGTTTTACTCATCAGTACATAAAACATACTCAAGAATAGACTACTTTCTAGTAGACTCAAAACTTATTCCACTCACTTATAATTCAAAATACCACAATATTATAATTTCAGATCATGCACCATTATCTTTTATGATTAAAATAACTGGAAAAATGGGGAATCAGGGACAATGGAGACTCAACACACAAATTTTAAAGGACAAAACAACACAAGAATACATTACAAAACAGATTGAGATCTTCTTTGAAACAAATGACAAACCAGAAATATGCCCGTTACTACTATGGGAAACTTTTAAAGCATATACACGTGGAATTATGATATCTTCTCAAGCATTCTATAACAAAGAGAATCGGAGGATACAGCTGGCATTGGAAAAAGAGATTAAGCAACTAGATATAGAAAACGCTGCTAATCCAACCATGATTAAACATAATAAAATCTCTGGATTGAAATATAAATTAAATAAAATACAATCAGACCAAGTTGTAAAACTTTATCAATATACAAAACAAATACAATTTAAATTTGGAGATAAACCACAAAAATTATTGGCTTGTCAATTAAGAAAATTGGAGGGAGAAAAAATAATCCATAGAGTTAAATCAGATACAGGGGTATTATTAACACAAACCAAAGACATTAACGAGAGATTTCTGCAATATTATAAAAATTTATATTCAGTCAAAACGATAGAAAATCGTGGAATGGTCATATTTATGGTCAGGTCAGGTGGAATGGTCATATTTATTTAATATAATGGAAAAGTATCAACTGGGGGATGGATTTTGTAAATGGGTAAGAATATTATATTCTAACCCTACTGCAAGAATTTTAACCGATCAAATACTATCACCTAAATTTAGACTTTTTAGGGGATGCAGACAGGGATGTCCGTTATCCCCTTTATTATTTGCCTTGGTGATAGAACCTCTGGCTGAAAGAATTAGATCAGAACCTGAAATATATGGGTATAATACTGACACAACAAATAATAAGATATCTTTATATGCAGACGATATTCTGATTTATATTACTAAGCCGGAATGTAGTATTCCCAAGTTATTCAATGTTATAAATGAATTTAGCGTATTTTCAGGATATAGGATTAATTGTAATAAAAGTGACATTATGCCTATAACTGGTATAAATGTAAATATATTACAAAAATACCCATTAAAAATAGTTACAGATAAATTTAAATATTTAGGAATCAATGTGTCTAAATCCTATAAATTATTAATTAAAGCTAATTATTATCAATTATTAGAGAAACTTAAAAAAAACATTTCATATTGGAAAACACTCCCTATATCTATGATCGGTAGAATTAATGCTATAAAGATGATTTTTTTACCACAATTGTTATATTTATTTCAGGCAATTCCTTTTTTTCTCCCAAAATTTTTATTTTTTTTTAATTGATAATATTGTTAATAGTTTTGTTTGGGATTACAAAAGTCATAGAATAAGTAAAAAACATTTATGTAAGTCTAAGATAAATGGAGGGCTAGCACTTCCAAATTTTCTATACTACTTTTGGGCAGTCCAGATTAAGAATATGAATTTTTGGTGGGTAAATATGGATGATGAACCAATGTGGTTAAAAATGGAAAAGGAAGACTGTTTACCTTTCAATATAGAGTCGATTATTTTCGCACCAAAGGAAGTACAAAAAAAGACTTATAGGGACAACCCTATAATTCATAATAATAGGCGTATTTGGAAACAGATAGTTAAGACCTTATATCTGGATAATCTTTCTTTTAGGTTACCAATTAGGAATAACCCACTGTTTAAACCCTCAATCTTAGATGCGGGGTTCAGACTGTGGGAGGATTCAGGAATTAAAAGGATAGGACACCTTTATAGAAATGGAAATTTTTTATTATTTGAAGAGTTACAAGATATTTTTCGACTACCTTCACAACACCATTTTAGGTATTTACAAATTAGAGATTTTATTAAATGCAACACACAAGACTATAAAAATAAAGAATCAGGCTTATTAGATGAGCTGTTTAATTTACATCCAAATACGGATAAGCTTATAGCTTATATATACAATATTATTTTAGATAAAGAGAACCCAACAACTGAAACATATCGTCAAGCATGGGAAAATGAAATTGGATTACCTATAATAAAAGAAACTTGGGAAGAAAGCTTACAAAGAATACATTGGTGTTCTTTGAATGCCAGACACACATTGATACAATTTAAAGTTATATATAGATTACACTACTCGAAAACCAAATTAAAAAGTATCTTTCCTAGTCTCTCCTCTATTTGTGATAAATGTAAGAATCTTGAAGCAAATTTAATACATAGTTTTGTAACGTGCCCACGGTTGAATTATTATTGGATTGAAATTTTTAAAGTTATTTCGGAAGTTCTTAAGGTTGAACTCGACCCAGACCCAAAATTAATAATATTTGGAATCCCGGAGCCAAATTTGGTACTCACAGTAAATCAAAGAAATTTTTTTGATTACTGTTTAATAATAGGGAAAAAAAATGATACTTAAATTTTGGAAGGGAACATTATCCCCAACAATTAAAATGTGGAAAGCAGAGATGTTGGAGACGTTGAATTTGGAAAGAATTAGATTTGTCCTTTTGGACAGGTATAATTCTTTTGAATCGATATGGTCTCCATATATACAGTATTTAGAGAAGTAGCTATTCTTGGAATCACGGCTCGACGGGCACCCTACGGAATCCGATGCGAATAACTTACTTACATTTGATATTATTGCGCATTTATTATAGATATTACTGTATGAAATAGTATTTCG
Organism: Raja brachyura; assembly: GCA_963514005.1. The sequence goes on along the minus strand of OY740796.1, from coordinate 55,940,307 downwards.
TATAATGTATTTAGTTTTGTTTATATATATGTAATATTTTTGTTTTTCAAATTTTCTTTTTTTTTTTATGGTTGAAATATGTGGGAATTTTTTTATTTTTTTTTTATTCCCTTTTTTTTCTCTTTTTTTCTCTTTTATATATCTTTTTCTTTATTTCTAAAAAATAGAAGATATTAAGTATTGATATGTTATTTGTAGTAATATTGAATTAAGGTGTTAGTTTATAAAGTAAGCTATACATTGTAAACTGATTACTTCAAATAAAAAAATATTACAAAAAAAAAAAAAAACGATAGAAAATCATATAGGAATGGAAACATTTCTAAAAAATTGTAATTTCAAGAATTAGATATGGAAGACAGAGAATCATTAAACGCTGAAATAACAATTAAAGAAATCGAAGAATCTATTAGGTCATTAAAAAATGGTAAAGCACCAGGACCGGGTGGAATTGGTTCGGAATTTTATAAAATATTTGATGATTTAATGATACCACGGTTAAAGACACTTTATGAACACATTTATACACAACAGAAATTGCCTGGAACATTAAATTAATCTATTATTACATTAATACCTAAATTAGATAAAGATTTGGAGGACCCAGGATCGTATAGAGCCATAGCTCTTTTAAACACTGATCAAAAAATATTAACTAAAATATTAGCACGAAGATTAAATATGGTGAACAACAAAATAATACACCCAGACCAGACTGGATTTATACCAAAACAATACTCTTCATATAACCTGAGACGATTATTTAACATTATATACTCGAAAAGAAATACTAGTAAAGACCTAGCAATTATCTCATTAGATGCAGAGAAAGCTTTTGATCAGGTTGAATGGTCTTATTTATTCTCGGATTTGGAATCCTTCCAGCTAGGGGAAAAGTTTATAACGTGGGTCAAATTATTATACACCAATCAGACAGCTAGAATACAAACAAATCAAATGTTATCAACTAAATTTAACTTATTCAGAGGCTGTAGACAAGGTTGTCCGCTATCACCACTACTCTTTGCATTAGCAATAGAACCATTAACACAGCGTGTGAGACTACACCCTGAAATATATGGGTATGAAACCAAAGAAACGGAAAATAAAATTTCTTTATACGCAGACGATGTATTACTCTATATTACAAAGCCTGAAATTAGGATACCTACCCTGCTAGATTTAATAACTCAATTTGGTCTACTCGCAGGATATAGAATTAATTGGAATAAAAGTGAACTTATGTCAATAATGGGAAATAACTCACAAAAAATACAATGATTTCCTTTTACGATAGCAAATGAAAAAATTAAATATCTTGGAATTTATGTAACAAAAAGACATGACTCTTTATTTAAATCTAATTTCCCACCTTTATTGAATAAATTACTTAAGAATATTCTATATTGGAAAACATTACCTATCTCAATGTTAGGTAAAATAAATGCGATAAAAATGATCTTTCTCCCGCAATTATTATATTTATTTCAAATGATCCCGATATATCTTCCCAAAAAAATTTTTAAGGTGGATTCTATAATTACAAATTTTATTTGGGATTATAAGAACCATAGAATAAATAAGAAACATCCATGTAAAGCAAAAATAAGTGGAAGTTTAGCGTTGCCTAATTTTATGTTTTACTATTGGGCAGTTTATATTAAAAATATGAATTTTTGGTTGGAAGAATTAGATATACAGCCAAATTGGTTAAAATTGGAAAAGGAAGACTGCTTACCTTTTGAAATTAGCTCGATTATATTCGCTAATACCAAATTACATTAAAAAACTTATAGAGGAAACCCAATAATAGAAAATGGGATACGTATTTGGAAACAATTTAAAAAATCTTTAAAATTGGAATGTATACCATTGGATCTTCATATTGCAAACAATATCACTTTTAAACCCTCTAGGATGGATAAAGGTTTTTCACAATGGAAAAATTATGGAATTAATAAGATACGGGATATCTATAGGGAAAACCTTTTTCTTTCATTTCAAGAATTACAACAAAAGTATGGACTACACTCAAAAGAATATTTTAGATATTTACAAATTAGAGATTATGTTAAATCAAATACACAAGAATTTAGAAATAGAAAGACAGAAATTCTAGATGAATGTTTAAATAAACATCCGAACACAGAAAAATTAATATCATATATTTATAATATTTTATTGGAAAATGATGCACCACCGTCGGAAATATATAGGCAAGCATGGGAAAGTGAATTAGGACAATCAATTAGTTTAGAAGTATGGGAGGAAAGTTTACAACATATACACTACTGCTCATTAAATGCCAGACACTCTCTGATACAATTTAAAGTTTTACATAGATTACATCTCTCAAAGTCCAAACCAAATAGAAATTTTCCAAATGTTTCTGCTATATGTGACAAATGTCAACACCTAGAAGCCAACCTAACGCATTCATTTACCAAATGTATTAAAATTACTAATTTTGTCAGAAATTTTTAAGATAATTTCAAAGGTAGTTAATACAAATCTATATCCAGATTCTGAATTAATTATATTAGGTATATTAGAAACTGACCAATCACTAACAACAAAACAATGATTTTTTATCGATTATAGTTTAATAATTGGTAAAAAATTAATACTAAAATTTTGGAAAGGTCCTACCAACCCCACTATTAAAATGTGGATTACAGAAATGTCGGAGACACTTCATTTGGAAAGATTAAGACTTGTCCTCTCGGACAGGCTAGATCAGTTTAGAGGAACATGGTCTCCATTTATTGATTATCTAAAGGGACAAATGGGCTCGGTTCGAGGGCCTGACTGAAACCTGGACGGGGAATGGATGAAGAATAGTAAGATTAAACGAGAACTTACCAGTTTGAAGTTTGATCTTTATTTTATGAGGTGTTACGATGAGGGATTACGTGAAGACCCCGCCAGCACGCATGCGCGACATTCTTCAAAGCAGTGGTGTGAAATCACAGAACAAACAGTCACAATGACTGACATAGTAAGAGAAAAAGAGAACTTTCATACCAGGTGATCTTTATAATAGAGGGTCGGGAGCGGAGGGCACGTAATCCCTCATCGTAACACCTCATAAAATAAAGATCAAACTTCAAACTGGTAAGTTCTCGTTTAATCTTACTATTTTACTTCGGAGTCACGTGAGTGACTACGTGAAGATTTCAAAGCTCTGTGATTTCATGCCCTGGAAGCTCCATGCTCACACACCGCTAAAGCTGGGATAAGAGGATGGACGTGATTCAGACAAGACACTGGCTGAAAAACAAAACAGGTATTTATTCATACCAAACACAATATTGTGTCCCATAAGGGTTATTTATCTGGCAGCACTTAAAATCCTCCCTGCATAATTGCCAGGGGAGGTCACGGGTTTGTTGTAAAAGCGGTGGAAGGTTTTCTCATTGTTCCAACCCGCTGTGGCCAGGATGTGATCCAGTGGTACCTCCATCCTTCTAGCCGCCGAGGTGGATGCTGCCCTGGTGGAGTGAGATTTATACACATTAGTATCCACCCCCGCCGCATCCAGTACCACCCTTAACCATCTGGAAATGGTTTGCACCGTGACCCTGTGATGAGGCTTCTTGTGACTGACAAGCAAAGCTGTTTCCGTGCCTCTTAGATCTTTAGTGACTGAAATGTATCGCAGAATCAATGTAACGATACAAAGACGGGTGTCCGCTGGGTAAGCCAGGAACTCCAACGTATGTCCAGACACTCCGGGTCGATCTTGCTTCAATAGTCCCTGCACCTGGAATGTGATCTTCCCACTGGTAATTGCCATGGCATCCAGACTGAGTTTGTGCAGGGACTGGACCCGTTGCGCCGTGATCAGTGCCATAATCATGACCATTTTGTAGGTTAATTTGGCCAAAGGGAGTCCCGTGTTCGGTGTCCATCCTCTCAGCATCGTCAATACCGTGCTGATGTCCCAGGTATGGCTATATCTGGGCCTGGGGGGATTGGAATTAAATATTCCCCTCATAAATTTGGATACTAGGGGATGTGACCCAATTCCCAATTGGTCACTCCCCTTGCCCAAGTAAGACGATAGGGCACTCCTGGCACACTTAATGGCGCTGTAGCTTAGACCCTCATCGTAATGAAGGGTAGCCAGAAACTCCAGCACTTCCGTGATGGTGGCGGTTTTGTATGTTGTTTTGGTAGTCACGCAGAATCCTTCCCATTTCCTGATGTAGGTCAGGTACTGCTTCCTTGTGGACTCTCTGCAGGCTGCCGTGATGGTATCAATGGTCCTGTTGGAGAGTCCGAATCCATGAAGTGGCCGTTTTAAAATCTGCAAATCAATAATCCCATGCGGTCATGACATGGATGACATTCTCCTGTAACAGGATGAACAAGCAGGCTAGGTCTTTTATTCACCCTGATACAGGGTTCTGTGGCCATCTTCTGTACCAGAGGGAACCATGGTTGAGTAGGCCAGTCGGGCACTACCAAGATACCCGATGCGGAGTCTTGCTTGATTTTTTGCAAGACCCGACTGATGAGGCAGAAAGGGGGGAAAGCGTAGCAAAATAAATCCCCCCAGTGTAGCGAGAAAGCATCCATCGCTACTGCCCCCGGGTCTGGCTCCCAAGCAACATACGTTGGTAGTTGGTGATTTAGCCTGGACGCGAAAAGGTCGATATCTGGTGTCCCATAACGTTCTACAATATCTGCGAACACATTCCGATCCAACATCCATTCTATGTTGTCGTTGAATTTCCGTGACCTGGTGTCTGCCACTGTGTTTAATTTACCTGGAAGGTAAGTTGCGGAGATCCAAATTTCTCTTTGCAGACACCAGTGCCAGATATTGTTGGCCAATTCATCACACGATATCGACTTTACACCGCCCATGTGGTTAATATAGGCTACCACCGTGGTGTTGTCAATCTGTATTCTAACATGAACTTTGTGCATGTTAGTGCAGTATGCCTTAAGGCCGTGAAATGCTGCCAGCATTTCTGAATAGTTAATCCCTAAGTTTTTAAATAGGGTTAACTCTGGTGCACTCCATCTACCTCCACAGCTAGAGGTAGTGTTAGTAGCTCCCCACCCTATGGCACTGGCATCCGTTTGTAAGGTGATCGAGGGATTGGTGATAGTAATGGGTTTGGAACAATTTTGGGCATTACCCATCCACCAATATAATTCGGCTTTTGCCTTTTCTGGAATTTTCATGGGCCTATCAAAATGGCCAGCATGATTTTTGAGCGCTGTAATTTTGGCTCTTTGTAAGTTTTGGTAATGTAAGGGCCCATATTGTGCTGCAGGAAATGCAGCTACTATCTTCCCAATCACCCTGGCCACCTGCCGAATGGATGGGACCTTAATGCCAATGAGGCTCCTGCAAGCCTCTATCAGGTCTTCCACCTTGCTTGGTGGTAACGTGACAGACATTTGCACTGAGTCAATAATGAACCCCAAATATTTCATGGTGGTAGAGGGTTCCAATATTGATTTATCTGGATGTATCGTAAACCCCAGTTTCTGAAAAAGATGTTTCGTGGCTGTGACTGCCAAAGTAGCCATTTCCAAATTCTCCCCCACTATGAGGATGTCATCAAGATAGGCCATAACAGTATGATTCTGTTTCCTTAAATAGGCCAAAGCTGGTTTCAATATCTGGGTAAACAATCTGGGTGCTGACGATAGCCCATTAGGCAAAGCTTTATATTGCCATAATTGTCCCATCCAGATAAATTTTAAGTATTTCCTATGATCCTTGTGTATGGGTACTGAATAGTATGCATCTTTGAGGTCAACGCATGCCATGTAGTACCCATTGGCTATAAGCTGTATAGCAGTGTCGAAGGTGTCCATTTTAAAATGAATATACTGGACAGAAGTATTCAGGTCGGTCAAATCTATGATGATGCGGCAACCGCCATCTTTTTTGTTTTTAGTGAATATATTAGACACGAACTCCTGAGGTTCTTTAATGGCCTTCTCAATTACCCCTTTTTCTCTCAACCTCTGTAGTTCAGCATGCCCTGCTGCCTTATCTCTATGAGAAAGGACGAATTTCCGACTAGGTGCATGCTGTACCGGGGTAGGGAGTTCGTGAATAAATTCAATTTTGTAGCCCTGAATACTCCTGAGTATATAAGGATCAGAGGTAAAAGTGAGCCAATTCTCGAGGAACATGTGCAACCTGCCCCCTATGCAAAGTGAATTTGGGCCAGTAGTGTTCCTGGCGATCCCAGACCCACCTACCTCCATGGTTACTGCCGGTGTGGTGGTTTCTGGCCTTGCTTCCTCGGCTGGTTGTAGGTGTTCTGGGAGTGGCGCATCTTCCAAGGAGGCCGGCCTGGGCCTTGGCCTAAAAAAGACCGCTGAGCAGGTATGCCGGCCTTCGAGCTTTCACCACCGGCAGACCTGTTAGGGTAACTCTGCCCGGTGGGTGCGTAGGGGTGCGTTCTGTGTGGGTGATGAGGCTTAGTGTACCCAGGTACTTTAATAAGGCCCAAAGCCTTAGCCTCCTCGTCCAGATCTTTAACCTGTTTGGGGAGATCTTCCCCGAATAGCAGGCTTGGAGGCTGCGTCTTCCCAGGCTTACACAACCCCGCGAACTTGGGGTTAAGCGCCGGCTTTATAATGCTTTTCCTGAAATTATTTATTTCATACTGTGTGTTGCACAGTAAGGCCAAAGCATCTTGTAGTTCTTCCGGCATATCCACTCCCACTGCTGTTCTGGCTACTGCAGTAATCCCTGCGGTTAGGAGCTTCAGGATCTTCTGAAGTTTCATCTCCTGCCCTCTACTCGAGGGGCTCATGTTTCCCCATATCGGGTTGTTTACCGCGGGTACATTTAATGACTTGCAGTTTTCTGGCGCCATGTATTTGTCTGCTGTGGCATTGATGGCCTGTTCCTGAAGTTGGTTAGTGGCCATATAATCAATGCTGGCAGCCAGCTTGGGGTGGATGGGTAGGCCCTTCTGGTTGGGCATGGCATGTTTGCTCACCACATCCATATAATCTTTACACACCCCTGACGCTGCAGGTGCTTCAGCCAACTCCCCTTCTTCTGGGTCAGCCCAGTTCTGACCCTCAATGCTCCCCTGTATAGAAGGGGATACATTTGGCAGTCCTCTAAGGGAACTTGCTGTGGGCCTACTAGGGGTCCCACTGTGATCCTGCCCCTGCTTTAGCAGGTCACGTTGGAGCAGCTGCTCCATCATCCGCTCAATGCGGTCAAGGCGACCTCCGTCACTGCCTGCGAGCGGGGTGCCCTCGGGACCGGACTCCGCTGAGTCGGCCCCGGCCGACTTCCGGGTAGTTTTCCCCGACCGTGGCGTACCAACGGTCTCAAAGTCCAAAAAGTCGGGAGCTGCAGGTAGAACCTGTAGCTCTGGAGAGGCGGTTCTCCGTTGGCTGCTGTCCTTAGCCGCTGATTTGGCCGCCGCTCTCTTAGATTTTCTCCCTTCCATAATGGTCGACTCACTCCTTCGGTGAGACTTACCTTGCGTGAGCTTTTTAAACTCACGCTGGAGGAGCCCCGCTCCTCCCGACCGTCGCTTCCGCATGCGTACGACGATATGTCGCGCATGCGTGCTGGCGGGGTCTTCACGTAGTCACTCACGTGACTCCGAAGTAAAATTATATATAATAGATCACTGATATATCTCCAATGTAGAATAGAATGTTTAAAACTCCACTCATATTATTGATTTTCTATTTTTATTATTATTTTAATTTATTTTATTATTTCTTTCTATTAATTTCCTTCTTTATTAAAAATAATTTTAAAAATGTAGAAGTATAAACAAGAATGACTGTAAATTTTATAAATATTAAGAATGTATGTGATGAATAGTAAATTCTTTTGTTTCTCTTTTTTTTCTTACATTTTAAATTGTCTTAATATGTATCAATATGCATTAACTTCTAATAAAAAATATTAACAAAAAAAAAGTTTAATTTGACACCTAATTCACTTTCATATCTTCAGTATTAAGAAAGTTACGGCCATTTTCATACTCTGAAATCAGCATCTTGTTCCCCATTGCCTTTCAATTGACTCAACTCAAAAGCTGTGATCTAGGACAGTCAAAAGCCCATAACTTTCTTAAAAATTAAGAGAACTCAATGAAATTTTCAGTTATTATAGATTGAAGCATTCTGAAACAAATATGAAACAATCTTACTTGGATGACTTGAAATTAAAGCATATAAATTAGTTAGTTACCTAATTGTAGCTAAATACAAAATTCAATGAGCAGATCTAAACATCTATCCATTTCTTAAGAAAAGATAAACTTTTTTTAAATTGCCTAAGTGTCCCAATAACATTCACACAATAATCCACAATATAACATAATTTTTAAATCTCATTTTCATGAATTTCTGGGCCAAATGGAAGGAATTTAGTGTTTGATTCCTGTAAATTAATGGCCATTTAAATCAACTAGCGAGTGGGTTTTAGTGGAATGCGGGTGGATTGGAATGTTGCGGTTAGCAGTGAAGTCAGGAGGAAAAATACTGTTTGTTCATACATTTTTTTGGACCCCATTTCGCATCATGAAAATATTATTAAAGCCTCCCGAACAACCAACCTTTAATATAAAAATAAACTATTTACCTTTTTTTCTCCCCTACGAAAAATCCTTCCATTTGTCGGCTCTCACGGCTTTTGAAGGTGATTTTCAAATTACTCTAGTTAATAAATAATTTAGAGTAATTTAAAAATACCTTCATTCATGAAATGTCGGAGCGATTTTTCTTCCGCAACGAAATCGCCCGACATTGATCGATTTTCCCTGCCTGTGGAAAAACGGCACTTTAAGCCCGCCCTCCTCTGAAAGGCGCCAAAGTCGCGCACACGGGGAGCGGCAGAACTGCAGCGCTGCTCAAGGTAAGTTTTGTAACATACCTACATTGTCGTTGGGGCCAAGCACCGTGGAGCGGGCTCCAATCAGGACGACCTGGGGGCTCCAGTCACGGAGCCTGCGGAGCTGCGGACTCACCATCGTGGGGCTGGCCGGTCTCAGAGCGTGGGGAGCGGTGGTGGCTCGCTGATGCAGCCCGACTCCGGAACTCCAGCTGCAGACTACTGCCGGCGGACTGTCGGGATATCGGGAGCTCGCGGGTCCGGGTGGGAGACCACTTTCCAGAGCTCCCGCAACGCAACATCGCCTGCTCGTGTCGCGGGGTTGGAGTGACCCGGAGCGGGGCCGTACATCACCCGGCGCAGCGTCAATGGCCGCGGGACATTCCAGCGCCCGCTGGGTGCTTGGACATCAGGAGAGAAATGGTGCGGGAGAGAGAGAAGCCTTCCATTACAGTGAGGAGGAGATACACTGTGATGGATGTTTGTGTAAATTGATTTGTTTGTATGTTTTGTAGGAATTGTTTTGTTTGTATGGCTGTAGAAACAGAGTTTTGTTTGTGCTTCTCTGAGTTTCGAATGACAAGTAATAAAATCTAATCTAATCTGCTTTAAATCTGTATGCTAATCTCTTATGTGGAACCTTGTCGAAAGCCTTCTGAAAGTCCAGATATAACACATCCACTGGTTCTCCCTTATCCACTCTACTAGTTACATCCTCGAAAAATTCTATAAGATTCGTCAGACATGATTTACCTTTCATAAATCCATGCTGACTTTGTCCAATGATTTCACTGCTTTCCAAATGTGCTGCTATCCCATCTTTAATAACTAGCATTTTCCCCACTACCGATGTTAGACTGGTCTGTATTTCCCCATTTTCTCTCTCCCTCCCTTTTTAAAAAGTGGGGTTACATTAGCTACCCTCCAATCCTCAGGAACTACTCAATAGCTTTGAAAGATTATCACTAATGCATCCACTATTTCTGGGGCTATGATTTTTCAGAAAAGACCCAGATGTCAGGAAGATAAATACAAATTTACTCTCAATAGTATTATTATGGAACACACTATGAGCTATACCTACCTTGGTCTAACTGTTGCAGCATCAGGGAGCTTCAATATGGCAGTGAAGATTTAATGAGAACTTACCAGTTCGAAGTTTGGCCCTTATTTTATGAGGAGTTACGATGAGGGATTACGTGAAGAAGCCCCGACAGAGTGCATGCTTGTCATACTTCAAAGCAGTGGCGTGAAAACATAGAAACCCAATTGCTGAAGTAACATAATAAGGCTTTTAGAAGATTAGAACTACCAAATGATCCTTTAGATTATGAGGGTGGGAGCGGAGGGCACATAATCCCTCATCGTAACTCCTCAAAAAATAAGGATCAAATTTTGAACTGGTAAGTTCTCGTTTAACCTTACTATTTTACTGGAGTCACTTGAGTGACTACGTGAAGATTTCAAAGCTCTGTGATTTCATGCCCTAGATACAGTTCCATTTGACACACTGCCTTGGTTGACACAGGATAACCAAATAATGTATCAAACATTGTTTAATTTATACAATAAATGTCTTAAACAATAAAAAAATTCACAACAGTAATAACCCCTCTTTCACAGGGGAAATTACAAAGGAGAACTCAAACAGAACCCAAACTGCTTGCCCAATCTTTGCATTGCGAGGACAGGTTTGTCATAAACCCCAAGAGGTTCCTTAACTAGACTATACTGCGATGAGGATTTGGTCTAATGGCATGTCCTGCGCAGTTGCTGCATTCGCTGATGCCGCCCAGGAGTTTTTAAACAAATCAGTGTCTACTCCAGCAAAATGCAAACCTGTTAGTCATCTAGCAATAGCTTGTCCTGACACCTTTGTATGAGTTTCTATGTGTCTGATGACCATCGCTGTTTCAGAGTGTCAGAACTAAACGAGGTGGAGGACACAAATGCAGGCTCAGACACAGGGCAGATCCGTATTCAGAGTTTAATTGGTCCAAGTCAGTACACAGGTAAGCAAGCACAGAGACAACAGTATAATCTAGGAGCAGGCAAAAACAGTGGTCAAAAAACAGGCAATGGTCGAGTTCACAAAGTCACAATATTTCTAGAGCTGGAACGAGGTGATACCAAGTAGCATGCACAACGAACTCGGGAACAAACAGACGATTAGAAGGGCACCGTAGCGTAGACTGAACACCAGCAGTAGCCTCGGAAACTCTCCTCTCAATCTCCCAAGTAACCGCCCCAACAAAACAGGAAGCAGGCAGAATGGGAGTTGAAACCTTAGGGGTCGGGTCAGGATCAAACTGTCTGGAGAGAGCATCAGGTTTGCCAGTCTTGGCACCAGAGCAGCAAGACAGTACAAAATCAAATCGATTAAAGAAGAGAGTCCACCTTGCTTGGCGCGAGTTGAGGCGTTTGGCTGACTTGGCTGTTGACGCGAGTTGAGGCGTTCAAAGGCTGTTTTAACCGCTAACAGTTCACGGTTACCCACATCGTAATTTCTCTCCGCAGGAGAAAACTCTCTTGAGAGGAAAGCGCAGGGATGTAGTCGACCATATAACCATATAACAATTACAGCACGGAAACAGGCCATCTCGGCCCTTCAAGTCCGTGCCGAACAACTTTTTTCCCTTAGTCCCACCTGCCTGCACTCATACCATAACCCTCCATACACTTCTCATCCATATGCCTATCCAATTTATTTTTAAATGATACCAACGAACCTGCCGCCACCACTTCCACTGGAAGCTCATTCCACACCGCTACCACTCTCTGAGTAAAGAAGTTCCCCCTCATGTTACCCCTAAACCTCTGTCCCTTAATTCTAAAGTCATGTCCTCTTGTTTGAATCTTCCCTATTCTCAAAGGGAAAAGCTTGTCCACATTAACTCTGTCTATCCCTCTCATCATTTTAAAGACCTCTATCAAGTCACCCCTTAACCTTCTGCGCTCCAGAGAATAAAGACCTAACTTATTCAACCTATCTCTAACTTAGCTGTTGAAACCCAGGCAACATTCTAGTAAATCTCCTCTGTACCCTCTCTATTTTGTTGACATCCTTCCAATAATTGGGCGACCAAAATTGTACACCATACTCCAGATTTGGTCTCACCAACGTCTTGTACAATTTTAACATTACATCCCAGCTTCTATACTCAATGCTCTGATTTATAAAGGCTAGCATACCAAAAGCTTTCTTTACCACCCTATCCATATGAGATTCTACCTTCAAGGAACTATGCACGGTTATTCCCAGATCCCTCTGTTCAACTGTATTCTTCAATTCCCTACCGTTTACCATGTACGTCCTATTTTGATTTGTCCTGCCAAGGTGTAGCACCTCACATTTATCAGCATTAAACTCCATCTGCCATCTTTCAGCCCATTTTTCCAACTGGCCTAAATCACTCTGTAGACTTTGGAAATCCTCTTCATTATCCACAACACCCCCTATCTTGGTATCATCTGCATACTTACTAATCCAATTTACCACCCCTTCATCCAGATCATTGATGTACATGACAAACAACAAAGGACCCAACACAGATCCCTGAGGCACCCCACTAGTCACCTGCCTCCAACCCGACAAACAGCCATCCACCATTACCCTCTGGCTTCTCCCATTCAGCCACTGTTGAATCCATCTTGCTATTCCTGCATTTATACCCAACAGTTGAACCTTCTTAACCAACCTTCCATGAGGAACCTTGTCAAAGGCCTTACTGAAGTCCATATAGACAACATCCACTACTTTACCCTCGTCAATTTCCCTAGTAACCTCTTCAAAAAATTCAAGAAGATTAGTCAAACATGACCTTCCAGGCATAAATCCATGTTGACTCTTTCTAATTAGACCCTCTTTATCCAGATACTTATATATATTATCTCTAAGTATCTTTTCCATTAATTTGCCTACTACTGAAGTCAAACTAACCGGTCTATAATTGCTAGGTTTACTTTTAGAACCCTTTTTAAACAATGGAACAACATGCGCAGTACGCCAATCCTTGGGGACTATTCCAGTTTCTAATGACATTTGAAATATTTCTGTCATAGCCCCGGCTATTTCTACACTAACTTCCCTCAATGTCCTAGGGAATATCCTGTCAGGACCTGGAGACTTATCCACTTTTATATTTTTCAAAAGTGCCAGTACTTCTTTTACTTTGAAACTCATAGTATCCATAGCTACTCTACTAGTTTCCCTTACCTCACATAATTCAATATCCTTCTCCTTGGTGAATACCGAAGAAAAGAAATTGTTCAATATCTCCCCCATCTCTTTTGGCTCTGCAGATAGCTGTCCACTCGGTCTCTCCAATGGACCAATTTTATCCCTTGTTATCCTTTTGCTATTAACATAGCTGTAGAAACCCTTTGGATTTACTTTCACCTTACTTGCCAAAGCAACCTCATATCTTCTTTTAGCTTTTCTAATTTCTTTCTTTAGATTCTTTTTACATTCCTTATACTCCTCAAGCACATCATTTACTTCATGCTGCCTATAATTATTTTAGATCTCCCTCTTTTTCCGAACAAGATGTCCAATTTCCCTTGAAAACCAGGGCTCTTTCCAATTTTTACTGGTTCCTTTCAACCGAACAGGAACATAAAGATTTTGTACTCTTAAAATTTCCCCTTTAAATGTCCTCCATTTCTCCTCTACATCTTTCCCATAAAACAAAATGTCCCAGTTCACTCCTTTTAAATCATCTCGCATCTCGTTAAAGTTAGCCTTTCTCCAATCAAAAATCTCAACCCTAGGCCCAGTTCTGTCCTTCTCCATAATTATATTGAAACTAATGGTATTGTGATCACTGGACCCGAAGTGCTCCCCTACGCATACCTCCACCACCTGTCCCGTCTCATTTCCTAACAGGAGGTCCAGCACTGCCCCTCCTCTAGTAGGCACCACTATGTATTGCTGCAAAAAACTATCCTGCACACATTTTACAAACTCCAAACCATCCAGCCCATTTACAGAATGTGTTTCCCAGTCTATGTGTGGAAAGTTGAAATCTCCCACAATCACTACCTTGTGCTTACTACTAATATCTGCTATCTCTTTACATATTTGCTCTTCCAATTCTCGTTCCCCATTTGGCGGTCTATAATATACCCCTATAAGTGTTGCTACACCTTTCCCACTTCTAAGTTCCACCCAAATAGCCTCCCTAGATGAGCCCTCCAATCTATCCTGCCAAAGCACTGCTGTAATATCTTCCCTGACTAGCAATGCAACACCTCCACCTCTTGCCCCTCCAATTCTATCACACCTGAAGCAACGAAATCCTGGAATATTTAGTTTCCAATCACAGCCCTCCTGCAACCATGTTTCACTGATCGCCACAACATCATACTTCCAGGTGTCTATCCAGACTCTAAGCTCATCCACCTTTCTTACAATGCTCCTAGCATTAAAATATGCACATTTATGAAACCCCCCATCTCTTATTCTCTGTTTATTTCCTTTTTTTTCTTTCTCCTCTTGTGTCCGAGTGCTTCCCTTTTCTGCTTCCTGCCTCCCATTCTGTCTACTAGCTTTTGCTATTTGCATCCCTCGCCCCAACCATTCTAGTTTAAAGTCTCCCCAGTGGCCTTTGCAAATTTCCCCGCCAGGATATTGGTCCCCCTCGGGTTCAAGTGCAACCCATCCTTTCTGTACAGGTCCCACCTACCCCAAAAGAAGTCCCAATGATCCAGAAACTTGAATCCCTGCCCTCTGCACCAGTCTTTCAGCCAAGCATTTATCCTCCACCTTGCTTCATTTCTACTCTCACTGTCACGTGGCACAGGCAGTAATCCTGAGATTGTTACCTTTTTGGTCCTTTTCCTCAACTCTCCTCCCAAGTCCTTAAATCCTCCCTTCAGGACCTCTTCTCTTTTTTTACCTATGTCATTGGTACCTATATGTACCACGACCTCAGGCTCCTCTCCCTCTGATTTGAGGATATCTTGGACACGTTTAGACACGTCCAAGACCTTGGCACCAGGGAGGCAGACCACCATCCTGGTCTCCCGACTGCGTCCACAGAATCGCCTATCCGACCCCCTAACAATAGAGTCCCCAATTACTATTGCCCTCCTCTTTTTTTCCCTACCTTTCGGAGTAACAGGGGCGGTCTCTGTGCTGAAGGCCCGTCCGCTGTCGCTACCCCCGGGTAGGCTGTCACCCCCATCCGTACTCAAACAGGAGTACTTATTTGCCATGTGTACTGACATTGGAGTACTCACTTGTTCATGCCTCTGCCCCTTGTCCTTCCTTAGTGTGACCCACATGTCTCTCTCCTGTGGTTTTGGAGTGACCACCTCCCTATAACTCTCCTCTATCACCTTTTCACTCTCCCTGACCAGGCAGGGGTCATCGAGCTGCTGCTCCAGGATCCTAATACGGTCCCTTAGGAGCCCCATCTCTCTGCACCTGATGCAGATGTGGACGTCAAGAGGGCCATCCGACACCATGACCTCCCACATCTGACATGCAGTACAGTACACTGCTCTGGCTGACATTCTCTCGCCTTACCCTGGATTCGATATCAGTATAATATAATGGAAACTGCTGTGAGAAATCAGCAGGTATCTGACTCAAACAGCAGCTCCCTCTTGACCTTTAACCTACACCTTTATTATGCAAACCAAAAGCACTGCACCTTTACTCACCCACTGTACCTTTACTAACCCCCTGTACCTTTACTCACCCCCTGTACCTTTACTCACCCACTGTACCTTTACTCACCCACTGTACCTTTACTCACCCACTGTACCTTTACTCACCCACTGTACCTTTAACCAGAAAGCAGAAATACTAACCAGAGGTTCCACCCAATCAGCTGCTTCCTCTAGTCTGCTTCCACCAATCAGCGGCTTCCACCAGAAACCTCCCTGTTCAGAATGGAATGTTCCGGATTTCGGTAAGCTCCTGACCCTCCTCCATTCGCTCCAACGGTCTCGGGCCTCTGCCTGAACAAGCCCCGCGCTGGGTTTATGTACTCACCGCTCCTGACCCTCCTCCACTCGCTCCAACGGTCTCGGGCCTCTGCCTGAACAAGCCCCGCGCTGGGTTTATGTACTCAGCGCTCCTGACCCTCCTCCACTCGCTCCAACGGTCTCGGACCATCTGTGGAGGATTTCTGGGAGAGTACGGCCCTGATGCCACACCCGAGGCATCCACCTCAACCACGAACTGGAGTGACGGGTCAGGGTGAACCAGGATGGGGGCTGAGGAGAAGCTCCTCTTGAGTCTCATAAATGCAGCTTCTGCTTGAGGGGACCAAGAGAAAGGCACGTGGGGTGAGGTGAGAGCATGGAGTGGTGCAGCAGTGACACTAAAGTTGCGGATAAACTTCCTATAAAAATTAGCAAACCCAAGGAACCCCTGAAGTCGCTTACGGCTGGAGGGTGTAGGCCAGGTGGCCACAGCACTGACCTTGCCCGGGTCCATCTGTATACCATCAGGTGACACAACATAACCAAGGAATTGAACAGTGTTAACGTGAAATTCACATTTCTCAGCTTTCACCAACAGATCATTCGAGAGCAAACGTTCCAGCACCTGGTGTACATGCTGCACATGGGAAGCTTCATCTGGAGAAAAAATCAAAATGTCATCAAGGTACACAAACACAAACTTGTTCAGTATGTCCCGTAAAACATCATTAACCATGCCTTAAAAAACGGCTGGAGCATTAGTAAGCATTCGATTTGAGTATAGGAGCAGGGAGGTTCTACTTCAGTTGTATAGGGTCTTGGTGAGGCCACACCTGGAGTATTGCGTACAGTTCTGGTCTCCAAATCTGAGGAAGGACATTATTGCCATAGAGGGAGTGCAGAGAAGGTTCACCAGACTGATTCCTGGGATGTCAGGACTGTCTTATGAACAAAGACTGCATAGACTCGGTTTATACTCTCTAGAATTTAGGAGATTGAGAGGGGATCTTATAGAAACTTACAAGATTCTTAAGGGGTTGGACAGGCTAGATGCAGGAAGATTGTTCCCGATGTTGGGGACATCCAGGACAAGGGGTCACAGCTTAAGGATAAGGGGGAAATCCTTTAGGACCGAGATGAGAAGGAATTTTTTCACACAGAGAGTGGTGGGTCTCTGGAATTCTCTGCCACAGAGGGTAGTTGAGGCCAGTTCATTGGATATATTTAAGAGGGAGTTAGATGTGGCCCTTGTGGCTAAGGGGATCAGAGGGTATGGAGAGAAGGCAGGTACGGGATACTGAGTTGGATGATCAGCCATGATCATATTGAATGGCGGTGCAGGCTCGAAGGGCCGAATGGCCTATTCCTGCACCTAATTTCTATGTTTATGTTTCTATGTAAGACCAAACGGCATGACCCGATATTCATAATGACCACTGGGTGTGTTAAACGCAGTCTTCCATTCATCCCCCTCCCTTATCCTTACCAGATGATAAGCATTTCTAAGATCTAACTTAGTGAATATTTTAGCGTCCTTTAACTGTTCAAATGCAGAGGAGATAAGAGGAAGAGGGTATCTGTTCTTAACAGTAATGTCATTGAGTCCTCTGTAGTCTATGCAGGGCCGAAGTGTTCCATCCTTCTTATCCACAACGAAGAATCCAGCTCCTGCAGGTAAAGAGGAAGGTCTGAGGATCCCAGCAGCAAGGCCATCGTCAATGTACTTCTCCATGGCGAGCCGCTCAGGTGAAGACAAGGAATAAAGATGACCCTTAGGAGGCGCTGTACCTGGAAGAAGGTCAATGCAGCAGTCGTATGGGCTATGCGGCGGAAGAGAGCTGGCCTTGGCCTTGTTGAACACCTCCTTTAGATCTTGATAACAAGAGGGAACCTTGGTGAGATCTGGAAAATCCCCCTCCTTTGAACAGGAAGGCTGCCAGAGGGTGGTCCTGGAAGATCCCAGCAAACTGCTCCATGATGGCTCCTTCCTAGACTCAAGAGAGGATTCATGTAGATAGACGAGTTTACAGTTATTTCCCCAATAAATTACTTCCCCAGTACCCCAGTTCATGTGAGGATTGTGGTAAGACAGCCAAGGGAGCCCCAAAACCAGAGGATGAAGAGGACAGTCGAGGAGATGAAAACTGATGGTCTCCAAGTGATTACCTGCCACGATGAGTTGAACAGGTTGAGTTTGGTGAATCACCCTGTACATTAGGCGCCTATCCAGTGCACTAGCCTCCTGAGGATCTTGAAGCTGTTCATGTTCCAGCTTCAATTCATCAGCCAAGCGAATGTCCATGAAGTTCTCATCTGCCCCAGAATCAACCAAAGCCTGCAGGGAGTGCCACTGGGAATGCACCAACAATTGTACAGTAGTCAGTTGACGGGAGGAACGGCTCATAGGAGTGGTACAGCTCACCAATGTCCTCTTTCATTGGTGAGCCTTGTCTTTTACTGAACAGCCGTTCAACAAATGTCCCAGTTCACTGCAGTAAAAACATCTCCCCTCCCTTAGGCGGCGCTGCCGTTCCTCCAGGCTGAGTTTGGCTCGTCCCACCTGCATGAACTCCTCCGATGAGACAGGTGGCGCTGTGGGCTGACTGGACCGGCCGAGAGGGATGAAGGGCGATGCTGCCGCCACTGTTGGGAGGACCAAACTGCGGCCGATTAGTGGAGTTAGTTAGTGGAGCCAACTGATCTTTGATAGCTTCAGACAATCCATTGCGAAAAGCATCCAACAAAGCAGACTCATTCCATCCACTCTTAGCAGCAACAATTCGAAATTCAATAGCAAAATCCATTACTAAGCGATTACCTTGTTTCATGGACACCAGGTTCTGTGAAGCCTCTCGGCCAGGATTGGAGTGATCAGACGTGCGGAACAGAGCTTCCATGAACAGGACCGACGTCTGGCAACCAGGAGAATTCAGAGACCATTCGGCCGTGGCCCAAGGCTCCGCTCTACCCGACAGGTGCATGATGATAAAAGCTTTTCCATCAGAACGCTCAAGGCTAGAAGCTGCTTGAAGTTCAAAATGCAGCCCACACTGAATCAAAGCAGGTCTACACTTCTCCGATTCCCCCGAAAAGTGTTCTGGTCTTGCTAGGTGGACGAATGGAGACGCTGTGGCAACCGTGGCCATCGGAGCCCCTGGAGACACAGACAAGGAAGCAGACTTGGCAGGCACGGGAGCCACAGTAGGAAACAAAGAATTCAGCCGAGCAACTAGGTCTTCAAATCGAGAACTAAAAGTGTTCACCTGTGAACCAATGTCCGCCTGGAACCCCTGCAGACACTCGCCGAGATCCCGGAACCTGGCGACGATCGAGGTGAGTTGACCCTCGTAATGCGAGATGCGCTCCTCTTGCTTCTGGAGCGCTGCATGAGAAAGGATCAGAGCCCGCTGCGTCCATTGTTGGCCAGTTCGTACTGTCATAACTGAACAAGGAGGAGGACACAAACGCAGGCTCAGACACAGGGCAGATCCGTATGCAGAGTTTAATCGGTCCAAGTCGGTACACAGGTAAGCAAGCACAGAAGCAACAGTATAATCTAGGAGCCGGCAATAACAGTGGTCGAAAAACAGGCAATGGTCAAGGTCACAATATTTCTAGAGCTGGAACGAGGTGATACCAAGCAGCATACACAATGAACTGGCAATGTGAACTAAAACACAAAGGGCTTAAATACAGACTTAACAGGGGTTAACGAGACACAGGTGAAACACATCGGGGTGGGGCCAACAATCACATGAGGGTAAACGACCTGACAGGAAATGGGGCCTGAAACAAGAGGAGATGTGAGACACCAGAATAAAACAAGAATGCAAACTCAAATACTAAAAACCAATAAGAAGCAGAGACTGGATCAAACGTGAGACCTGGCACAGAGCCTCTGAGACTCTTGATGAAATTGATATTATTAGCTCAGATGCGTAATTACATATAGTCTTAAATCAATGGGTATATTTTAAGCTTATTTTGGTTCCAGCCATCCCTGGCCTGCTCTGTTTGATTAGATCATATGCATAAAACATAATATCATCTACAGAAGAATGCATGCTGTCCAGTCATAACCTTTGCAATATCTGGACCCATAGTGCTGCCACTAGCACCATGAACATGATCACTTTGAGTGTTAACTTCCGGAAAGACAGAGATGTAATTGGAACCCATTGCCAAAGCAGTGTGAGAACTATGCTCACATCCCAGATTTCTGAAGATGTACGTCTGGGAGGCTTTTGTTAAAATACCTCCTATGAATCGGCCAACAATAGATGAGATCCGACAGAGTGTTGTCCGGACCCTTGCCCTATGTAGGAGGACAAAGTACTTCTAGTACTATAAATGGCACTATAGCTTAACTGCTCGTCAAAATGCAATGTAGCCAGGATCTCCACTACATCCGGTATGCCTGCACCTTATGATAAGATATATTTAACTGTGAACAGGACATCTCCCATTTCTTAATATGAGATACATATTGTTTTTTAGTATTATCTCTCCAGACCATCGTATTCACGGTTCTACTCAATAGTCTAAGTCCCTGGAACAGTCTGGTCGGAAGCTACAAATCAATAAATTAATATGCTCATGTAAAGGGGAACTTTCCTCCTGTCCCAATGTGAACCAACAAGTTACTGTAATTGGGATGATCATGAATGCTGTGTCATCCGTCTCAAACCAATGGGACCATGCTGTGTGGACCAGTTTAGAACCCACTAAACACCTAAGTGTAGTCGTACTCTAATTTGGTGAGAACTTGATTGAATGAGGAAGAAATGGGGAAAGCGTTAGAACATACATCCCCAATGTCACGAGAATGTATCCTCCGCTACTGCCCCGAGATTTGGTTCCCATGCCGAATACAGGTACTGGTAATTTAACCCAGATGCACAGATCTGTCTGGCAATCCACACCGGCTAACAATGATTTTGAAACTTTTGGATTCTTAATTCTTTTTTTTTTCTTTTTCTTTTGCTTTTTTTTTGTTTGTCATGTAATTTACATGACCTGGTGTCTGCAACTTTCGCATTATCTCTACCTGATAGGTAGATATCTGAGACCCAGATGTTCTTTGTAATGCACCAGTGCCAGATGAGGCTAGGCAGACTGTTACAGAATAATGACCTCATTCTATCCATGTGATTGATATGGGTACCAGCTGTGGCATTATCAATCGGAAGCTGCACATGCAAATCATGCATCGTTGAGCATAATTCTTTAGCCCATAGAATGCACCCAGCAATTCTATGCAGTTTCCCCCAGCCTCTGCAGGGTTAATGCTTCTTTCACATTTTATCTGCCGCCCCAGCCAGACTTGATATCAGTGGCTCCTCATCCTGAAGCTCACATCAGTTTGTAAACTAAAAGTTATTGAATCAGAATGTCTCTAGTACTTCGCGAGACATTAGTTACAATTTTGGCCATAGGCAAAGTACTGTCATGTTAATAGTAAGATTATACGAGAACTTACAAGTTCGAAGTTTTTTCCTTATTTTATGAGGAGTTACGTTGAGGGATTATGTGAAGAAGTCCCGCCAGGCGCATGCGCATCATACTTCAAAGCAGCGGCGTGAAAACACAGAAACATATATAGCCGAAGTAACATAGCAAGGCTTTCAGAAGACTAGAACTACCAGATGATCTCTTAGATTATGAAGGTGGGAGCAGAGGGCACGTAATCCCTCAACGTAACTCCTCATAAAATAAGGATCAAACTTCGAACTGGTAAGTTCTCGTTTAAACTTACTATTTTACTTCGGAGTCACGTGAGTGACTACGTAAAGATTTCAAAGCTCTGTGTTTACATGCCGAAGATGCGCTCCATACAGCAATCTGCTTTGGTTGACACAGTAGTAAATAAATAATATATTGAACATTATTCAAATTATTCAATAACTATTTTTTAATAACAATAATAACAAAAATCAGTAATAACCTCTCTATCCCAGGAGGAAATTACAAACAATGATATTACACAAAGCAAATGAATTAAACGGAACCCAAAACAGCATGCCCAGACCGTGGCACTGTCTGTACAGGTTTATCATGAACTGTGAGAAAGTTGCTTCTCTAGACCATCCTGCAGCCGCGAGCATTTGGTCTAGCGGCACGTCCTGAGCCTTCACCATGGATGTGGAAGCCGCCCTGGTGGAGTGAGATTTAAGCACATGAGTGTCGACTCCAGCACAATTGTGAACCTGTTTCAACCATCTAGAAATAGTTTGTACTGACCCTCTTTTATATGGCTTTTTGTGACTAATGAGCAGTCCTGTCTCAGAGCCCCTGAGACCCCTTGTTAACTCAAGATATTGCCTTAAGTGTTTAACTACACACAACATTTGCTCAACAGGATATGCTTTAAACGTCACCTTGGTTCCTGGCATACCTGGCCTGCTTTGTTTAATTAAATCATAGATATAAAATGTAATGTCATCTACAGACAAATGCATACAATCTATTCGTAACAATTGTAAAGTTTGTACACGTTGTGCTGAAACTAGCGCCATTATCATAACCACTTTCAGAGTTAATCTCTGCATAGACAATGACGTAATGGGAGCCCATTGCCGAAGCAGTGTGAGAACTATACTGATATCCCAGATTTCTGTATATCTAGGTTTAGGAGGGTTTTTGTTAAAAATTCCTCTCATGAATCGGGATACTAACGGGTGAGTCCCGATAGGCTGTTGTCCTGAGGACTGCCCTAAATAAGAGGACAAAGCACTCCGAGCACTGTTAATAGCACTATAACTCAAGTGCTCATCAAAATGCAACTTAGCAAGGAACTCCAACACATCACTTATGCTTGCAGTATGATAAGATGAATTTGACTGTACACAAAACATCTCCCATTTCTTTATATGAACCACATATTGTTTTTTAGTACTATTCCTCCAGGCTGCAGTGATAACCTCCATGGTCCTGTTCGACAATCCAAGGCCTTGGAATGGTCTGTTCAGAACCTGTAGACCAACAATTGATATGGTCATGTAATGTGTGACTTTCTCCTGTAACCGGATGCACCAACAAATTACTGCAGCTGGGAATCATCATGAATGGCTGAACCATCATTCTGAGTACCAATGGGAACCATGGTTGTGTTGGCCAATCTGGGGCCACCAAAACGCCTGTGGCGGAGTCACGCTCTATTTTGGTTAGACATTTCGTAATCAGACAAAATGGAGGGAAAGCATAAAAGAATGATTGTCCTCAATGTAACAAAAATGCATCCCCAGCTACTGCTCCTGGATCTGGTTCCCATGAAACATATTTAGGCAACTGGTGATTCAGTCTGGATGCAAACAGATCAATATCTGGCAATCCAAATCGAGTGACAATTGTTTGAAAAACTTTAGAATTCAACATCCATTCTATATTGTCATTGAATTTTCATGACCTTTGGTCTGCTACCACATTGTCTACCCCTGGTAGATAGATGGCTGAAACCCAAATGTTTCTTGAAATACACCAATGCCATATAAGATTAGCCATGCTATCAGATGAAACTGATCTCGCTCCTCCCATATGATTGATATATGCCACTGCCATAGTGTTATCAATCTGGAGTTGAATGTGTAAATTATTCATTGTGGAGCAATATGCCTTTAATCCATAAAATGCCCCCAGTCATTCCAAATAATTTATCCCTTTTGTGTGAAGAATCAAACTTTCTTGTTCATTCCATCTACATCCACAACTGGACTAAATGTCCGTAGCCCCCCATCCGAGAGCACTCACATCAGTCTGTAAAATCATTGAAGGTTCCTGCACCAAAATGTTATTGGTAGCTTGACTGACATTAACAATCCATCACTGCAACTCTGCTAGAGCTGTGGCTGGTAACTGCATAACCCAATCATAATGGCCTGCATGCTCTTTTAGTGCTTGTTCTCTTGCTCTTTGCAAATGTTGATAATGCAAAGGACCAAACTTTACTGCAGGGAAAGCTGCTACCAATTTCCCAATGTCCTTAGCAACTTCTCGGATGGAGGGATCAAAGTCAAAGTCAAAGTCAAACAAACTTTATTGTCATTTAGAAATACATCGATATATGCAGTTCCAAACGAAATTCCATTGCATTTGGCTCGCTGTGCAACACAATAATTAACAGAAGGATAAACATGGATAAAATGGATAAAAAGGATAAATAGACAATGGATAAAGTTTTTGTGTGAGACAAGTACAGACCTCAGCAATATCCACAACCTTGGCTGCTGGTAATATTACTGTCATATCAACTGAATCAATAAGAAATCCCAAATACTGAATATTTTGGGTTGGCTGTAACTTGGACTTAGTTGAATACACCAAAACCCCTAATGATTCAAACACATTTTTGGTTACTGCAACCGACTCCTCAGCTGACTCTTTAGTGTTGCTGATAATTAAGACATCATCTAAGTTAGCCATGACAATGTGATTACAGGCCCATAACAGCCCCAGCTGAGCTTAATCCATTAGCCAATGCTTTGTATTGCCACAGCTGTCCCATCCAATTAAATTGCAAGTACCTGCGATAATGAACATGAATTGGCACTGAATAATACGCATCTTGCAAATCAATAGTTGCCATATAACAACCTTGTGAGACCAGCTGTTTTGCAGGCAAGGTGTACATTTCAAAATGTCTATAGAGTACTGAAGAATTTAAGTGAATGAGGTCCAGAATTACTCTACAACCCCCATCTTTCTTAAGTCTGGGGAATATATTGGACACAAATTGTTGAGAATGAGTAAATTTTTACACAAATTCTTAATCTCTTCGTTAACCTGTTCAGGCTTTGGAGCAGAAAATACCAACATTTTATTTGGCTTGTGCTGCTGAGGTGGATCTATCCCTTAGATAAACTCAATGGTAGAACCTAACACAGTATTTAGTATAAACATATCACATGCAATACAGCACCATTCATTGTAAAACAATTGTAATTTAACTCCAATAGGAGGTTGTGCACCAGAACCTTTAACAAAAGTTCCCTGTACCTCTGCAGTTGGCCTGAAAGCCTGCTGTCTGCTCATATTGGGGTAGAAGCCACTTTGTCTTGGTGGGTAACCTTGTTGCCCCACTAGCCTCTCCCTGCTCGGTCCAGCACCTGGATCCGATTTTCGAAACACAAACCCAGGTTTGCGAAAAGGTGGCCGTGATGTATTTGTCTTCATCAAACCAATTGTTTTTGCCTCGTCATCAATATCTCGTATCTGTTTGACAAGGTCCGTTCCAAACAGGAACTCAGGCGTTTGAATATTCATCGCCTTACACAATGCAGCAAGGTTTTGATTAAGTGTTGGTCTGATTTTTCTAATGCAATTTACTTCAAAAAATGCACTGCATAACAGAGCCAACATATCTTTTTGTGTCTGATTTATCACGGTCCCTTTGACCATTGTGCCAAATGCAGTAATTGCTGCAGCCACCAGTTGGAGGACGTGTTAATTTCGAACCTCCTGTCCTCTCATAGAAGGACTCATGTGTGCCCAAATAGCTGGGTTCACCGTAGGCACTTTCAATGATGCACAATTGACAGGTGTTTTGTACTTGTTGGTAGTCTCTTGCATTATAGCTTGCTGGAGCTGGTGAGACACTAAATAACTAACGTTGTTTGCAAAGTGCTCATCCATTGCCTCACCAGTCCCCTCCGGAATAGCAAAACTCATTGCAATATCCGGGACACCCAGAGCATGGCTCTTATGCTCTGGTGTTTGCACATAAGCAGGGACACCAGACATGGGGTCAGCTGCATCCTGCCCCGCTTCTCCCAAATCATATATTAGGGAGGCATCCTCCAGTCCTAAACAAGACACTGGAAGGAAATCCCCTTGCTGATAGTCCACATATTCCTCTTGATATGGGCCTTGTTGAACAGCTGCCAGGGGAATCACTGGGCCCTTAGCCCCTTGTTTTATCAGAGTTTGGAGCATCTTCTCCATATTCTGCACCTTCCCCCACATTCGTTTATTATCTGGAGGGGAGTCACATTCTTCTTCAGACTCGTCTGATAACACGGGTCTATTAGATTTTCTTTTAGCCTTTCTATGGCTGTCGGTGGTCTCAGCCTCCTGAGTAACTGGAACTGGTGTGGAAAGTTCACTTTCTAATGAAACTGCTGTCGGTAAAACGGCACCCGGTATCGGAACCGGCGTTGCCGCGCTAATCTCCCATCCCAATCGATTAAGTGAATCCGTGGACCCACACTTAGAGCGAACTCTCCTACCTGCCCACTCCATACCACCAACTCCTACTGACTTCTCGAGCCAGCTTTACGGAGTTAAATACTCTCAGGAAAAGTTTTCAAAACCACTTACGTGCGAGTTTTCTACTTACCGCTGGTGGAGCTGTGCCCTCCAGCCCGTTCAGTGCGACATGCGCGGAAGTAATGACGCGCATGCGCCTGGCGGGACTTCTTCATGTAGTCACTCACGTGACTCCGAAGTAAAATTAACCAATGATGACTTCAAATGGCCAATCATTCTAAATGGTACTAATCTAAGTTTAATTAGATGGGTGAGGACCTAACCTCTCAACAGGTGTGTGCTAGCTGCATTTTTATCTTTCAGATCTATGGCTGCCATATAACATCCTTTTTTATCCCAGTTACAATACTGACATTTTTATTTAAACCTTTTATACTGGCCCTTAAGGGTTAAGTATGTTCCGGCCCAGAATGACTCGACACCCACCATCGTCCTTTTGGCTGGTGAATTGGACACAATTGTTGAGGCTGATATGCATCACCCAAGATGACTTCCGAGATACCTATTCGAGATCCCCGGATACAGTCCAATATTCACTGACTGTTTCTTAATCCGAAAGGATATTGTTTTTGAGGTGAAATCCTGGCCTCAGTTTTAGTCTCATCGTCCAGGTGTTCCCCTGGGTACTAGAGGCTCTGCACAAGGCTGTGACTGTGGGTTGAGCGTAGGCTGGACATTTATTCGTAAATATTAAACTAACAAATGGGCATTACACAGCAGGGTCCTTATCCTGCTGTGTTTGGATAGTGGCCTTGCCATTTGTCCAAACGCCATAATTCCTGCTTCAACCAGTTTTTTATTTATTTTTATTTTTATTGTTTATTTAATTTTTTAGGACTTTTGCAGCCTTAATTCATGCGGCCTCATGATGCGCTCCTTTAGAGCGATGCACAGTAAACAGGTGTTTGACATGTGAATTTTTATTTTTAAATTTCCATTATTAATTCCTGGAACTGGTGAGGACCATTAATTTGCTGGCCAGATTGTCATCCCTGACTTCACCGGTACGGTAAATTGCTAACCACATCCGGCACACCTGGAGCGTGGCTCTTGTGCTTTGGTGTATGCACATAAGCAGTGACACCAACTTCAGGGTCAGCATTCTACTGCCCTGACTCTCCCGGCTGATGCTCACGGGAGGTCACACACAGCCCTAACAAGGTGCTGCTGTGCTGGGTCCCCATGTCGTGGCTCTCCCGGCTGATGCTCACGGGAGGTCACCACTTCAGGGTCAGATTTATACTGCCCAGCTCCTGCTTACAGGAGGTCATACACATAGCCCTGTCAACAGGTGCTTGTGGCGCGGCTCTCCCCTAGGCCTGCGCTGCGAAAAGTTCAGTGTCAGCAACCCATTGACCCGAACTGGTCCGCCCTTTGGCACAGGGAGACCTTGGGCAGCCCTCTCCTAGGCGCTGCTGGCATGGCTCTCCCGTAGGCCGGCATTTTCACACATGAAGCAGCCCTATCCCAGGCGCTGCTGGTGCGGCTCTCCCGTGGGCCAGCGCTGTGACAGATACGGCGTCAGTAGAACACTGACCCGTCCTGGTCTCTCCCTCCAGCAGTGAGACCTTGAGCAGCCCTGTCCCAGGCATTGCCGGCGCCCCCTCGCGTAGAGGCCGGTGCCTTTTTACATGAAGCAGCCCTGTCCTAGGCGCTGCTGGCACGGCCTGTCCAATAGGCCCGCGCTATTATAGTGGAGTCTCACTAATTTGACGGTGTGAATTTGTAAAGGGTGAAAATACCCTTATTATTGAAGAGGAACCCTTGCAGCCCGACTCACCCGAGTTCTAATAGGGCTGCACAAGTTCTCTCTCCCTCCAATTTTACTCCATGCCTGGGGTGACGTGTCTGTGAGTCGCTGACCGACTGTCAGGGACTCTAGCGTTATTTAAACCGCATCCCTGCAGGCTGGAAGCCACTGACTGCTTTGTCAGCGGCTGTTATCTCGAAACCCGATCTTTTGCCGGCTATCCGCTTCAGCGGTTGGACCGGGGTTCCCCCGCAGCCCATAGCCGGCTTAGGCATCGAACCTCCGATAAATCCGGCAGGAAACCCCTGTAAAGAGAGGCTCCTGCTCGAACCAACAATGCTGGTAAGTAAAAACACTTACCTTCTAGGTTGAAACTTACCGCCGGCAGGAGCGTTGCCCCGCCAGTCCAGTGCTTGCCAATGCAGAATATTTGACTGTGTAATCCAGCCTATTACGCTTTATGGTAGTGAAGTATGGGGTTCACTCAGTCACCATAGTTATAGTAAATGGGAAAAACATACAACGGAGACCCTGCATGCGGAATTTTGTCGGAACATCCTCCGTATCCAATGGAAAAGACCAAAAAACGCATGTAGGGCGGAATTAGGCAGATACCCACTGATAATAAATATCCAGAAAAGAGCACTACATTTTTGGAATCACCTTAATCTAGCCCCCCAGATACCCTCCAGTTTAAAGCCCTTCAAACACAAGAGGAGAGCTGTTAGGTACTTTCTCCACCCCCCCCCCCCCCCCCCCCCCCCCACGGTGAATACTGTGTACTTACCTTTCTGTTTCTCTGCAGGCCGTGGCTGGGAGCCAGGAATCAAGGGGGTAACAGCTTCTGTACCTGATTGGCACAGCTATGTCAGGTGACTCATCGGGAGCTTTAAAAGGCAGAAGCTCCCAGAATTCTCTCTCTTTTCAAGATAGATCCCTGGAGGAAGAAGTGCCGGTCTGAGCTGTATGAGGATGATTGGAGCGTGGTTGATCAGATTGTGATACCTCGTCGGTATAGGGACGAGATACTCAGTTTGGCTCATGATGGACCTCTGGTTGGACATTTGGGGGTCAATAAGACGTATGACCGTATCTTACGGATTTATTTTTGGCCAGGGTTGAAAAAGGACATGAAGCAGCACTGTAGGCCGAACCAATCAATTGTTCCTGCGCCTTTATATCCAATCCCTGTAGTCAGGGAGCCATTTGAATGGATTCTAGTTGATTGTGTGGGTCCTCTACCTCAGACAAGGGTGGGCAACAAGTTTTTATTGACAATTATGTGTGCGTCTACCCGCTTTCCGGAGGTGGTCCCTTTACATAACATAACTGCCACTGCCATTGTGAAGTCTCTCACTAAGTTTCTTTCATTGTTCGGTTTGCTCAAGGTGGTGCAGAGTGACCAAGGTTCCAACTTCATGTCAAAGGTTTTTGGTCAGGTAATGAAGTTGTTGGATATTGAGCATTGTTACTCCAGTGCGTATCATCCTGAGAGCCAGGGAGCACTCGAGCGGTTTCACCAGACTTTGAAATCTATGTTGAGGACTTACTGCCTGGAGTTTGGAAAAGACTGGATGAGGGGGTTCATCTAGTTATGTTTGCAGTGCGTGAGGTCGTGCAGGAGTCTTTAGGGTTCAGTCCTGCTGATCTGGAGTTCGTGCATACTGTTCGCGGTCCGTTGAGGGTCCTGAAGGAGAAATGGTTGCAGGAGAATTTAAAACGTAGTATTTTAGACCACGTCTGTACTTTTAGGTCTAGACTGCGGAGGGCATGCGAACTGGCAATGAGTAATCTTGCCACTGCTCAGTCTAGGATGAAGGGCTGGTTCGATAGGAAGGCTTCAAGTAGGAATTTTTCTCCAGGTGACAAGGTCCTGGTGTTGTTGCCTATTCCTGGTTCCAGTCTGCAGGCTCGGTATAGTGGTCCTTATCAGGTGGTTAAGAAGGTTGGTGCAAGGGATTACATTATTGGTACCCCTGATCGGAGGCGTAAGACTCAGCTCTGTCATGTCAACATGCTAAAGCAGTACCATGAGCAGGAGCATGTACGGGTTGATGGGGAGGAGCTGTGTCCTTCGGTTTTGTCTAGGCCAGTTTTGGCTGTAACAGTGCTGCCCCCTGACACGGGTGGTGATGTGGGTGAGGCACGGTTGTCAGTGGCAATGTCGCAGGGAAAGCTGTGCAACTCTGAAGCTTTGGAGTCGCTTCCCTTGTGGTTGTCTCATTTGTCTGGAAGTCAGCGGGATGATCTGCTTGCTTTGGTGGGTCAAATGGGTCACTGTTCTCGGATGTGCCTTCTCAGACGTCTTTGCTGCAGCATGACATTGACGTGGCCGGTGCTGCGCCAATTAAACAGCATCCGTATCGGGTCAATCCTGACAAGCGTCATCGCCTAAAAGGTCAGGTTGACTATATGCTGCAGCATGCAATTGCTGAACCTAGTTGTAGTCCATGGAGTTCTCTGTGTCTACTGGCTACGAAGGCTAATGGGGAGGACAGGTTTTGCACGGACTTTCGGAAGGTGAATGCTGTAACTAAGCCAGATTGCTATCCTCTTCCACGGATGGAGGATTGCGTGGATCATATAACCATATAACAATTACAGCACGGAAACAGGCCTTCTCGGCCCTTCCAGTCCGTGCCGACCATTTATTTTCCCCTAGTCCCATCTACCTGCACTCAGACCATACCCCTCCATATACCATATCCCTTCTCGTTCATATACCTATCCACTTTACTTTTAAATGTTAAAATCGATCCCGCCTCCACCACTTCTGCTGGAAGATCATTCCACACAGCCACCACTCTCTGAGTAAAGAAGTTCCCCCTCATGTTACCCCTAAACATCTGTCCCTTAATTCTCATGTCATGCCCTCTTGTTTGAATCTTCCCTACCCTCAATGGGAAATGCTTATCCACGTCAACTCTGTCTATCCCTTTCGTCATTTTAAAGACCTCAATCAAGTCCCCCCTTAACTTCTGTGCTCCAAAGAATAAAGACCTAACGTTCAACCTTTCTCTGTAATGTAGGTGCTGGAACCCAGGTAACATTCTAGTAAATCTCCTCTGTACTCTCTCTATTTTGTTGACATCCTTCCTATAATTTGGCGACCAAAATTGTAAACCATACTCCAGAATTGGTCTCACCAATGCCTTGTACAATTTAACATTACTTCCCTACTCCTATATTCAATGCTCTGATTTATAAAGGGCAGCACACCAAAAGCTTTCTTTACCACCCTATCTCCATGCGATTCCACCTTCAGGGAACTATGCACAGTTATTCCTAGATCCCTCTGTTCCACAGCATTCCTCAATTCCCTACCATTTACCATGTACATCCTATTTTGATTTGTCCTGCCAAGATATAGCACCTCACACTTATCAGCATTAAACTCCATCTGCCATCTTTCAGCCCACTCTTCCAAATGGCCCAAATCTCTCTGTAGACTTTGAAAATCTACTTCATTATCCACTGCACCACCTATCTTAGTATCATCTGCATACTTACTTATCCAATTTTCCACCCCCTCATCTAGATCATTGATGTACATGACGAACAACAGTGGACCCAACACAGATCCCTGAGGCACCCCACTGGTCACCGGCTTCCAACCTGACAAACAGCCATCCACCATTACTCTCTGGCATCTCCCATTCAGCCACTGTTGAATCCATCTTGCTACTCTGCCATTAACACCAAAAGATTGAACCTTCTTAACCAACCTTCCATGGGGAACCTTGTCAAAGGCCTTACTGAAATCCATATAGACAACATCCACTGCTTTACGCTCATCAATTTCCCTAGTAACCTCTTCACCAAATTCAAGAAGGTTTGTCAAACATGACCTTCCAGACACAAATCCATGTTGACTGTTCTTGATCAGACCCTGTTTATCTAGATGCTTATATATATTATCTCTAAGTATCCTTTCCATTAATTTGCCCACCACTGACGTCAAACTAACAGATCTATAATTGCTAGGTTTATTCTTTAGATTTTAGATTAGATTAAATTCTTTATTTGTCATTCTTTGAACCCTTTTTCAACAATGGAACAACATGCGCAGTACGCCAATCCTCCGGCACTATTCCCGTTTCTTATGAAATTTGAAATATTTCTGTCATAGCCCCTGTTATTTCTACACTAACTTCCCTCAATGTCCTAGCGAATATCCTGTCAGGACCTGGAGACTTATGCACTTTTTTATTTTTCAAGTGTCAGTACTTCCTCCTCTTTGAATCTCATAGTTTCCATAGCTACTCTATTTTTTTCCCTTACCTCACAGAGTTCGATATCCTTCTCCTTGGTGAATACCGACGAAAATAAATTGTTCAATATCTCCCCCATCTCTTTTGGCTCTGCAGATAGCTGTCCATTCTGGCTCTCTAATAGTCCAATTTTTTCCCTCGTTATCCTTTTTGGATCATGTGGGAAGTGCATCTTTTGTGTCTAAGTTGGGCTTGCTAAAGGGTATTGGCAAGTTCCTTTGTTACTGAATAGTTTCTTCCGAAGCTTATTCAGTATCTTTAGAAGGGGGTGTTAGGTACTTTCTCCCCCCCCCCCCCCCCCCCGGTGAATGTTGCGTACTTACCTTTCTGTTTCTCTGCAGGCTGTGGCTGGGAGCCAGAAATCAAGAGGTTAACAGCTTCTGTACCCGATTGGCCCAGCTACGACATGTGACTCATCAGGAGCTTTAAAAGGCAGAAGCTCCCAGAATTCTCTCTCTCTTCAAGATAGATCCGTGGAGGAAGAGGTGCCGGTCTGAGCTGCATGAGGCCTGCCCCCATGGCACAGCACTTTGTATAGTTGTCGCACACTTTTGTAGATTAGTGTTATATTGGGACGGAAGGGATGACCTGAGAGTTTTCGGGTAATTTTGCTTGCAGGGTTAAGGCTATATAGGTAGGATTAGAGTCTTCAGTCTGACGGTCCATTGAGAGGCTGGCTGGAGCATCCTTATATATTATTCATTAGCCAATCCTGGTCCCTGACCGTGATCTTTAAAAATCAGGTTCGGGTTTTGTTTTAGTGTTACAAAATTAAAGACTGTATTTTATCTAAACTTGACCTTGGTTTTGATTTGTTACGCGACTCTGGGGAACCAGCCTTCGGGAGTCATAACAGGAGCCCAGAAAAGAGTTCACTGTGTCAGTTGGTATTGAGACTAACTACCCGTATTTAGTTAAATCAGGGTTGAAACAGACGTGCACTTCCTCCTAAAATGCAAAAAAAATGACAAAACGAGGAAAACATACTTTGACAAACTCAGTCTAGTAACCCCTGGCTAGATGATACATCAAAACTAAGAATAATCCCTGGCGAAGGAAATACGAAACATCTTGGTACACAATACATAATAGCATGCCATAACCCGAGAGACGGTGAATGACCAATATGCACACAGGCACTAATTGACATTAACTGACACTAAAAAATTAATATTGAATTGCTAAACTTGCTACTCTGTTCTACTTCTTACAGCTAGTGCGTGTTTATGTACAGGGACATATCTGTCCATGCACTGTATACTTGTATTTATGCTTATGCATTTTAAATATGTTTAATATATCATGTTTAATACTTTGGCAATATAACAATGTATTTTATCATGCCAATAATGTTTTTTTTTAATGAAATTGAAGGAAAAAAGAGAGGGGGAGAGAGAGGGAGAGAGAGAGAGAGAGAGAGAGAGAGAGAGAGAGAGAGAGAGAGAGGTAGAGAGGTAGAGAGGTAGAGAGGTAGTGAGAGAGAGAGAGAGAGAGGTCTGCCATGGTTGGAAGGCAGAGTGGACTCAATAAGTTGGCGATATGCAGAGTACTGCCCTGCTGACTACAAATTCAGAAAGGTCCAATTCAGACAATGCCAAGTGTGGGCTAGCAGGAGTGAAATGGGCCAAAGGGCCTTTTCCGGATGCTCTGGGCTCCCCGCATCCATGCCGTTCTCCCGCAAGGTCGGCTTGGTGACTTTGGGGGAGTGTTTGGGGCAAATGGTTTGGAAATGAGACAGAAACCGGCCTGCAGGGCCACATTAAGTGTGAATATAGTGTGTTATAAAGTGTAGGGAACCGCCTGCCAGCGCCTGTGCATGTTCCCCCTGCTACATTAAAGGGAATGCATGCATCACTGGCTGCATTGCTGCCTCCCCGCTGCATGGCAGCGCTTTTATCCCTTACCGGCTCTTCACAGCTGCATTTCCACACCACTTCCGGTTGTGTGGCGAACCTCTTGTCCACAAAGGTACACAAAAGGCTGGAGAAACTCAGCGGGTGCAGCAGCATCTAAGGAGCGAAGGAGATAGGCGACGTTTCGGGTCAAGACCCTTCTTCAGACTGGTCAGGGACCAGGGAAACGAGAGATATAGATGGTGATGTGGAGAGATAAAGAACAATGAATGAAAGATATGCAAAAAAGTATTGATGATAAAGGAAACAGGCCATTGTAAGCTGTTTGTAGTGTGCAAATGAGAAGCTAGTGCGACTTGGGTGGGGGAGAAATAGAGAGAGAGGGAATGCCAGGGCCCAAGGGCTGAGGAGAGGTGGGAGGGGGAGGAGGCAGCAAGGGTTAACAGAATTGAGAAAATTCAATGTTTAAGCCCAGAGGATGCAGACTCCCCAAGCGGAATATGAGGTGCTGTTCCTCCAATTTGTGGTGTTGCTCACTCTGGCCGTGGAGGAGGCCCAGGACCGAGAGGGAAAGTGCCCGGGGAAGGGGCGGAGCGGGAGGGAAGGGAAGAATTGGCAAGGGAGTTGCGGAGAGAGCGGTCTTTGCAGAAGGCAGACGGGGGGAGATGGAAAGATGTGGCGAGTGGTGAGGTCACGTTGGAGGTGGCGAAACTGGCAGAGGACTATCTGTTGTATGCGCCGGCTGGTGGGGTGAAAGGTGAGGACCAGGGGGACTCGGCCCTTGTTGTGAGTGGGGGAATGGGGAGAGAGGGCAGTGTTGCGGGGTATGGAGGAGACCCTGGTGCGAGCCTCATCAATAGTGGGGAGGGGAATCCCCGTTCTCTGAAGAATTAGGACATTTGTGATGACCTGGTATGGAACACCTCATCCTGGGAGCAGATGCGGCGTAGGCGGAGGAATTGGGAATAGGGGATGGAGTCCTTACAGGAAACAGGGTGGGAGGAAGAGTAGTCCAGGTAGCTGTGGGAGTCAGTTGGTTTGTAGTGGATGTCGGTGAGCTCGCACCAGGGTCTCCTCCATACCCCGCAACACTGCCCTCTCTCCCCATTGCTATATAACAGTGATCGCGTGTTCTCTCCCCTCTGGTAGGCCAGGTAACATGTATTTTGGAAGTTCATGGCTGATGTTAGCTTTGATAAAGTCCCCCAAAACAATGACCATGGAGTCCGGGAAGTCACTCTCAACCCTCATTACCTGGCCAGCGAGTTGCGTTTGCACCTCACGTACACAGGCTTGGGGGAGGAATGTAAACTCCAGCGAGAATAAAGGAGTTAAATTCCCTTTAGTAGACGGGTTTGCAGTTTATAAAGAGGGATTCTAGGTTGGGAGAACAGAAATTTGACAGTACCGTGATGTTGCTGCACTAGTCCTGGTGGGTATAGAAGCATATTCCACTGCCTCTTGATATCCCCACTGCCTCCACTTGATCCGCTCTGTGAAGTTGGAAGCCAGCCAGTTGCAGCGCGCTGTCCGGAGTCGACTCACACAGCCAGGTCTCGGTGAAACACAGGGCAGCAGCCCGAGAGAGGTCCTTGTTTGGCCGGTGCAGGAGTTGCAGTTCGTCCACTTTGTTCTCGAGAGAACGTACGTTTGCCAGGAATATGCTCGGGAGTGGTGTGTGTGATCCTCGTCGCCGGAGTCGGGTGAGTGCTCCAGAACGCTTCCCACAGCTCCTGGTCCGTCTCAAGACCTCGAACGCAGACACAGTCCCGCCGATGAGTATGTCCAAATAATCCAGCGAGTGAGAGAAATCCGGAACGATGTTTGGGGGTACCCTATGTCTGATGTTTATGAATACTTCTCTCGTGAAAGTAATCTTTGTAGGGTTTTCACAGACGACACAAACGAACAAACACATACAGCAAGGAGCAGTACACCATGGCTGCCATCGTCGGCGCCAGCA
This sequence comes from Raja brachyura, assembly GCA_963514005.1. Next base: position 55,904,432 of record OY740796.1, on the reverse strand, counting down.
GCAGAGGGGTTGCTATTTTAATTAATAAAATGATTCAGTTTTTATCTACTGATGTTATTGCTAATAAAAATGGTCGATATCTTACAGTTGCAGGTAAATTAATGCAAACAAAGGTGTTGTTAGTAAATGTCTATGCACCTAACTTTGATGATGCTGAATTCTCTAATAGATTACTTAGTAATATACCTCACTTAAATACCCATTTGTTAATTTTTGGAGTTGATCTGAATTGTGTGTTTGATCGTTCTAGTCCCCGCACTTTATCCCAATCAGCTATGTTTAAATCTTTTTCGGATTTTATGACCCAGAGTGGTTTGATTGACCCTTGGAGACTTTGTAACCCCTCAACCAAAAAGTTACCTTCCTTTTCTCAGGTACATCAATCATATTCAAGAATAGATTCTTTCTTTATAGATAATAGTCTCAATTCATGTGTTGATTCCTCGGATTATTCAAGTATTCTAATATCTGATCATGCACCATTATTTCTAGATATTCAGTTATCCATAAAGGAATCTACCCCCCCCCCCCCTTGGAGATTCAACTCATTATTGTTGGCTGATAAAACATTTTGTGAATTTGTTTCAAACTCAATTGATGAGTTTTTCTTCTTTTACCATAGTGAATTTATATATATTTCATTAATTTGGGAGTCGCTGAAATCTTTTCTTAGAGTGCAGATTATTTCATATTTCTCCTATTCTAATAAAAAACGCAATACCAGGCTTACAGTGGATACATCTGTTATTAATAGCCTCGATCCAGAATGTTCATCCGATCCTTCTCTAGAACTATTTAAGAAGCATCTTAATCTTCAGCAGGAGTTTGATCTTATTTCTACCAGAAGTGCTGAGCGGCTGTTGTTACTTATTATGGTACTTATTATGAACATGGTGACAAAGCAAATCGATTACTAGCACACCAATTAAATGTCAGTTCACCTCCCGTCTTATACCACAAATTAATAATGTTTCTAACACGACTGTTACAGAGCCTGTGGAAATTAATGCCACATTTAAATAATGTTATTCTTCACTCTACAAATCAGAGTCCCCTGCTGATACTAACAAAATTAAGCCGTTCCTGGCCAATCTTGAGAATACTACCATCGATTCTGACTGTGCAAAAGAATTGGATGCTCCACTTTCAGCACGACCATAACCTCCGCCAGGTCCTGGAACGAGCCCGGGAAGTTAACCTAAAGCTCAACCCAAAAAAATGTGTCCCGGAGGTCTCCTACGTGGGACATGTTTTCACAGCATCGGGGCTGAAGCCCAACCCGCAGAAGACAGCCGCTATATCCGAGATGCCTGCACCTGCTGACGTGCCCGGCCTCCAGCATTTCCTGGGCATGGTCAACTACCTGGGGAAGTTCATCCCTGACTTGAGTGAGTTGAGCGCTCCTCTGAGAGACCTGGTGAAAAAGGACACTGCCTGGGCCTGGTTCCCGCAACACCAGAAAGCCTTTGACATTCTCAAGTCCACGTTGATCAGCACCCCAACGCTAAAGTATTTTGACCTCAAGCGCCCCATCGTCCTCACATGTGATGCGTCCAAGTTTGGCCTCGGTGCCGCCTGCTTGCAGGTCCACGATGGAGTACAACTGCCCGTGTCCTACGCATCCCGTACGATGACTCCCGCCGAGCAGCGCTATGCCCAAATTGAAAAAGAATTGCTGGCTGTTGTCTTCGCCTGCTCGAAGTTCAAAGACTATATTCTGGGCACCTGTTTTTCTATTGAGACGGACCACCAACCTCTGGTTACCATCCTCAACAAGCCAATACACGTGGCCTCCTCCCGGCTTCAGCGTATGATGCTTCAGTTACAACGATTTACCTTCACTGTGGTCTATCGAAAAGGCAAGGACATGTTTGTCACCGACACGCTGTCTCGGGCGCCTCTTGCATCCACCACCCGTCACCCTTACGAGGCGTCCGATCTGATAGTGCTCAACGTGAATTTCGTGCCTTCAAATCAGATGAAGTCTCTGGTCAAGCACACGGCAGCTGACGCTTCGTTCCAACAGCTGGCCGCGGTTATCAAGCGGGGCTGGCCAGACCGCCGTTCTTCCCTGCCAGCTGCAGCGGTGCCCTACTTCCTGGTTCGTGACAAGCTGGTGCTGCGTGATGGTGTGATTGTGAAGGGGCACAAGGTGGTAGTGCCCGCAGCACTTCGTGAACAATATTTTGAAACTGCTCATCGTGGCCATCCCGGGGCCAAAGCCACTCTTTCCATCGCTCAGAGCCAGTTCTACTGGCCTGATATGGCTCGTTTTTTCCGGGACCAGCTCCCCTCCCTGTCTTCTTCTGCTGTCATCGAGAAGCTGCGCCGTCACTTCGCTACTTTTGGGCCCCCAGCTAGCCTGCAGTCGGACAACGGCAGTCAATTCGCCAGTGCTGAGTTTCGTGCTTTTGCTGAACTTTCCACACTACACTAGCAGCCGGGAATACCCTCAGAGCAACGGCCTGGCTGAGCGCGCGGTCCGCAGTGCCAAAGGATTGCTGGAACGTTGTCGCTTGTCTCGCTCTGATATTTACCTTGCCCTCCTGAACCTCCGCAACATCTCCCGCGTCAATGCCCTGGGGTCCCCAGCTAAGCGCCTCATGTCCCGTGTCACGCGCCCTCCGATCCCTGTTGCGCAACAGTCCCTTGCTCCCTCCGTGCTCAAACCTGCCATGGTCCGGAAGCGCATTGCCCACAAACACCGTATCCAAAAGCGCTCCCATGACAAGTCCTGCCGTGTCCTCCGTCCTCTATATCCTGGCCAGGTCGTCCGTATGCGATCTGCCTCCGGCCATCACAGACTCGCCATTGTCGTCGGTTCTGCCGGATCACCTCGTTCCTACCTGGTCAACCACGACGGCACGATCTACGGCACGTCTCGTCAACACCTGCGGCTGGTGAATGAACCTCGTCCCCCTCTGGCTGCTCCGTATACTCCCCCTGTGCTGACTTTGCCGCCGCGTCCCGTTCCAGCCTTGCCCAGTCCACCTTCCCCACGGCCTTCCCCGGTGCTTCTTCCCGCTGTTGTCCCCGGTTCTCCGGCTTTCTCGCCTCCCACCTCTCCATCCTCCCCGCCGCGTTCGTCACCCCGGGGCTCTCCTGTTAAGTGCTCCCCACCCGCGCTGGTCTCTCTCATTCCCGTGGGGGGAGGAGGTGATGGCAAGGTGCGGACCCGATCTGGTCGCCTTGTAAGGCCGCCAGACCATTATGGCAATTATGTGTGATTCTGTGTTCCTGCATTACTGTTGTTTATTTTCCCCTAGCGCATGAGACGTGGTCGCTTGTCACTGATCTTTATTTTGTTTTTGTAGAGGAAGGATGTAGATGATATGTGTATATCCCTTTAACAGTAGTGATGTAGCCCTTGCTAACCACTCCCCTATAATCGAGTATAACTGTGTCCTCCCCATCCTTAGCTCTCTCTCTAGTGATCGTGACGGATCACGTACAGCTGTGTGTATGATGGGCAGTGATGTGTGTTTAGTTAATAAAGTTATAGTAAAGAACTCTCTGTGTACGTGCATGTTCTTTACACCACCAGGCCCGAGTGATTGAGCTGCCAGCGCAGCAGGCCTGATTGACGGAGCTGCCACCCCAATAATCCATTCGGCCCATAATGTCTATACTAACACTCTGGAAACCAGTCTCTTTACCCCACAACACCCATACTAGTGCTCCAGAAAGCACCCCCACCACTGGCCACTAACGTTGGGGGACCAGCCCTCCCGTGTGAACATGGGACCCAATGGGTCCCACTTAGTCTAGTCAACAATAAAAAAGAAAAATAGTACAGCTTCAACCATTAGACTAAAAACTTTATCAACATGGGTTTAAAAGGCAGCCTGATGATTCATGTGGTTCTTATGAAATGCCAACATGTGGAATGTAATCGCAGCAGATTTAAAATTATTTTACCTAGGGGTTGGGGTCGGATGTTTCGGGTCCGGGTCGACAGCCCAGTTTATTCCGCTCCCTTGTGTGTCTAAAACATTATTAACCCCAGTTCCCCCCAGACGTGTAGTTTATGTGGAGATTTACCTCAGGTCTCCCCCAGACGTGTAGTTTATGTGGAGATTTACCTCAGGTCTCCCCCAGACGTGTAGTTTATGTGGAGATTTACCTCAGGTCTCCCCCAGACCGGGTTTATTTCACTCCACTGTAAATAATGTTATTTACCTCAGTGAATAAGAGGGAGAGGTTTACAACGAGTTTGACCCCAGTTTTCCCCACACACGTGTACTTTATGTGGTGATTTATCTCACTTCTCCCCCATATTGACCCGATCCCGCCCCCCTGCTGATTTATTTACAACATTATTTACCTCAGGTCGGTCGGCAGCGACGCCACCAACTGCCGCTTCTCCACCGCCATTTTCATCCGGTCAATGAGGAGACTCGGCCCAGAGCGGGACCGGCGGGCGGTCATCTTGGTGAGGGCAGGTGAGGTCGGCGTCGCTGATTGGTCGGCAGCCGGCGGCCATCTTTGTGAGGGGTTGATGACGGCCGTCTTGATTAGAGGTTGACGGTGGCCATCTTGGTGAGGGGTCGCCGTCAGTGGCACTAGTTGACGGCAGCACCCTTGGTGAGGGTTTAATGGCGACCTTTAATGGTTTAAATGTCTCGCCTTTCATAACGCCATCTTGAGAAGGTACCAAAGGCCCACACACTTGTGGTCCATTCTTCCCTCTAAACCTGTCTTGTCCACGCACCTGTCAAAGGGCCTTAGTTTCCAACCCTTCGCCCACCATGCCCACTTGGCTTACTTTGGCTGGGAAAGCACATCTCGGACCCGCAAATCGCTCAGCATAGGAGCACCGAAAAGCTACGTACTCTCTCCTCTCCTCTCTCTACACCAATGACTGCACCTCCACAGACACCTCTGACAAGCTTCTCAAGTTTGTGGACGACATAATCCTGATTGGACTCATCCAGGATGGGAAAGTATCTGCCTACAGGCAGGATGTGACAAGGCTGGCGGTCTGGTGCCACGGCAACAAACTAGAACTCAATGCTCTTAAGACAGTGGAATTGATTGTAGACTTTAGGAGAGCTCCCCCTCCCCTCACCCCACTCACCATCAACAACACCACAGTCACATCTGTGGAGTCTTTTAAGTTCCTGGGAACCAGCATTTCCAAGGACCTTAAGTGGGGGGCTACCATCGACTCCACAGTCAAAAAGGCACAACAGAGGATGTACCTCCTACGGCAGCTGAGGAAGCACAATCTGCCACAGGAAATGATGGTCCAATTCTACACGGCCATCGTAGAGTCTGTTCTCACCTTCTCCATCATGGTCTGGTTTGGCTCAGCCACCAAGCACGACACTTGGAGGCTGCAGCGAATCATCCAATCAGTTGAGAAGGTTATTGGCTGCAACCTTCCCTCCATTGATGAACCGTATTAATCAAGAGACTATGTTATGAAGATTTATCTTTCAAATCATCACCTGTTCCTTCTCTGCATGGATGCAAGATCATCTCTGACTCCTCTCACCCTGGCCACAAACTCTTTGAATCATTTCCCTCTGGAAGGCGATTCCGGATTGTCAAAGTTGCCACAGCCAGACATACAAACAGCTTTTATCCACGAGTAGTTGCTCTATTCAACAGCCATAAACTGTAGCTTCCCTTTGATCAGCATCTCTGGAGAGAAGGAATAGGTGATGATTCGAAAGATAAATCTTCATTACATAGTCTCTTGATTAATAGTTTCATTATTGTCGAAGCAAAACAGTAAAATATTCATCCAACCTTCTTCGACTCATACATTTTAATCTTAGTCAAATTCACTATCTCTCTGCATCGCTCTGCATGGTCGAAAGATATTCCATCTTACCATGCTTCTTCTGAACTAACAAAAAAGCTAACAACTTCTGCGTAAGAATCCCAGCAGCAAACACACCTCCGACTATGTAATAAATCCAACCCACATCATTACAGGCAGACAAGATTTAAAGGCAAATGCTATAATTTATGACTCACAAAATTATGCCAAATGGCCACTACAGTGATAAGGTCCCACATAGGAGATTAGCGCACATGGTATTGGGGTGGAGTGCTGACATAGATAGAACATTGTTTGGCAGACAGAAAACAAAGAGTAGGGATTAATGGGTCCCTTTCAGCATGGCAGGCTCGGTGCTGTGACCGCAGCTATTTACAATATATATATCAATGATTTAGATGAAGGGATTACAAGTAACATCAGCATATTTTCAGATGACACAAAGCAAGGTGGCAGTGTGAACAGAGGAGGATGCTCTGAGTATGCAGGGTTACTTGGAAAGATTGCGTGAGGTGTGGTTGGGTGAGGGCAGATGCATGGTAGATGCATTTTAATGTGGATAAATGTGCGGAGATAAATAGGGGAGAACCAGTGGATGTGGTGTATCTGGACTTCCAGAAGGCTTTTGATAAGGTCCCACATAAGAGATTAGTATATAAACTTAAAGCATACGGCATTGGGGGTTCAGTACTGGTGTGGATAGAGAACTGGCTGGCAAACAGGAAGCAAAGAGTAGGAGTAAACGGGTCGACTATTGGGGTACTGCAAGGCTCAGTGCTGGGACCCCAGCTATTTACAATATACATAAATGATCTGGATGAGGGAATTGAAGGCAATATCTCCAAGTTTGCGGATGACACTAAGCTGGGAGGCAGTGTTAGCAGTGAGGTGGATGCTAGGAGACTGCAAGGTGACTTGGATAGGCTGGGTGAGTGGGCAAATGTATGGCAGATGCAGTATAATGTGGATAAATGTGAGGTTATCCACTTTGGTGGCAAAAATAGGAAAGCAGGCTATTATCTAAATGGTGGCCGATTAGGAAAAGGGGAGATGCAGCGCGACCTGGGTGTCATGGTACACCAGTCATTGAAAGTAGGCATGCAGGTGCAGCAGGCAGTGAAGAAAGCGAATGGTACGATAGCTTTCATAGCCAAAGGATTTGAGTATAGGAGCAGGGAGGTTCTATTTCAGTTGTATAGGGTCTTGGTGAGACCACACCTGGAGTATTGTGTACAGTTCTGGTCTCCAAATATGAGGAAGGACATTATTGCCATAGAGGGAGTGCAGAGAAGGTTCACCAGACTGATTCCTGGGATGTCAGGACTGTCTTATGAACAAAGACTGCATAGACTCGGTTTATACTTTCTAGAATTTAGGAGATTGAGAGGGGATCTTATAGAAACTTACAAGATTCTTAAGGGGTTGGACAGGCTAGATGCAGGAAGATTGTTCCCGATGTTGGGGAGGTCCAGGACAAGGGGTCACAGCTTAAGGATAAGGGGGAAATCCTTTAGGACCGAGATGAGAAGGACTTTTTTCACACAGAGAGTGGTGGGTCTTTGGAACTCTCTGCCGCAGAGGGTAGTTGAGGCCACTTCATTGTCTATACTTAAGAGGGAGTTACATGTGGCCCTTGTGGCTAAGGGGATCAGAGGGTATGGAGAGAAGGCAGGTACGGGATACTCAGCCATGATCATATTGAATGGCGGTGCAGGCTCGAAGGGCCGAATGGCCTACTCCTGCACCTAATTTCTATGTTTCTATGTTTCTATGAATCTAAAGAGTTTTGAAAGATTATCACTAATGAATCCACTATTTCCGGAGCTACATCCTTAAGTACTCTGGGATGCAGCCTATCTGGCCCTGGGGATTTATCGGCCTTTAATCCATTCAATTAAGCCCTTTGTCCTCCTCTGCTGGTCTCTGAATTTCTCCCAGTCCTCTGGTATGCTGCTTTTTCTGGCTACTTTGTACGCATCATCCTTTGCTTTGATACTATCCCTGATTTCCCTTGTTATCCACGGATGCACTACCTTCCCTGATTTATTCTTTTGCCAAACTGAGATGAACAATTTTTGTAGTTCATCCATGCAGTCTTTAAATGTCTTCCATTGCATATCCACCGTCAACCCTTTTAGAATTGATTGCCAGCCAATCTTGGCCAATTCACGTCTCATACCCTCAAAGTTACCTTTCTTTAAGTTCAGAACCATTGTTTCTGTATTAACAATGTCACTCCCCCCTCATGTGCTGCAGAGCCACCCATGGTGCCATGAACTTGGCTGCTGCTGCATTCCCTTGATGAGCCATCTCCCTCAACAGTATCCAAAATGGTATACCTGTTTAGGAGGGAGATGACTGCAGGGGACTCCTGCACTACCTGCCTACTGCTTTGCTGGCTATTGGCCACCCGCTCCCTTTCTGTCCGCTTACCTTTTACCTGCAGTGTGACCAACTCACTGTACATGCTCTCCACGACTTTCTCTGCATCGTGGATGCTCCAGTATGAATCCAGCCGCAGCTCTAATCGTTCAATGCGGTCTGCCAGGAGCAGCAGCTGGACACACTTCCTGCAAATGTAGTCACCAGGGACAACGGCTCCCCGGGCCTGATCATGGATGATCAGCCACGATCACATTGAATGGCGATGCTGGCTCCAAGGGCTGAATAGCCTACTCTTGCACCTATTGTCTATTGAGGTTCCCTGTGTGAGGAGGTGGAGCATTAGGTCCCAGCGCCGTCAGAGGACGTGGTGTGAGAGTTTGCAGCATGGAGACTCCAGGCCCAGTGCTGAGCCTAGGACTCTGGTAAAGCAATGGCTGTGGCCCACTGGTGGATGGTGGAGTTGGCAGGGCCAGCATAGTCTCTGGTCGAGGCTCGCGGGGAGTGTTACCGCACGTGGATGAAACATCGGTAGTGCCGGACAGTGGATGAAAGGGAAGACAGCGAGGTTCAGCGGCTCCGGTGAGGCAGCGAGGGGTGGTGGTGTCTGGGAAGGTGGCTACCTTCCATTCCCCTTTCATCCTATGCAGGCATCATGACAGAGGCCTCCTCCTGGTGATCCCTGGAATCAATGATGCAATGTACTCTGTGACACGTCGGGCGACAATTCTGTCAACATGTTGGATGACAGAAGTTAACAGCAAGCTACATCATCTAACATATGAGTGAATGAACTACAAGCTGGCTACCTCTGATTCCCCTTACTGCCCTAAGCTAGCAAACTCCCATTCCCCTTACTGCCCCAAGCTAGCTACTTCCCATTCCCCTTACTCCTCAAGCTGGCAAACTCCCATTCCCCTTACTCCAAGCTGGCTACCTCCCATTCCCCTTACTCCCCCAAGCTAGCTACCTCCCATTCCGCTTACTCCCAGAGCTGGCTACCACCGCACTGTCATGAGTTGTGGGTCAGCAGCGCACACACACACGGGGCCGGGTGGAGTGGGGTCGCTGCTCTGAGCAGCGGACACACGGGGCCATAAACCCAGCAACGTCCCCATCAGCTGCAGCAGAGTTGGGGACAGTCTGGTCACTCCACCCACCCAGAGTCACTGACCGTGCTGCACCGGCTCCACGACCCCCCTACTAGGGTGATTCACCCCCCCCCCCCACCCTCCCCACACAGCAGGGAGATTCACCCCCCATGGGTGCCGGGCTGTCTGTAGCCCGCCACCACATTTCAGCTGCCAAACTCCAAACAATGTCGCGCAGGAACTATCTTTGAAGTCATGGGAGGTGTGCAACTGCCCTATGGCTACAGACATGCATGGAGGCGAGACTAATTTCCTATCATTTCTGGAGATGGTTGGCATTTTCCTTCATTATTGATAGTACAACCTGAATTCTGAAGAATTCCAAAGAGCACAGTTGTCAAAGTTCGTCTCTTAAAGAAAGCAGACAGCAACAAAATTGTTAAAGGTAAACCACAGCAATCTTTTAATCAATTTTCCAGATGGGAGTGGAGAGATCTACAAAGAGCACACACGTTGCTCAGTGCTTCTCGGGCTCCACTCAAAGAACAAACGAAAGTTAGTGTAATCATACATTTTCTTATCAATAAAACATACCTGCTACATCTGAGGGAAAGATCCATAGCTTGAGGGAAGCAAGGGAGGCTGGACCCATATATTTGCAATGTCAGCTGTATTCTCAAATCCTGGCACAGCTTCAGTACAGCTGCCCATTCCGGAAGGACATCTAACTCCATTTTGTTTTCAAATTACGTCCATCTTGGTTCCAGAATGGGCATCCGTCTGTGAACTAAAACAAGCTTGTAAGACCTGGATGAAAGCCACTACCTTGTCCGTAGCTGGGACAGGCAGTTCAGACAGATATCTAATATGGTGCTGTGCCCAGACAATACATCTCTATGTTATTGCATTGTTAATACATTGTTTTAATGATTAGTATAAACCAAGCTTCTAAAATTTTTCCAGGCTTTATTCTGCTGGTAAAATTTTCTTTTAAATTTGACTGCTTTCTGTTTTTCAGCAAATCTCAATTTTTAATTTACGAACCAAACTTGACCAAATTAAACTCTTTCACAGTGAGGTCAAGATAAACTTGTTTTATTTGGTACGCAAGGCACAAATGCGTCAAAACTTTATTTAAAAAAACACTTCAAAATGCCTTTAAGTTTTTGGGCCAGTAGCAGCCAGCTGGTACTGTGAGCATTCGGCTGTATGCTGCTTGGCTCACTTTGGCATTTTCACTTGGGTACAGTATGAATGAGAAGGTGCTGGTACTGTTGATTGTCTGCTCCTTGACAGGGGCAAGTTAGGAACTCTTCTCCATCCGTTTCCCACCACAGATGGCTGACCTATTGAGTTCTACCTGCACTTTGGAGGATAATGGACGGGCAACGTGTCGGGTCTGGACACTGCTGTTCCTCCAGCTTGCGTGTCACCTTGTCAAAGTTCGTCTCTTAAAAAGCAGATAGCAACAAAATTGTGAAAGGTAAACCATGGAATTCTTTAATTGATTCGTCAGAAGGGAGTGGCAAGATCTACAAAGAGCACAAACGTTGCTCAGTGCTTCTCGGGCTCCACTCTCAGAACAAAGGAAAGTTAGCGCAATTATATATTTTTCTTATCATTAAAACACTCCTACCAAGTCTGAATATGGCATGACTGAAAGATTCTGTAGCCTTTCAGAATATAGAAAAAGCTGGGTCCAAATCAAGGTCATCCAATACCAAATTATTACTTACCTATGGAGCGTCAGCTATTTTTATCAATCTTGGCTTCTTTATGGCCTTGACTCACACATGCGCACTCACACACTCACACTTCTTTCTCTGCCACAGAAGGTAGTTGAGGCCAGTTCATTGGCTATATTTAATAGGGCGTTAGATGTGGCACTTGTGGCTAAAGGGATCAGGGGGTATGGAGAGAAGGCAGGTACGGGATACTGAGTTGGATGATCAGCCATGATCATATTGAATGGCGGTGCAGGCTCAAAGGGCCGAATGGCTACTCCTGCACCTGATTTCTATGTTTCTATGTTTCTATGAAAGAAACACCTGTTATTACGCAGGCTTCCATCTTAATGTCTTTATTAAAAAGACAACCTGTCCTCCATATTCTGTTCCATATAATTTGTAAAGTCATTCAGACTTGGAACCGAGTCATTCTTTTGTTCTACTAGACCATGCTTTTGTAGAAGAACGACTCCATTTTAGATTTGACTATTGGCTCTTTCAACCTCACTCTGGCAATGGAGGAGGAACAGGACAGAAAGATCAGTGTGGGAGTGGGAAGGGGAGTTAAAATGGTTGGCAACTGGGAGATCCAGCAAGACCTGGTGGACTGAGTGCAAGTGTAGGGTGAAATGCACGCCTAGTCTACCTACAAGGAGAGAGAGTGTGCGTGAGTGACAGTGTGTGTGAGATCGAGCATGTGTGAAAGCGTGTGTGAGTGTGCATGTGTGAGTCAGTGTGTGTGTGAGAGTGCGTCTGTGAGAGAGAGCATGTGAGAGAGTGTGTGTGAGTGACAGTGTGTGTGTGAGAGAGAGCATGTGAGATTATGTGTGAGAGAGTGTGCGTGTGTGAGAGAGTGCATAAGTGTGCATGTGTGAGTGTGAGTGTGAGAGTGCGTCTGTGAGAGAGAGCGTGTGAGAGAGAGCGTGTGCGAGAGCGCATGTGAGTGAGTGTGTGTGTGAATCATAGAATCATAGAAAATAGGTGCAGGTGTAGGCCATTCGGCCCTTTGAGCCTGCACCACCATTCAATATGATCATGGCTAATCATCCAACTCAGTATCCCGTACCTGCCTTCTCTCCATACCCCCTGATCCCTTTAGCCACAAGGGCCACATCTAGCTCCCTCTTAAATATAGCCAATGAACTGGCCTCAACTACCTTCTGTGGCAGAGAATTCCACAGACTCACCACTCCCTGTGTGAAAAATGATGTTCTCATCTCAGCCCTAAAAGGCTTCCCCCTTATCCTTAAATTGTGACCCTTTGTTCTGGAGTCCCCAACATCGGAACAATCTTCCTACATCTAGCCTTTCCAACCCCTTAAGAATTTTGTAAGCCTCTATAAGATGAGAGAGAGTATGTGTGAGAGAGTGCATGTGAGAGAGAGAACAAGAGACAGAGTTTGTGTATGTTTGAGAGAGGGAGTGTGTGTGTGAGAGAGAGGGAGTGTGTGAGAAAAAGAGAGAGAGTGTTTGTGTGTGGTTGAGAGAGGGAGTGTGTGTGTTGAGAGAGGGAGTGTGTAAGAACAAGGGAGAGAGGGTGTGTGTGCGAGAGCAAGAGAGAGGTTGTATGAGACTCAGCAAGGGAGGGGTGCGTGCGTCAGAGAGGGAGTGTGTGTGAGAGAAAGAGGTTGTGTGTGTGAGAGAGAACAAGAGAGAGAGGGAGTGTTTGTGAGAGCGAGGGGATGTGTGTGTGACAGAACAAGAGTGTGAACAAGAGAGAGAGGGAGTGTGTGTGTGCATGAGAGAGAGGGACAGAGAGAGGGGGTGGGGGAGGTGGACGTAGATGTGGGGAGGGGGGAATCTATTTCAGCCTGGGAGAGGCAACGGAGGGAAGGGGTGTCGAGGTTGTGTGTGAGAGACAGGGAGCGAGAGAGGGAGTGTGTGAGAGAGAGGAGAGGAACACGAGAGGGTGGAGTGGAGAGATTTTGTACGAGTGGGGTGGGGGGTAAGTGGAGGGAGGAGGCAGAGAGAGGGATGTATATGCACAGCTTTAAGGGACATTGTTCAGGTGGCATTTGGAGTATTGCATACAGTTCTGGTAATTACAGGACTGATGTGGAGGCTTTGGGGAAGGTGCAGGGGAAGCGGCACTGCAGATGCTGGTTTACAAAAAAAGGACACAAAGTGTTGGAGCCCCGACAACCGGGCAAAGTTCTTGCCGCAGGTGGAGCAGCCATAGGGCTTCTCGCCCGTGTGCACCCGCCGGTATCTCTTCAGGTGTTGCGCTGTCTTGACAATCTTGCCACAGTCGGAGCAGGTGTAGGACCTCTCGCCGGAATGCACACAGTTGTGCTGCTGCAGGTGGTTACAACGGGTAACGTTCTTGCCGCATTCTGAGCAGTCGAAGGGGCGTTCTCCCGTGTGAACCCACCGGTGGATCTCCAGCTGGCTCGGGAACTGCAAGGCCTTGCCACACACATCACACTCATAACGCTTCTCCTTGTTGTGCCCCATCATGTGCTTCTCCATCGATGCTCAGCACCTCGAAGCTCAGCCCGCACACCGAGCAGATGGAGGGGGGGCCTCACCGGCACCCTGGCCGCCCTCAATGGCTGCTCACGTCCCCGTCTCTCCGTCCACAGCAACGGCTCCTAAACCCTGCAGGAGGGGAACACAGAGGGTCAACAAACTGGCAAACAGGACATTACCAGCACAAATTGGGTGCATTTATGGCGGTGGAAACCGTTATATAATTCTGTGTGGCACAGCGGTGCAGCGGTACAGTTGCTGCTTGTAAAGAACATGCACGTACACAGAGAAATCTTTACTACTACTTTATTAATTAAACACACACATCACTGCCCTAGCTGTACGTGGTCTGTCACGAACACTAGAGAGAGAGCTAGGGGTGGGAAGGTCACAGTTATACTCGATAATGGGGGAGTGGTTAGCAAGGGCTACGTCACTACTGTTAAAGATGTACACACATATCATCTACATCCTTCCTCTATAAAAGCAAAACAAGGAACAGTGACAAGGTGACCACGTCTCATGCGCTAAGGGAGAGTAAACATCAGTAATGCAGGAACATAAAATCACACGTAATCGCCATAACGGTCTGGCGGCTTGACAAGGTGACCAGACCGGGTCCGAACCTCGCCATCACATCCTCCCCCAAAGAACGAGAGGGACCAGCGCATGGGCAGGAGGGGAGCCCTTGACAGGAGAATCCCTGGGCGACGAAGACGGCGGAGAGGACGGAGAGGGGGGAGACGAGAAGATCGGAGAAACAGGGAGCACAGCGGGAAGATGCACCGGGGAGGGCCGAGAGGGAGGAGGACTGGGCAAGGCGGGCACGGGACGAGGCGGCAAAGTCGGCACGGGGGGGCACACAGGGAGGGCCGGAGAGGGACGAGACTCGTTCACAAGCCGGACGTGCTGACGAGACCTCCAGTAGATCGTGCCGTCGTGGTTGACCAGGTATGAACGAGGGGAACCAGCAGAACCGACAACAACGGCGAGTCTAGAGTGGCCGGAGGCAGACCGCATGCGGACGACCTGGCCAGGAAAGAGAGGACGGAGGACACGGCAGGACTTGTCATGGGAGCGCTTCTGGATACGGTGTTTGTGGGCAATGCGCTTTCAGACCATGATAGGTTTAAGGACGGAGGGAGCAAGCGACTGCTGTGTCACAGGGATCGGAGGCCGCGTAACACGGGACATGAGGCGCTGAACTGGGGAACCCAGGGTATGGTCGCGGGAGTTGTTGCGGAGGTTCAGGAGGGCTAGGTAAATGTCAGAGCGAGACAAGCGACAACGTTCCAGCAATCCTTTAGCACTGCGGACCGCGCACTCAGCCAGGCCGTTGCTTTGTGGATACTCTGGGTTGCTGGTGTAGTGACGGAAATTCCAGTGACCAGCAAAAGCATGGAACTCAGCACTGGTGAATTGACTGCCGTTGTCCGACTGCAGGCTTGCCGGGGACCCAAAAGTAGCGAAGTGACGGCGCAGCTTCTCGATGACAGCAGATGAAGATACAGAGTGAAGCTGGTCAACCTCAAACCAGCTGGAATACGAGTTGACAAGCACTAGAAAATGCTTGCCGCGCCATTCGAAAATGTCAGTCGCCAGCGCAGACCAGGGAAGATCGGGAGCAGGCTGCTGCAAGAGGGGCTGCCGTTGCTGCTGCGGGGCGAGGCTGTTGCAAGTAGGGCACGAGGAGACCCTGTCCCGGAAGTAACGAGCCATATCAGACTAGTAGAACTGGCTCTGAGCGACGGAAAGAGTGGCTTCGGCCCCGGGATGGCCACGATGAGCAGTTTCAAAGTATTGTTCTCGAAGTGCTGCGGGCACCACCACCTTGTCCCCTTCACAATCAAACCGTCACGCAGCATCAGCTCGTCACGAACCAGGAAATAGGGCACCGCTGCAGCCGGCAGGGAAGAACGGCGGTCTGGCCAGCCCTGCTTGATAACCGCGGCCAACTGTTGTAGCAAAGTGTCAGCTGCCGTGTGCTGGACCAGAGACTTCATCTGATTAGAGGGCACGAAATTAACGTTGAGAACTATCAAATCGGACGCCTCGTAGGGGTGATGAGTGGTGGATGCGAGAGGCGCCCGAGACAGTGTGTCGGCAACTAACATGTCCTTACCTTTGCGATAAACCACAGTGAAAGTGAACCGTTGTAGCTGAAGCATCATGCGCTGAAGCCGAGAAGAGGCCACGTGTATTGGCTTGTCGAGGATGGTAACCAGAGGTTGGTGGTCCGTCTCAATAGAAAAACAAGTGCACAGAATATAGTCCTTGAACTTCGAGCAGGCAAAGACGACAGCCAGTAATTCTTTTTCGATTTGGGCGTAGTGCTGTTCGGCGGGAGTCATCGTACGGGATGCGTAGGACACGGGCAGTTGTACTCCATCGTGGACCTGCAAACAGGCGGCCCTGAGGCCAAACCTGGACGCATCGCAAGTGAGAACGATGGGGCACTGGAGGTCGAAATACTTCAACGTTGGGGTGCTGACCAACCTGGATTTGAGAATGTCAAAAGCCTTCTGGTGTTGCGGGAACCAGGCCCAGGCAGTGTCTTTTTTTACCAGGTCTCTCAGAGGAGCGCTCAGCTCGCTTAGGTCAGGGATGAATTTCCCCAGGTAGTTGACCATGCCCAGGAAACGCATGGAATCAGCAGGTGCAGGCATCTCGGATATAGCGGCCGTCTTCTGCGGGTCGGGCTTCAGCCCCGATGCTGTGAAGACGTGTCCCACGTAGGTGAGCTCAGGGACATGAAACCGGCACTTTTTGGGTTGAGCTTCAGGTTGACTTCCCGAGCTCGTTCCAGGATCTGGCGGAGGTTATATTCGTGCTCCGTGACATCCTTCCCGTAGACTAGGATGTCGTCGACAATAATGGCACACGGGAGCCCGGCAAACAGTTGTTCCATTATCCTTTGGAACACCTCACTGGCAGAGTTGATCCCGAACGGCATACAGAGAAAACAAAACCTGCCAAAGGGTGTGCTGAACGTTGTCAGGTATGAAGACCGTTCGTCAAGTGGTATCTGCCAGAAAGAGCTCTTGGCGTCGAGAACCGAAAACACGGTGGCTGGACCGACTTGTGCAGCAACATCTTCAACGGTTCGCATGGGGTAATGCGGGCGCTTGATGGCCAAGTTCGGATCCTTTGGGTTGATACAGATTTGTAGTTCATTCTTATCCTTCTTTGCAGCAACGACCATGGTAGAGACCCACTGGGTGGGCTCACTCACCTCCTTCAGGATGCCCATGGTCACCATTTCATGGAGTGTAGACTCGACTTTGTCTTTCATCGCGAAGGACACCCGGTGCGTTGGGCGGATGACGGGTTCAATATCCGGATTAAGGGCGATTTTGTAGCTGCAGGGAAGCTTTCCCAGCATCGAAACGGTCCGGGTATTCGGCCAGCGGGTCCAGGGGTGACTGCACCAAGCGAATGTCACGGTGGAAGTTAACCAACCCGTCTTGGCAGGCCCGAATGCCTAGCAGGGGGGCACATTTGCTGTCCAGCAGAAAGAAAGAGAGGGGCCGAGAGGCCTTCAGTACCTTGCAGTGGAGAGTGGCCTTCCCCACAAGAACAAGCAAGCCCCCCCCCATAGGCATGCAGAACAGAGCGTTCAGTGGTAACGAGCACATTATTCCTTATCTTCTTGAACAAGCTTGTTGACATAACATTGGCAACAGCCCCCGTGTCGACTTTAGCAGAGAAGGTGGTGCCATTCACAGTGACTTGCATGGTCAGGTCCGTTATCAATGCAGGTGCACCTCGCAGCGAAAACACGCTCAGCTCGCTCTGGGAAGAGCTCGAATCAGACAGTGGGAGTTCTTCTTGCTGGTGATGGGAACCAGACGCCGTATCAGCACGTGTCACGTAATTAGAGGGCTTCTGCTGTGGATGTGCAGGTTTCCCACGGGAACGACATGCCGCCGAGAAATGGTTTTCCTTGTGGCAGAAATTACAAGTCTTGCCCAGCGCAGGGCAAACATTAAAACGATGCGACGCAAAGTTGCAATTCGGGCAGCGTTGACGGGGTCTGGATCCGGGCGCAGGGCTTACCCTCTGCCGCTGTAGAGCAGAGTACTGGCGGCTGGCGAAACTGGCCGCGTGGACCTCATGTGGTTGTTATGAAATGCCAACATGTGTAATGTCATCACAGCAGATTTAGAATTATTTTACCGAGCGGTCAGGGTCGGATGTTTTGGGAACGACTCCACAGCCCAGTTCATTCCGCTCCCCTGTGCGTTTATAACATTATTTACCCCAGATTTACCGGGTTTATACCCCAGACCTGTAGTTTATTTGGTGATTTATTGATTATTTACAGAGAGTGGGGGAGCTAGAGAGAGGGAGATGTTTATAACTCAGGTGTTTTATCTCAGGACGCTGCTCCAGACGGTGAGTTTATATTATTGATCCCAGTTTTATTCCCCCAAGAGAAAGATCGAGAGGGGATAGAGAGGCATCGAGAGGAAAGTATAGATCTATTACAAATAAATCTAATAACTTTCTAATGCATCTTGCTCCTCTATAATCTTTGCTTGCAACTGCTTTGGAGCGGATCACACAGGGGGAGGCAATCCGCCAAAATGGCGGCCGTGATGTTCCGTTATGTACTACACACCAGTCCATTGGATTTCCACTGAGTGGCGCATCTTGCTCCTCTATAATCTTTGGTTTATGTGGAGATTTACCTCAGCTCTGTCTCCCCCAGATTTACCAGGTTTATTTCACTCGCTCCGCTGCTGATTTATTCTATCTCTATCCCGCTCCACGTCACCAACCCCCGCCCCCGCCTGGAGGACCGGCCCGGAGGACCACCGGCGCTCGGCTCACCCCGCCCACCCGCCCGCGAGAGTGAAGGATACGGGACGATACAGAGCGCTATCACTCGGTGATGGGAGCCAGCGGTCCTCCAGGCGGACGAGCGGACCACAGATGGTCCTCCAGGGCCAGGCGCCGTTGGTTCTCCGGCCTGGTTCTCCAGGCGGTTGGGGCGCGCGCGGGGTTGGCGGTTAGAGAGGTGGAGCGGGAACAAGATGAAGATGAAACCGGCGCTGACACCCCGGACCCTGGTGAGAGAGAGAGAGAGAGAGAGAGAGAGAGAGAGAGAGAGAGGGAGGGGACCGGGGGGGGGGCAGGAGGGAGCCCCCCTCCCATTAGTACGGAACTTTTTCATTTTTCAGCTTGAAATTGTGCAATCTGGTGCATACTGTAGCGAGTCTTTTAACTTGCATTTGAATGCAATATATATAGCAACGTTACAAAATTGTGAGATTTTAAAAATCAAGTCTGCAATTTATCCCATCAGATAAAACATAAAAAGAAGTTTAATTTGACACCTAATTCACTTTCATATCTTCAGTATTAAGAAAGTTAAGACCATTTTCATACTCGGAAATTAGCATCTTGTTCCCCATTGCCTTTCAATTGACTGAACTCAAAAGCTGTGATCTAGAACAGTCAAAAGCCCATAACTTTCTTAAAAATTAAGAAAACTCAATGAAATTTTCAGTTATTATAGATTGAAGCATTCTGACACAAATATAAAACAATCTTACTTGGATGACCTGACATTAAAGCATATAATTAGTTAGTTATCTAATTGTAGATAATTACAAAATTCAATGAGTAGATCTAAACATCTATCCATTTCTTAAGAAAAGATAAACTTTTTTTAAAATTGCCTAAGTGTCCAAATAACATTCACACAATAATCCACAATATAACATAATTTTAAAATCTCATTTTCATGAATTTATAGGCCAAATGGAAGGAATTTAGTGTTTAATGCCTATAAATTAATGGCCATTTAAATCAACTAGCGAGTGGGTTTTAGTGGAATGCGGGTGGATTGGAATGTTGCGGTTTGCGGTGAAGTCGGGAGGAAAAATACTGTTTGTTCATACATTTTTTTTGGACCCCATTTCGCAACATGAAAATGTGATTACAGCCTCCCTAAAAACCAACTTTTAATATAAAAATAAACTGTGTACCTTTTTTTCTCCCCTACGCAAAATCCTTCCCGTTGTTGGCGCTCACGGATTTTGAAGGTGATTTTTAAATTACTCTAGTTAATAAATAATCTAGCGTAATTTAAAAATACCTTCATGAATGAAATGTCGGAGCGATTTTTCTTCCGCAACAAAATCGCCCGACATGGATCGATTTTCCCAGTCTGCAGAAAAACGGCACTTTAAACCCGCCCCCCTCTGAAAGGCGCCAAAGTCATGCACACGGGGAGCGGCAGAACTGCAGCGCTGCTCAAGGTAAGTTTTGTAACATACTTACATGTATGGAAATCAGAATATAATCAAGCACTTGGCCCATGTTGACCAACCTGGGTCTCACTGCACACCTGCTATTACTCCTGAACCTGACTCCAGTTGCATATCTTCACTCATTCCTGTCCCTGAGTCCAGCCTTACACCTGGCCCACTATTCTACCCTGATCATAGCTGCTTACCTGCTTAGGTTCCCAGTGCTGAACACACCCTGGTCCCAGCTTTGACTGCACATCTAGTACTATTCCAGACCTTGACTCAGGATGCAAACTTGGCCTTGCTCCTAGCCCCTTTGCACTGACAATATATCTGGCCCACACATAAAGCCCCATATCTGACCCCCTGGACTTAACCTATTGCGTTCAAGTCCACAGGTGCTCCTCCAATGCAGTAATCCTTTATGGGGCACTTCACAGACCAAATTATGGAGAACAAAATTTGCGATATTAATTGGCTTCCTTGTTATCTAACTTGCTAGTTATTTTGTCAAAGAAGTCTTCAGTTGTTTGAACACAATTCCCATCCATAAAATTATACTTACTCAGCTGCATATGTATTCTGATATAATTTCTTTCATTTTTGTAACAAACTGCCCTGAAGTCATTTTCACCCCCAATATTTTCAGTATTTTGCTGTCTTCCTCTCAGCTGAGACTTTTCCAAAATGCAAAGTTCAATAACTATATATTTAAGCAATGTTATTCTATTAAATGTGATCTTGAGAGTACACAATATTTTCTGTGCTATTCATAACACAACAATGATAAAAAGATCTTTGTTTTGATTGTACCTACCAACATGCATACATTATTACATTCAAGTTAATATGTACCAAGGACAAAGTTTTGTTCCAATGCTCCCCATTCCCAATTACTTCTACATTAAAATAATTGAAATCCAAGTGAAGTTTAAATGGCATCATAAAAGTAAAACCTCTGGAATGGATGATATTCATTCCGTGGTTGATTGGGGGTCAGTATCAGCACAATTACTATATTAAACTTTGAATCTTCAGATGTCCTGGTTCAAGCTAAAACTAAAGAGAAATAATAATCTCCTCACACATTCCCCTGCAAGTATCTCTGTCACTCCTTTAAAATATGCCCCTTCTTTGAACAAGCTCTTAAACATCGGATCTGAATCAGTTTCCATCTGATTACACTCCTTGAGGATGTTCATCTACGTGTTCAATTAATAAAACAACGAGATTGGGGACATTTCTATTCAACCTGTCAAAGGAATTGGGGGGGGGGGTGGTTTAGAAATAGTCAGTGAAGTAAACAGACATAATAATTGAGTGGCAAATGACAATAGTGCTACCTTCCCAATATTTAACTGAAATAAATAATGGGTTATCAGGGCTGTATTTTGTGACGGACAGCTTGACACCTTGCATGTAATTTAATATTACACTTATCCCATCCCCCTGGATATTCCAGATGAATAAATTAAGGTTTTTGTCAACTAATTAGAAATCAGGCTAATTACAAATCAATAACATTAGCCAACTCCGAAACATGAAGCGCTGAGCATTGGGATCCAGACATCACGAACAACTGGCCTCAGTTCCACGCTCACATCTGGCAGTGTTCTCCATGGAGCGTTTTTGAAAGTGGGGAGGCTGAGCGATCACTGATCACTGGCCTTGGGGGTACCCGGTGAGGGAGTGGAACTTTTTGAAATTTGATGTATTAAAAGCATGTTTTAGTGCATTGTAGAAGTATGATTTCAATGTTTTTTGTTTGAAGTATTTTTTAAGAGGTAACATTTTAAGGGGTAACTTTATTCACACAAAGGGTAGTGGGTGTATGGAACCAACTGCCAGAGGAGGTATTTGAGGCAGGAACCATCCAACATTTAAGAAACAGTTAGACTGATACTTGGATAGGACAGGTTTGGAGGCATGGACCAAAAGCAGGTAGCAGGTGTGGGCAAGTTGCGGCGAAGGGCCTGTTTTTAGACTGTATCACTCTATGACCACATTATATCTCCACCATGCATGAATACTTCAAAATCAAGTGATCCAGTGTTATTGCCATATACTCAAGCGTAGAAACATAGAAAATAGTTGCAGGAATAGGCCATCGTCCCTTCGAGCCAGCACTGCCATTCAATATGATCATGGCTATTCATCAAAAATCAGAACCTCTTTCCTGTTTTTTCACCATTTCCCTTGATTTTGTTAGCCCCAAGAACTAAATGTAACTCTCTCTTGAAAACATCCAGTGAATTGGCCTGCACTGCCATCTGTGGCAGAGAATTCCACAGATTCACAACTCTCTGTGTGAAGAAAGTTTGGCCTCATCTTAGTCCTAACTGCCCCCCCCCCCCCACCTTTAATAGTAAGATTAAACGAGAACTTACCAGTTCGAAGGTTGATCTTTATTTTATGAGGAGTTGCGATGAGGGATTTCGTGAAGACCCCGCCAACACGCATGCGCGGCATCCTTCAAAGCAGCGGTGTGGAATCACAGACTCGACGAAAAGTAAGGATATTAAGATTAAACTGCGAACTAACCAGCTGAACATAATGATCGAGGGTTGGGAGCGGAGGGCACGAAATCCCTCATCGCAACTCCTCATAAAATAAAGATCAACCTTCGAACTGGTAAGTTCTCGTTTAATCTTACTATTTTACTTCGGAGTCACGTGAGTGACTTCGTGAAGATTTCAAAGCTCTGTGATTACACGCCCTGGACAACGCCCATGCTACCACACTGCCGCAATCCTGATGGAGGAAGTTTGTTAAAGCAATCCAGACTGGACAATCTGAAAATAATTAACATTTATTAAACACAAATCATAAACAAACCCCCTGACTGGGGACAAATGATATTAGGGAGCAGCCCTGAGTACTGCATCCGCATATATTGCAGGTCCGGCCAATGGCTTATGGTAGAACCGTTGAAAGGTTGACTCACTGGCCCATCCTGCCGTAGCGAGGACGTGATCCATGGGCACCTCCATGGCCCTCGCTGTTGATGTGGATGCAGCCCTGGTGGAATGAGATTTAAACAAGTTAGTGTCAATACCCGCTGCATCCAACACTTCCCTGAGCCACCTGGAGATCGTCTGCACTGTCACCCGGCGATGTGGTTTTTTGTGGCTTATAAGCAGTCCTTGTTCCGAATTCCTGATCGACCGGGTCAACTCAATGTAGCAACGGAGATGGGTGACTGTGCAGAGTGTGGCATCAGAGGGGTACGCCTGGAATTCCAACTGCAGCCCCAAAGATCCGGGTCGATGCTGCTTCAGCAGGTCTGCAACGTAAAACGTTATTTTCCCAGGGGTAGAGAGCATATTGTCAATGCGCAACTTTTGAAGCGCCTGTACCCACTGAGCAGACGTGAGCGCCATCAACATGACCACCTTCAGGGTGAGCTGGTGAAGAGGTAACCCCGCCATGGGGGACCATGATCTTAACAGGGACAGGACCACTCCTGCATCCCAGACAACGTTATATCTGGGCCGTGGAGGGTTTGTGTTAAATACACCCCTCATAAACTTCGACACCAGATTGTTGGTCCCCACTCCTACCGGAAGGTATGAGGACAGCGCACTCCTGGCGCTATTGATGGTACTATAGCTGAGCCCTTCATCATAGTGGAGGCCCGCCAGGAATTCCAGGACGTCAGGTATTGTGGCAGAATCATAGGTAACACTCTTCCTTAAACAGAATAGTTCCCATTTCCTGATCTGGGTCAGGTACTGCCGCCTTGTAGATGCTCTGCATGATGCAGCGATTAAATCCATGGCCCTCGGTGAGATCCCCATGTTCAGCAAAGGCCTTTTCAGAACCTGCAGACCAACAGGTTTAAATAGGCGTGGCACGGATGCGGCTCGCCAGTGACGGGATTAGTAACCAATTGTGGGTTGTTTCCTATTCGCACCCACGGGTGCTTCAGCATCTGAGAGACCACCGGGTACCACGGTTGTGTCGGCCAGTCGGGTATTACCAGAATGCCTGATGCAGAGTCTAATTTAATCTTCTGTAATACCCGACTGATGAGGCAGAATGGGGGAAAAGCGTAGCAACACCATTTCCCCCAGTGGAGCGAAAAAGCATCCAAAGCCACTGCCCCAGGATCTGGTTCCCACGATACATATGTTGGTATCTGATGGTTCAGTCTAGACGCAAATAGGTCAATATCTGGCATACCGAATTTTGTCACAATTTCAGCAAACACAAGGGGATTCAGCATCCACTCAATGTTATCATTAAAAACTCGTGACCTGGTGTCCGCCACCGTATTGAGTATCCCCGGAAGGTACGTTGCTGATATCCAAATACCCCTTTTGATGCACCAGAGCCAAATTGTATTTGCCAAATCATTACAAGATACTGACCTGATACCACCCATATGATTTATATAGGCTACCACCGTGGTGTTATCGATTTGAAGGCGGACATGTGCATGACGCAAATTACTGCAATATGCCCGCAGTCCATGAAAGACCCCCAGCATTTCCAAATAATTAATGCCTTGCACTTGGAGAAGCGTGAACTCATGAGCGTCCCATCTGCCACCACAGCTGGTTACAGTGTCAGTTGCCCCCCAGCCTTGTGCACTCGCATCAGTTTGCAACAGAACCGTGGGAT
Source organism: Raja brachyura (assembly GCA_963514005.1). The sequence goes on along the minus strand of OY740796.1, from coordinate 55,880,095 downwards.
TCGGGAGAATGATGGGTTTGGAACTTGCTCCAATATTATGAACCCACCATTCCAGCTCAGTTTGCTCCCCTATGCCTAAGCGCATAGGTCTGTCAAAATGTCCGGTATTCAATTTTAACGCCAGAATTTTACTTTTTTGTAAGTTTTGGTAATGCAACGGACCATAATTTACGGCCGGGAATGTGGCAACCAGCTTGCCAATTACCTTAGCAACCTGCCGAATGGTTGGCCTGTTGTTGTCAAGTAAACTGATGCATGCTTGTTGAACGTCCACCACTTTGTCAACTGGGACCGTGATTTTCATCTGGTTAGTGTCTATAGTGAACCCCAAATAGTCCATGACCTGCGAAGGGTTGAGCTTGGATTTGTCTGGATGGATTACAAACCCCATTCTTTGAAACAAAGATATAGCGGCCGAGACTGCCAACTGGGCGTGCTCTAGGGTTTTCCCTGCTATGAAAATGTCATCTAAATATGCCATTATAATATGGTTTTGTTTCCTGAGATGTGCCAATAAAGGTTTGACAATTTTAGTAAATAGTCTCGGCGCTGTTGTAATCCCATTAGGCAAAGCCATATATTGCCATAATTGACCTTCCCAGACAAATTTCAAGAACCTTCGATGTTGTTTAGCAATAGGGACTGTATAGTACGCATCCTTCAGGTCAATGCAAGCCATAAAGTACCCATGACTAACCAACTGCTTGGCCGTCTCAAACGTCTCCATCTTAAAATGGGTATATTGTACGAAAGCATTCAACTGGGTTAAGTCGATGATAATCCGACAGCCTCCATCCTTCTTAACCCTAGTAAAGATGTTGGAAACAAACTCCAATGGCTCGTGCGTCGTTTTTTGTATCACCCCTTTCTTTTCTAATCGTAGTATTTCAACATGAGCCCGCTCCTTCTCTGACTGAGAGAGTGCAAATCTGCGACTAGGCTCATGTTGCGAAGGGGGATCTCTGCCATTAATAAACTCTATCTCATAACCCTGAATGCTTTGTAAAATAAAAGGATCCGTAGTTAGGGTATCCCAAGCAGACCGGAAACCCCGAAGCCGTCCCCCCACCGGTGAGGTTACTAATGCTACGTTGTGGACGGACCCAAGCCCCCTTACCTCCAAGGTTAGCGCCGGGGTCTGGACTGTGGTGTCTTTGCTCCTCGTGTGGCGCGGCCCTGTTGCCGCATCTTCCAAGCTGGCTTGGGCTGGCCTTGGAATAAAAAAGGCCTCTGCTGTTGGGCCCCCGCCGAGGAATATGTTTGTGAATATGTTCTGGGGCCTTGGTCCACCGATGTGTGGGGCCTGAACGAGGAACGTGGCTGCTGCCTGGTGTAACCGGGAGTTTTGGATGAATAAGACTGTCTCATCATCCCCACAGTCTTGGCTTCCTCGTCCAGTTCCTTTACGCGTTTAGGCAGGTCTTCCCCAAACAACTGCCTTGGTGGTGGTGGTGCGGTTGAAGTGCTGCATAATCCCGCAAATTTGGGATTCAAATTTGGCTGGATGGAGCTCTTCCTGAAACAGTTTATCTCAAACTGTGTGGTGCACAGAAGCGCTAGCGCATCCTGCTGCTCCTCGGACACATTCGTGGCATCCAGCGACCGAGCAAAAGCCGTGATACCTGCTGTCAGCAGCTTTAAGATTTTCTGGAGCTTGCCCTCCTTGACCCTTGTGTTGGCCGACATGTTCCCCCATATTGCTGCATTCACTTTCGGTACGTTGAGGGAGTTACAGTTTGCTGGTGCCTTATACTTCCCCACTGTTTCCGAGAGCACGGTATCCTGGAGCTGGTGCGTAGTCAGGAAATCGATTGACGCCGCTATTTTGGGATGTAGTGGTCCTCCTGCCGCCGCAGGTGACCCAAATTTCGACACCGCCTCCAACATTTCCTGTGGGTTCTGGACCTCTTCTCCCTCCTCAGGCTCACCCATACTTCCTTGCTGGCTCTCAAGCGACGGGGAGATAGAAGGTGGCGGCTGCATGTAGCTCCCAGACCTCTGGGATTCCCGTTCCTGACGCTCCAGGTCCCGTTGATAGAGCACCTCCACCATATGCTCCAACCGGCCGATACGACCGTCACCGCTGTACGCGGGCCACTGGTCGTCTTCCCCAGCCTCTCCAGAGGAACCGGGGCTTCCAGCAGTTGTCAACACCCCCACGGAATGTACTGCCGGGAAGTCGCCAGCTCCCACTCCAGCGGGGCTGTGCGACTCCCACACGGACACACCGCTGGTCCGCCGTCGTATGGACAGCAGCGGCCCCTCTGTCTGATGGGAGGGAAGAGGGCTAGAGTCAGTACTTGCACCAGAAACTGGACTCTCTGATGTCCGTGCGGGCTTACCACCACAGCGTTCCACATATAAACGGGACTGTGGCGGCGCATGGTCTGCTTTACCCGCCTCAGCAGGGGCGCTGGACCGTACTTTGCTGCCACCGGCCCGCACTACGGCAGCCTGTTCCGGTGGTGTGCCGGTACATACTGCCCCCACAGGGATCCTCGGCACGCCAGCATTGCCACTGGTTTGCTTCCTTGCAGGTTTCCCCAGTGGCTTGTCCCTGCCTGCCGTACCGACAAGGCTGGACTTTAGCGAGGCTTCCCCCCTGTTCTGCCCGCGAGGGACCTTTAAAGGGGGGGATGCACTCGCGGACACGCTTGCTCCAAGAGCCCCACGTGCCTTACCTCCAGCCCTGGTCTTGGGCACTGGAGTTCTGGAGTCAGGGTCTCCCAGCCCCTGCTCCTGCGCGGACACCCTCTTCTTAGTCAGAGGGGTTGTGCCGGGTCTGGTCAGCTGCTCAGAGCTCCCCGACTGCCGCGACTTCTTCCTCGGTGGTGTCTCAGCTGCTCCCGATGTAGCGGGCAGCTCCGAGGACTTCACTCGCTGAACGCGACTCCCACTTCTTCCTCCTTCCATGGTTCTGAAAAACACACAGACCACACAAAACGGAAAACCAGCTCAAGGTTAACTTACCTGCAGCTGCTTACCTTTTTGAAGGAGCCGGTTGAGGGAGCGCACTCCCCCCCCCCCAGCTGCCGTGAGCAAATGCGCGCGACGATATGCCGCGCATGCGTGTTGGCGGGGTCTTCACGAAGTCACTCACGTGACTCCGAAGTAAAATCTTAAATTGTGACCTTGATTCTGAACTCCCCCAACATCGGGAACATTTTTTCTGCAGTTACAGTAAGTGAAAATCTAGCAGGCAAGGAGGATGCTGTCTCCAACCACCCCCATTTGAAGTCCACTATCTTCCACCATTTCTACCCAGTGCCTGGTACTTACTTCCAGCAGCCACTGTTTGTCCTCCAGGATGCACCGATCCGCAGCCTGATCCATGCCGGTCACTGGGGCGAATTTGTCACAGAGACTCTCACGGCAGCGGCGCAATGCTTTCAACGCCTTGCACTGAGGCTACTCCATGGCCAGAGCTGCAGTGAGCGACTCGCCAGCCCGGCAAACACTCCCCGTCCGCATCTGTCCCCGTCGCTGCTTCTGCTTCCAACACCCATGGCCCATGCAGTTGATATGAATTTTGACATTTTCGTTGATCACAGAATTTCTCACAACAGAGCGCGATAAATTTGTGATGAGCGTGAGAATGTGGCGAAATGTGTGATTCTCACGCTCAATGAATAGGAGTTGGCAGCCCTGCCCCTCTATCCCCCTTTCTCCCCTCTCTCTTTCTCTCCCCTCTCTCTCTCTCCCTCTCTCTCCTCTCTCTCTCCCACTCTCCTCCAACTCTCCCACTATCTCCCTCTCTCCCTCCCCTCTCTCCCCACCTCTCTCTCTCTCCCCTATCCCTCTCTCTCCTCTCTCTCCCTCTTTGTCTCTCCTCTAACCCCTTCTCTCTCCCTCCTGTCTCCCGCCTCTTCCTCTCTCCCTTCCCTCTCACTTCTCTCCCATCTCTCTCTCTCCTCTCTCTCCCCTCTCTCCCCCTCTCCCTCCCCCTCTCTCTCTCTTCCCCCTCTCTCCCTCCCACCTCACTCTCCCCCTCTCTCCCTCTCCTCCTCTCTCTTCCCCCTCCCCTCTCTCTTCCCCTCTCTCTCGCATTCTCTCCTACCCTCTCCTCCCTCTCCACCCCCTCGCTCTCTTCCCTCTTTCTTCCCTCTCTCTTTTCGCCCCCTCTCCCACCTCACTCTCCCCCTTCTCTCCCCTACCACTCTCTCCGCCCTCTCCCTCTTTTCTCACCCCCTCTGTCTCTCCGCTGACCCCCTCTCCCCCCCCCCCCACCCCCCCTCCCGTCTCCCTGTCTCCTTCCCCTCTCTCTCTCTCCACCTCCCTTTGTGAGTCTCTGTCTCTGTGGAACAGATACTCTCACGGCAGCGGCGCAACGCTTCCGACGCCTCCAACAGCCCGGGACTCGCCTGCCCCGGAAACACTTGTCAGCCCCGCAAACACTCGCCAGCCCCGGCTCCCCTCATCTGTTCTCGCCGCTGGTTCTGCTCCCATCCCTTCCTCAGCCCCGGCTCTCCAACACCCGTGGACCATGCAGTTTATCTGAGTTTTTAAATATTTGTTTATAACAGAATTTCTCACCACAGAGCATGAGAAATTTCTGATCAGCGTGAGGGCGTGAGAGTTTCTTCAAATGCGTGATTCTCACGCTCAAAGCGTGAGTTGGCAGCCCTGAAACAGAGCGGCGGAGAGAGAGGGTGGGGAGGGGTAGAGAGGGAAAGAAGGTTGAAAAAGAGAGAGGAACTGAGAGGGAGAGAGTGGGGAGGGGGAGAGAGAGGCAAAGAGAGCGAGAGAGAGAGACAGAAACTGGGAGAGAGACAGTGAGAGAAAGAGAGATTGACAGAGATAGATTGAAAGAGACAGAGTGAGAGAGACAGAGGGAGAGATAGAGTGAGAGGCAGAGAGAGAATGAGAGAGCGAGAGACGGACAGAGATAATGAGAGAGAGCGAGACGGAGAGAGAAAGAGATAGAGAGATACAGGGAGAGGGAGACAGACAGAAAGAAACAGAGAAAGAGTGACAGAGAAAGAGATAGAGAGAGTGCAGGGTTGAGAGAGACAGAGAGTGACAGATAGATCGAGAGAGACAGTGACAGAGAGAGGGGGAGAGACAGAGGGAGAATGTGGAGGGAGGGAGGGAGGCTGGATGTGGAAAAGGGGTGAAGTGAGTAGCGGGGGAAACGGAGCAAAGGGAGGGGGGAGGATTCAAGGGGCAGTGGGTTTAGTGCCGATGGGGATGAATGGGGGGCAGGAAACTGAGGGGGAGAGAGGGGTCAAGTGAGCCAAGGAAGGGGGTAAGGAGCCAGGTGGAGGTTGGTTGTGTAGAGGAGGGGGGAGGGAGTGAAGGGGGGTAAGGAGCAGGAGGCAGCAGGGGCAGGGGGCAGGGAGCCACAGGGAGGAGGTCACATTGTTTAGGGGTGGGGAGGGTGTTGCTGTTTTGGAAGTCAAACCGGGGCAGGATGTTCACTGTGAATGGCGAGACACTGGGGGAATGTGTGGAGCCAAGGGAACTAGGAGTGCAGGTAGGAGTTGGGCCAAAGGGCCTTTTTCCAACGCTGTGTCACTCATGGGGAGAATATAAAAACTCCGCACAGACAGCACCCATTAGCAGGATCGTACCTGGGTTTCTGGCATTGAGGGAGCAGCTGCACCACTGCGCAACTGAGCCATGCGGAATCACATAACTATTTCCTCTGCCATAAATGCACCCAATAGGTACAAGTAATGTCCTGTTTGCCAGCTTCTTGATCCTCTGTGTTCTCCTGCAGGGTTTAGGAGCCTTTGCTGTGGATGGAAAGATGGGGACGTGAGCAGCCATTGAGGGCGGCCAGGGTGCCGGTTAACCCCCCCCTCCCCCCCGAGCTTTGAGGGGCTGAGCTTTGATGGAGGACCACATGACGGGGCACAACAAGGAGAAGCGTTATGAGTGTGACGTGTGTGGCAAGGCCTGGCAGAGCCCAAGCCAGCTGGAGACCCACCAGCGGGTGCACACAGAGAACGCCCCTTCGACTGCTTGGAGTGCAGAAAGAGCTTCATCTGCTACGACAAACTGCTGTGGCACAACCGCGCGCACTCCGGCGAGAGGTCCTTCACCTTCTCTGAACACCTGAAGGTGCATCAGCGGGTGCACACAGGCGAGAAGCCCTATGCCTGCTCCACCTGCGGCAAGAACTTTGCCCAGATATCGGGGCTGCGGGATCACCAGCGGGTGCATGGCAGTAAGCGGCCCTTCACCTGTTCCGACTGCGGCAAAGACTTCAAGTCGTCGCCGGACCTGAAGGTTCACAGGCACGTGCACACCGGTGAGCAGCCCTACACCTGCAGTGACTGCAGCAAGAGCTTAACCCGCTCCTGCCACCTGCTGTCCCACCAGCGCACCAAAACCGTGGAGCGGCCCTTCACCTGCGCCCAGTGCGGCAAGGGCTTCACCGAGACCTGCAGCCTGCTGTCCCACCAGCGCATCCACACTGGCGAGTGCCTCTACATCTGTGCTCACTGTGGCAAGGGCTTCACCCATTCCTGCACCCTGCTGGAACACCAGCGCACCCACGGCGAGCGTCCCTACACCTGCATCCAGTGCAGAAAGGGCTTCACCCGCCCCTCCACGCTGCTGTCCCATCAGCAGGTGCACGCCGGCGACTGCCCCTTCCCCGGCCTGGTGTGGAGAGCGCTTTGCCATGGCCTCCCAAGCTCTGCCTCACCAGCGCGTGCACAGCAGTGGCCAGCCCAACGACTGCCCATACTGTGGTGAGGAGTTTGACACCTCGCGGGGGTTGCGGCAGCACCAGCTGACCCACGCTGGCGAGCAGCTGCTCCCACTGTGACAAGAGAGCATGGGGGGTGCAGGATCACCAGCAGCTGCACACCGGAGAGAGACCCTTGTGTGTGCTGAGTGTGGCAAGGGTTTCACCTGCATGTCCCGCCTGTGGCAGCACCGGCGTACCCACAGCTGTGAGCGTCCCTTCCCCTGCCTGTCCTGTGGTAAGGGCTTCACCCACCTTGACCACCTTCTGGAGCACCGGCGAGTCCACACCGGCAGCGCCCCTTCACCTGCTCGCTCTGTGGCGAGGCCTTTGCTCGTTACTCTAGCCTGCTGGCACACCGCCACGTGGATAGGTGTTGTTTAGGTAAACACAAAATGGTGGAAGAAATGGGTAACGTTTCGGGTCGTTTCTTCAGTCAACCATTTCTTCTCTCAGAGATGCTGCCTATCCTGCTGTTACTCCAGCACTTTGTGTCCTTTTTTGTGAAGCAGCATCTGCAGTTCCTTGTTTTTAAACCATTCTGGTGAACCATCTCTGCACCTTCCCCAAAGCCTCCACATCAGTCCTGTAATGGAGTGGCCAGAACTGAATGCAATACTCCAAATGCTACCTGACCAATGCTCCTTAAAGCTGTACATATACATTCCTCTCTCTCCCCTCCCCATCCGCTCTCTGACTCTCCACTCTTTAACAATTTTGTTGCTGTCTGCTTTCTTTACGAGACGAACTTTGACAGTGTACTTTGGAATTCAGAATTCAGGTTGTACTATCAATAATGAAAGAAAATGCCAACCATCTCCAGAAATGATAACAAATTATTCTTGCCTCCATGGATATCTGTAGCTGTAGGGCAGTTGCACACCTCCCCACTACTTCAAAGATAATTCCTGCACTTAGCAATATCGTTTGGTGTTTGGTGGCTGAAACACGGCGGCGGGGCTACAGACAGCCCGCCACCTGGGTGAATCACCCCATGTGTGGGTCGTGGGGGTGAATCACACCGGTGTGTGGGTTGGGGGATGAATCACCCCATGTGGGGGTCTGGGTGAATCACCGTGGTGTGTGGGTCAGGGGTGTGTGAATCACCCTGGTTGGGGGGGGGGGGGGGTCGTGGTGCCGGTCCAGCCTGGTTACTGACTGGGTGGGTGGAGGGACAAGACTGTCCCCAACTCTGCTGCAGCTGACGGGAATATTGCCGGGTTTATGGCCCCGCTCCATGCAGCCCCGTGTGTGCATGTACTGGCAACCCACAGCCCATGACAGTGCGGTGGAAGCCAGCTTGGGGGAGTAAGGGGAATGGGAGGTAGCATCTTGGGGTAGTAAGGGATGGGAGGTTGCCAGCTTGGGGGAGTAAGGGCAATGGGATGTAGCCTGCTTGGGGGATAAGGTATGGAGGTGGCCAGTCTGGGGGAAATGAGAGATGGGAGGTCTCCCGCTTGGGGGAGTAATGCCCCTGTCCATATAACCATATAACAATTACAGCACAGAAACAGGCCATCTCGGCCCTTCTAGTGCGTGCCGATCTTACTCTCACCTAGTCCCATCTAACTGCACTCAGACCATAACCCTCCATTCCTTTCCCATCCATATACCTATCCAATTTATTTTTAAACTAGACTAACTGGGTCCCAGCATCACATGGGAGGGCTGGACACCCGACGCAATATTCCACCTCTCCACCAATTCCAATATTGCTGGCCAGTGGGGGGGCTTTGGTGTAATAGTATGGACTGAAGGGTCTGGTTTCAAGAGGGTTAGTATGGACATTGTGGGCCGAATGGATTCGTGAGCTGGCAGTACAGTCGCTCAGACCTGGCAGGTTGGCTGCTGAGAAACTGTCAGAAATTGTGCCCAAAACAGGTGACAGACTGTGAGAGAGAAGGGGGAGAGGGTGGACTGAATGGATTATTGGGCTGGCAGTTCAGTGAGTCATGGCTGGATGGTTGGCAGTTCAGTCTCTTATGGTTGGTGGGCTGGCAGTTTACTTACTCACGGCTGGCAGTGCAGTCACTCATGGCTGGTGGGCTGGCAGTTCAGTCACTTACAGCTGGTGGGCTGGCAGTTCACTTAGGGCTGGTAGGCTGGCAGTGCAGTCACGGTACTGGGCTGGCAGTGCAGTTACGGTGCTGGGCTGGCAGTTCAGTCACTTGCAGCTGATGGGCTGGCACTTGACTTCCTCATGGCTGGTGGCTGGCAGTGCAGTCACCCACGCCTGGTACGCTGGCAGTTCACTCAGTCACCCCTCCTCCCTTCACCCCCCCCATCCCACTCTGCTCCTTGCCATTCCCATCCCCCCCACACATGCAGTCTATCACCCTAAAACCTCCCCCCATGCACTCTTAGTGGTTCTCCCACAGAGCAGCTATTCCTGCCTATTAGGTTCCCATTGTGATGAAGAACACACAGGCACCAAAAGTGCAAAAATGATTTATTAAAGTTTAAAAAGTGAATCTATTTTAAATGTTAAAGATGAGAATTATTAAGTTATTTCTTGTTGTGTCTCTTGTTGAGTTCTGCTGCTCACTGCCTCTTGATGACTATTTCCTGTTGATAAAAAGAGGCAATTTTAAAATAGAGAAATTCAGCGGTCAAATTTTAAGAAAGAAAATCTGAGAATTTATCTCAGAAGTCACCATTCAACGAAGCACGCTTTTAATGACAACATTCTTGGTTAATGTTCCATCCCTCAGGAAAACATTGGACATTCATCCCAAAGAATGACTTTCACTTGCCTCACTTGGATGGGTATCTTGAATCGAGAATGTGTAGTTCTTCCACCAGGCATTAATGTAGCTGCTATCCCAGAGAATGCTACAGCAACAGCCACATCACCTTGACCTCTAACTTTTCCTGACATGTCAAAAAGCAGCCTAAAGACAATTTCAGTTGTCAATGAACACTGAAGAATTTGTGCAAAACATTATTGAGGCGGGGGCTGTCAGGGTGGGGTGGGGGTGGGGGGTGGCAAACGTCGTGCAGCCAAGGGAGGGGGACAGCTGCAGGCAGGGGCTCTCGTGAGCTGATGAGAAAGGGGGGGGGTGTCCCCCAACAGGGGATGTGGGTGGCTTCAGTAGGGGGTGCATCCTATAGCCAGGCGGAGGGCAGCGTCTTGAGGTGGGGGATGTCAGTGGGCGTGGGGGGGGGAACAGTGAACGACTTACTCATAACCTCTGAACACACTCACTGCCTTGGGATTAACTCATGCCTTGTGGACTGACTGACGCCCGACTTCTGGAGTCACGTCCGACTTTTGTAAACTGAAAACGGTAACATCTACATTGAGGAACAGCTTCTTCCTGACAGCCATCAGGCTATTAAACATAACAAATAAGCACTGAACAACAAAAGACTATATTCTTTGTACTATTTGTTATTTGTTGATCACACACACCCTCCATCTCACACAGACTCATACACACACACACACACATACAGACTCATACACACACACACACACACAGACTCATACAACACACACAGACTCATTCACACACACACACAGACTCATATACACACACACATACAGACTCATACAACACACATACACACAAACACACACACACAGACTCATTCACACACAGTGAAGCCACACATACACACACACCCACCCAATACTAAAATGCCAAGTAACTTCAGAACGTGTTGAAAATACAGTGTGTAAAACAAATTTTTAAAACCTGCTGTACAGGCGGCTGCTGCTGCTTTAAATAACATCCAACAAACACACTCACCATAGACAGAGCAATAAGCTCCTGGATTATTCAATGGCGCCTGCACTCGCCACCATCTTGACGTCACCCTCTCGCTGCTTGCCACGAACCGGATATGACGCACTCAGCGCCAGCATGCCGCTAACCGGAAATGACGCCATTGGCGCCATCTTGCGACCAAGCGAAAATCACAGAATGAGCTCCAATTTTAAAATGAAACACAGTTCTGATCTAATAAAATGTTTATTCATTCTTTATCCATCCAAAAACTGTTGCTGAAACCCCTTTAAAAAACACCAAGCAGTTGCGGGAAAAAATACTTAGCAAACGAGCGGACCACGGATCAGCGATCTTACTGAGAGTGAAAGTAAGGGGCTTCGGATGCGTGAACGCGGTGAACGTGCGGCCCTCGAGGAAATACGTGAAATGCTGGACAGCCAGGTGTAGCGCTAGGAGCTTGCGGTCGTAGCGCTCAGGAGCCCACAGCTGCCGGCTGAAAAACGGCAACGGCTGCCAGCGGGGGTCAACTAGCTGCTCCAACACACCGTCTATGGCAGCATCCGAGGCGTAGATGGTGAGCGCGGTGGGGGTGGAAGCACACGGGTGCATCAACATGGTAGCGTTGGCCAAGGCCACTTTAGCACCCTCGCCAGCTGCATCTGTCTCCGCGGTTTACCTGCCAGACACCGGAAAACGGGGCGTATGTTGGCAGCAGCCACTGCTGTACTCCCTTCATGGTGAGCAGCCGTGGGAACTGCCGGACTGCCTCGACCTTCTCGGGAAGCGGGGTAATGCCCTGCGGGGTTACCCTGTACCCCAGGAAGGAGATAGAACGTACGCCAAACTGGCACCGCGGGGTTAAGAACGAGGCCATGCTCATGGAGGCAATGAAACAAATCTCGGAGGTTGGTGATGTGCTCCACCTGCGAGGTGCTGGTGACAAGAATGTTGTCTAAGTAAATAAAAACAAAAGGCAGACCATGACCGACCTGGTCCATCAGCCGCTGGAATGCCTACACGCGTTCTTTAAACTGAAAGGCATCCAAAGCCATTCGAACAGGCCGAACGGGGTGATCGTAGCGGGTTTCGGGACATCGTCGGGGTGGATGGGGATCTGGTTGTAACCCCTGGCGAGGTCCACCTTGAAAAATAGTGTGGCGCCCTCGAGGTGCGTGGAGAAATCCTGAATATGAGACACCAGATAGCGGTCTGCAGTGATCACCGCGTTCAGGCACTGGTAATCCCCGCACGGTCTACACTCCCTAGATGCTTTTGGGACCATATACAACGGGGAGGCCCACGGGCTGTCAGAACACCGGACAATGCCCATGTCCTCCATCAATTGGAATTCATCGCGGGCGATGCGCAGTTTGTCCGGCGGAAGGCGGCGTGCTTGGGCATGCACTGGGGAGCTCTCCGTGGGAAAGTGGTTCACGACCCCGTGTTCGGAGGCCGTGCCGCTGAAACGGGGTGTAAGGAGCTCAGGAAATTCGGAGATGGACCGTCGACCTTGGTGACGGCATTGAGCTGCTGGGCAGGCGGGGGCGGCGGCGCAGTGGAAATGACGGCCGATCGTGGAGTCATGCACTCGCCCCGTAAATCAATGATGAGGGAGAAAACGCGAACGAAATCAGCCCCCAAAATAAATGTCCACTTGTAATGGCAGGAGTCAAAAGTAAATTCAAGGGTCCGCATACCGTACGTATGGATGGCGCTCCTGTTAACAGCAGAGAGCACGGGGCCACGCTTACCAGCACGAATGTTGCACCCGGTCGGAGGGAGGATGCTGACAATCGCACGGGAGTCTACCAGGAAGTGGCGGCTGGAATGGCGGTCGCGGACATAGAGGCGGCTGTTTGGGCCGATCGCGATCGCCTCTACATATTATCGGCCGAGGCATTTCCCTGAAACGTACAGGGTAGCCGGCAGCATTGAGCCTCCGTGCCATAGCGGAGGTGATAGTAACACCAACGGTGCCCACCATGAGGCCCGGAGTGCTGCTGCGGCTGCGCACTGGAAAACGTGGGTGTGGCCTCTACGCATTCCTGCTGAGGCGAAGGGCGTGCTGGTGCAGACACAAGGTTAATGGCACCGCCACCTTGATGTTTGGTAATCCCGACCTCGTCGGCCCGTTCAGCGAGTTGCTGCGGATCTGAGAAATCCGTGCCAGCGAGCCTGAGGCGGACATCATCCGACATCTGTTCGAGAAAAGCCTGTTCGAAAAACCACCCAACAGTGCGAGCATCTCCGCCATGAGGACTGACAGTCGGCGATCCCCCAGTCCGTCCATATGTAAGATTCGGGTGGCAAACTTGGAGATGTTGCATTCAACTCCCTCGTCCAAATCATGAATATATATTGTAAATAGCTGGGGTCCCAGCACCGACCCTTGCGGTACCCCACTAGTCACTGCCTGCCATTCTGAAAAGGACCCATATACTCTGACACTTTGCTTCCTCTCTGCCAGCCAGTTCTCTATCCACATCAATACTGAACCCCCAATACCGTGTGCTTCAAGTTTCCATACTAATCTCTTATGTGGGACCTTGTCGAAAGCCTTCTGAAAGTCCAGATATAACACATCCACTGGTTCTCCCTTATCCACTCTACTAATTACATCCTCGAAAAATTCTATAAGATTCATCAGACATGATTTACCTTTCGTAAATCCATGCTGACTTTGTCCAATAATTTCACCACTTTCCAAATGCGCTGCTATCCCATCTTTAATAACTGACTCTAGCATTTCCCCCACTACCGATGTTAGACTAACTGGTCTGTAATTCCCTGTTTTCTCTCTCACTCTCTCTTTTTTTTAAATGGGGTTTCATTAGCTACCCTCCATTCCTCAGGAACTACTCCAGAATCTAAAGAGTTTTGAAAAATTGCCACTCATGCATCCACTATTTCTGGGGCTACTTCCTAAGCACTCTGTGATGCAGCCTATCGAGCCCTGGGGATTGATCAGCCTTTTATCCATTCAATTTACCTAACACCACTTCCTGACTAACCGATGCACTACCTTCCCTGATTTATTATTTTGCCAAACTGGGATGAACAATTGTTGTAGTTCATCCGTGCAGTCTTTAAATGCCTTCCATTGCATATCCACTGTCAACCTTTTAAGAATCAATTACCAGCCTATAAAATTTAACATAAACATCCACCACAGTGGAATCCACATTCCTCACTGTGATGGAAGGTAATACAGTTCAATCATCTTCCCCTTTTGTTCACCCGTGGTCGGGGCTGGTGAACCCTCCGCAGTGGCTGCTCGCTGCCGACACACTACATAAACAACCCTTTAAACTTCCATGATCCAAAGACATCCTCATGAAGAAGGCTTACGCTTGGACAGCTATCCAGCCAGAAGGTGCAAAAGTGTTGCGGGAGTTTGCGATATTTCTTAGAAATATGAAAGAAATGACGACTCTCTTAGACCACATGCAAGAAATGAATGTTGAATGCAATATGAAAATTATCACTCTAAAACTGCACAATAGACTTAAGGGCCTGTACCACTGTATGAGGTAATTCAAGAGTTCTCCTGAGTAAATACGTAGAATGTACGTAGCGGGTACGTCGGAGCTCGGGACGTCTCTCAGTGGCTCGTAACGCTAACGGCAGGTACTTGGGAAACATGGTAAGCTCGTGAAGATGCGTGAAGATTTTTCAACCTGTTGAAAAATGTCCACGAGGGCCCCGAGTACCTACGAGTGGCTATTACCGTAATTCTCCGAGTTTGAATCAGGAGAACCTCGGGAGAACTCTTGAATTACCTCGTACAGTGGGACAGGCCCTTTAGAGAAAAGTGGAGGGATAAAGCTGGTCTTTTAGAGAGAAATGAGAATTGAGAGGCCATGCTTCCTGATCTGGGGAACATCATAGAAAAGGAAGTACAATTCATGTCAAATTTACGCTAGGGGAGTATTCAAGATCCTAAACCAATCGCAACTGTCAAAGGTTCTACCTTTACAAAAACAAATGGAAGATCAGGACCTAAGGGAAGTAGTTTTGATTCCGCTGTAAATACCTGCAGAAACGAAAGGCCAAAGGGAAGAAGATACATCTACTGTTAAGCCAAGATGGTTCTGCTTGTCATCCAGCGAGAAGAAGACAGAGGAATGACGAAGAGATGGCCCACGAGGGGGGGAGGGGGCTGTCAATGACTGGTCAGCTCGGACCTTGCATCCCAAACCAATAATGGACACCGCATTCTCGACAGGGCCAAGGAGAGCTTGTAATATGGAAACATAGAAAATAGGTGCAGGAGGAGGCCATTCGGTCCTTTGATCCAGCACCGCCATTCATTGTGATCATGGCTGATCATCCTCTATCAATAAAACGTGCCTACCTTCTCCCCATATCCCTTGACTCCGCTAGCCCCTAGAGTTCTATCTAACTCTCTCTTAAATCCATCCAGTGACTTGGCCTCCACTGCCCTCTGTGGCAGGGAATTCCATAAATTCACAACTCTCTGGGTGAAAACATTTTTTTCTCACCTCAGTCTTAAATGACCTCCCCTTTATTCAAAGACTGTGGCCCCCGGTTCTGGACTCGCCCAACATTGGGAACATTTTTCCTGCATCTAGCTTGTCCAGTCCATTTAATCTTTCCTCATATGACGATCCCACTATCCCAGGGATCACTCTCGTGAACCTGCACTGCCTCAATCACACGGATGTCCTTGCTCAAATTAGGAGACCAAAACTGTACACAATACTCCAGATATGGTCTCACCAGAGCCCTATACAACTGCAGAAGAACCTCTTTACTCCCATACTGAAATTGGGAATTGGGTAGGGAATTAAAGAATACAGTTGAACTGAGGGATCTGGGAATAACCGTGCATAGTTCCTTGAAGGTGGAATCTCATATAGATAGGGTGGTAAAGAAAGCTTTTGGTATGCTAGCCTTTATAAATCAGAGCATTGCGTATAGAAGCTGGGATGTAATGTTAAAATTGTACAAGGCATTGGTGAGACCAAATCTGGAGTATGGTGTATAATTTTGGTCGCCCAATTATAGGAAGGATGTCAACAAAATAGAGAGGGTACAGAGGAGATTTCCTAGAATGTTGCCTGGGTTCCAACAGCTAAGTTACCAAGATAGGTTGAATAAGTTAGGTCTTTATTCTCTGGAGCGCAGAAGGTTAAGGGGGGACTTGATAGAGGTATTTAAAATGATGAGAGGGATAGACAGAGTTGATGTGGACAAGCTTTTCCCTTTGAGAATAGGGAAGATTCAAACAAAAGGACATGACCTTAGAATTAAGGGACAGAAGTTTAGGGGTAACATGAGGGGGAACTTCTTTACTCAGAGAGTGGTAGTGGTGTGGAATGAGCTTCCAGTGGAAGTGGTGGTGGCAGTTCGTTGGTATCATTTAAAAATAAATTGGATAGGCATATGGATGAGAAGGGTATGGAGGGTTATGGTATGAGTGCAGGCAGGTGGGACTAAGGGAAAAAAGTTGTTCAGCACGGACTTGAAGGGCCGAGATGGCCTGTTTCCGTGCTGTAATTGTTATATGGTTATATAGTTATATGGAAATTCTCTTGTTTTGAAGGCCAACATTCCATTAGCTTTCTTCACTGCCTGCTGTACCTGCACGCCAACTTTCAGTGACTGGTGTACAAGGACACCCAGGTCTCGCTGCACCTCCCCCTTTCCTAACCTAACCCCATTGAGATAATAATCTGCCCTCTTGTTTTTGCCGCCAAAGTGGATAACCTCACATTTATCTATATTATACTGCATCTGCCATGCATCTGCCCACTCACTCAACCTGTCCAGGTCTCCCTGCAATCTCCTAACATCCTCTTCACAGTTCACACTGCCACCCAGCTTTGTGTCATCCGCAAACTTGCTAGTGTTGCTCCTAATTCCCTCTTCCAAATCATTTATATACATGGTAAACAGTTGCGGCCCCAACACCGAGCCTGGTGGCACTCCACTCGCCATTGCCTGCCATTCTGAAAAGGACCCGTTCACTCCTACTCTTTGCTTCCAGTCTGCCAACCAATTTTCTATCCATGTCACACCCTACCCCCAATACCATGTGCTCTAATTTTAGTCACCAGTCTGCCGTGTGGGACCTTATCAAAGGCTTTATGAATGTCTAGGTACACTACATCCACTGGCACCCTTTCATCCATTTTACTTGTCACAGCCTCAAAAAATGCCAGAAGATTAGTCAAGCATGATTCCCCTTTCATAAATCCATGTTGAGTTGGACTAATCATTTTACTGCTATCTAAATGCCCCATTATTACCTCTTTAATAATTGACTCCAGCATCTATCCCACCACCGAAGTCAGGCTAACTGGTCTCTAATTCTCCGTTTTCTCTCTCGCGCCTTTCTTGAAAAGTGGGATAACATTAACTAATCCCCAGGAACTGATCCTGAATCTATTGAACATTGGAAAATGATCACCAATGCGTGTACTATTTCTAGAGCCACCTCCCTGAGGACCATAGGCTTCAGACCATCAGGCCCTGGGATTTTTCATCCTTCAGTCCCATTAGCCTACGCAATACTATTTCTTGCCTAATGAAAATTTATTTCAGTTTCTCTACGCCCTTAGATCTTCTGTCCTCCAGTACATCTGGGAGATTGTTTGTGTCTTCCTTAGTGAAGACAGATCCGAAGTGCCTATTCAACTCTTCTGCCATTTTTTTGTTGCCCATAATTATTTCACCCGTGTCTGCCTTCAAGGGACCCACATTTGACTTTGCTACTCTTTTTCCCTTAACATATCTAAAGAAGCTTTTACTGTCCTTCTTTATATTCCTGGCCAGCTTCCCTTTGTACTCATCTTTTCAGCCCGTATTGCCCGTTTTGTTTCCTTCTGTTGTCCTATGAAAGTTTCCCAATCCTCTGACTTTGCTGTGTTAAACATCTTTTCTTTTAGTTTTATTCTATCCCTAACTTCCCTTGTCAGCCACTATTGCCTCCTACTCCCCTTAGAATCTTTCTTCTAATAGGAACACTTCTCCATCGTTTCCCACCATGGATGGTTGACCTGCTGAGTTCTACCGGCACTTTGGAGGGGAATGGACAGGTGATGTGTCGGGTCTGGACCTTTGTTTGGACTGGTGGTGTCGGGGAAAAAAGCTGGAAAAAAGAGATGGGGTTGAGCCAGACTCCAGGACTTGATTAGGAGGGGGGAGCTTCCTTAATTTGGAGAATTCAATGCTTATGTCAGTGGGCTGTAAGCTATGAGGTGCTGTTCCTCCAGTTTGCATGTCATAGAAACATAGAGAAACATAGAAATTAGGTGCAGGAGTAGGCCATTCGGCCCTTCGAGCCTGCACCGCCATTCAATATGATCATGGCTGATCATCCAACTCAGTATCCCGTACCTGCCTTCTCTCCATACCCCCTGATCCCCTTAGCCACAAGGGCCACATCTAACTTCCTCTTAAATATAGCCAATGAACTGGCATCAACCACCCTCTGTGGCAGAGAGTTCCAGAGACCCACCACTCTCTGTGTGAAAAAAGTCCTTCTCATCTCGGTCCTAAAGGATTTCCCCCTTATCCTTAAGCTGTGACCCCTTGTCCTGGACCTCCCCAACATCGGGAACAATCTTCCTGCATCTAGCCTGTCCAACCCCTTAAGAATTTTGTAAGTTTCTATAAGATCCCCTCCCAATCTCCTAAATTCTAGAGAGCTGGTGAACCTTCGCTGCACTCCCTCTATGGCAATAATGTCCTTCCTCAGATTTGGAGACCAGAACTGTACGTAATACTCCAGGTGTGGTCTCACCAAGACCCTATACAACTGAAGTAGAACCTCCCTGCTCCTATACTCAATTCCTTTTGCTATGAAAGCTAACATACCATTCGCTTTCTTCACTGCCTGCTGTACCTGCATGCCTACTTTCAATGACTGGTGCACCATGACACCCAGGTCGCGCTGCATCTCCCCTTTTCCTAATCGGCCACCATTTAGATAATAGTCTGCTTTCTGATTTTTGCCACCAAAGTGGATAACCTCACATTTAACCACATTATACTGCATCTGCCAAACATTTGCCCACTCACCCAGCCTATCCAAGTCCCCTTGCAGTCTCCTAGCATCCTCCTCACAGCTAACACTGCCCCCCAGCTTAGTGTCATCCGCAAACTTGGAGATATTGCCTTCAATTCCCTCATCCAGATCATTAATGTATATTGTAAATAGCTGGGGTCCCAGCACTGAGCCATGCGGTACCCCACTAGTCACTGCCTGCCATTGTGAAAATGACCCGTTTACTCCTAATCTTTGCTTCTTGTTTGCCAGTCAGTTCTCTATTCACATCAATACTGAACCCACAATGCCATATGCTTTAAGTTTATATACTCGAAAAATTCCACAAGATTCGACAGACATGATTTACCTTTCGTAAATCCATGCTGAATTTGTCCAATGATTTCACCACTTTCCAAATGTGCTGCTATCCCATCTTTAATAACTGACTCATGCAGTTTCCCCACTACCGATGTTAGACTAACTGGTCTGTAATTCCCCGTTTTCTCTCTCCCCCCCTTCTTAAAAAGAGGGGTTACGTTTGCTACCCGCCAATCCTCAGGAACTACTCCAGAATCTAAAGAGTTTTGAAAGATTATCACTAATGCATCCACTATTTCCGGAGCTACTTCCTTAAGTACTCTGGGATGCAGCCTATCTGGCCCTGGGGATTTATCAGCCTTTAATCCATTCAATTTACCCAACACCACTAACCTGGATTTCACTCAAGTCCTCCTTTGACCTCAAGTCCTCCGTGGTATCCTGCTATTTCCGGCAGATTATTTATGTCTTCCTTAGTGAAGACGGAACCAAAGTAGTTATTCAATTGGTCCGCCATACCCTTGTTCCCCATGATCAACTCACCAGTTTCTGATTGCAAGGGACCTACATTTGTGTCTCGACCCGAAACATCGCCTATCTCCTTCGCTCCTTAGATGCTGCTGCACCCGCTGAGTTTCTCCAGCTTTTTGTGTAACCTTTTGTTTTAACTAATCTCTTTCTCTTCACATATCAATAAAAACTTTTGCAGGCAGTTTTTATGTTCCCTGCCAGTTTTCTTTCATAATCTATTTTTCCTTTCCTAATCAAGCCCTTTGTCCTCCTCTGCTGTCACCTCACTCTGGCAATGGAGGAGGCACAGGACAGAAAGATCAGTGTGGGAGTGAGAAGGTTAGTTAAAATGGCTGATAACCGGGAGATGCAGCAGGCCTTGGAGGACCGAGCGCACATGTAGGCTGAAATGCACGCCTTGTCCAGATACATAGAAACATAGAAAATATGTGCAGGAGTAGGCCATTCGACCCTTCAAGCCTGCACCGCCATTCAACATGATCATGGCTGATCATCCAACTCAGTATCCTGTACCTGCCTTCTCTCCATACCCACTGATCCTTTTAGCCACAAGTGCCACATCTAACTCCCTCTTAAATATAGCCAATGAACTGGCCTCAACTTCCTTCTGTGGCAGAGAATTTCACAGATTCACCACTGTGTGAAAAATGTTTTTCTCATCTCGGTCCTAAAAGACTTCCCCTTTATCCTTAAACTGTGACCCCTTGTTCTGGACTTTCCCAACATCGGGAACAATCTTTCTTCATCTAGCCTGTCCAACCTCTTAAGAATTTTGTAAGTTTCTATAAGATCCCCCCTCAATCTTCTAAATTCTAGCGAGTACAAGCCGATACATTAGACCAGTAGTTCCTAACCTTTTTTCGTTCATGGCCCCCTTGGGCTCTTTAATGTTTCTGTGGCCAACCCCTGACATTATTAGCGGAAAAAAGTGGGCCCCTTCATTGATCCTGTGGTCCCCTAAATCCCCAAATGTTTCTGTGCCCCCCCTGAAAATTGCCATGGCCCCTTTGGTGCCATATGGCCCCAGGTTGGGAATCACTGCATTAGACAATAAGTGCAGGAGTAGGCCATTCGAGCAGCACCGCCTCTCAATGTGACCATGGCTGATCATCCCCAATCAGTACCCCGTTCCTGCCTTCTCCCCATATCCCTGACTCCACTATCTTAAAGAGCCCTATATAGCTATCTTGAAAGTATCCAGAGAACCAGTCCCCCCCCCCCCCCCCCCCCCCCACCCTCTAAGGCAGAGAATTCCACAGACTCACAACTGGCCGAGGGAAAAAATGTTTCCTCATTTCCGTTCGAAATGGCTTACCCCTTATTCTTAAACTGTGGCCCCTGTTTCTGGGCTCCCCCAACATTGGGAACATGTTTCCTGCTTCTAGCATGTTCAAACCCTTTATAATCTTATATGTTTCAATAAGATCCCCTCTCATCCTTCTAAACTCCAGTATGCAAGCCGCTCCATTCTCTCAGCACATGATAGTCCCGCCATCCTGGGAATTAACCTTGTGAACTTACGGTGCACTCCCTCAATAGCAAGAATGTACTTCCTCAAATTTGGAGACTAAAACTGAACACAATACTCCAGGTCTGGTCTCACTAGGGCCATGTACAACTGCAGAAGTCAAAGTCAAGTCAAAGTCAAAAGAGTTTATTGTCATGTGTCCCTGACAAGGCAATGAAATTCTTTCTTTGCATAGCACAACAGAACATAATAGGCATTGACTACAATTATATACGTAAATATATCTAAAAGGACCTCTTTGCTCCAATACTCAACTCCTCTCGTTATGAAGGCCAACATGCCATTTGCTTTCTTCACTGCCTGCTGTACCTGCATGCTTACTTTAATTGACTGATGGACAAGGACCCCCAGATCCTGTTGTACTTCCCCTTTTCCCTACTTGACACCATTTAGATAATAATCTGCCTCCCTGTTTCCGCTACCAAAGTTGATAACCTCACATTTATCCACATTAAACTGCATCTGCCATGCATCTGCCCACTCACCCAACCTGTCCATGTCATCCTGTATTCTCATAGCATCATCCTCACAGTTCACACTGCCATCCAGCTTTGTGTCATCTTCAAATTTGCTAATGTTACTTTGAATCCCTTCATCTAAATCATTGATGTATATTGTAAATAACTGCAGTCCCAGCACCGAGCCTTGCGGTACCCCACTAGTCACTGCCTGCCATTCTGAAAGGGACTCGTTAATCCCTACTCTTTGTTTCCTGTCTGCCAACCAATTTTCTATCCATGTCAGCACTCTACCCCTGATACCTTGTGCCCTAAATGTGCCCACTAATCTCCTATGTGGGACCTTATCAAATGCTTTCTGAAAGTCCAGGTACACTACATCCACTGGCTCTCTCTCCTTTGTCCATTTTCCTAGTTACATCCTCAAAAAATTCCAGAAGATTAGTTGAGCATGATTTCCCCTTTGTGAATAATTGACTCCAGCATCTTCCCCACCGCCGATGTCAGGCTAATCCAGGGGTGGGGAACCTTGGGCCTTAAGGCCACATGCGGCCTTCTAGGTCATTAAGTGCGGACTTTTTAATGAATCCAAATTTTGTAGAACAAATCCTTTTATGTTTATTAATATGTTTTTGTTTGTCTTTTATTATTTTTATTTACATTTTAAAATGAACGTATTTAAAATACCAAAGAGTAAAAGAAGATTCAACAAAATTAGCATTTTTTAGCTTTCAAATTAGCATTTCAACCTCACCTAGTTGTGTCCACGGCTCTTATAGAACTACATATGGAATTGATTGAGCTCTCAGAAGATGACATTTTAAAATCCTTATTTGACACTGAAAGATCTGATTGAAATATGGAAAAATGCAATAGAATACCCACGCCTTTGGCAACAGGCACGAAAATTGCTTTCTTGCTGTTCAACCACTTATTGCTGCGAATCTACGTTCTTCTATCTAACCCAAATCAAGACGCCCTGATCTAGAAGATCAGCTGAAACTGCGTACCTCCATGTTGCAACCAAATATTCAAATGCTTTCCCACAAAAGGCAGTCACAACAAAGTCATCATAGAAACATAGAAACATAGAAACATAGAAATTAGGTGCAGGAATAGGCCATTCGGCCCTTCGAGCCTGCACCGCCATTCAATATGATCATGGCTGATCATCTAACTCAGTATCCCGTACCTGCCTTCTCTCCATACCCTCTGATCCCCTTAGCCACAAGGGCCACATCTAACTCCCTCTTAAATATATCCAATGAACTGGCCTCAACTACCCTCTGTGGCAGAGAATTCCAGAGACCCACCACTCTCTGTGTGAAAAAATTCCTTCTCATCTCGGTCCTAAAGGATTTCCCCCTTATCCTTAAGCTGTGACCCCTTGTCCTGGACGTCCCCAACATCGGGAACAATCTTCCTGCATCTAGCCTGTCCAACCCCTTAAGAATCTTGTAAGTTTCTATAAGATCCCCTCTCAATCTCCTAAATTCTAGAGAGTTAGTTAAAAGGTTAGTTTAAAGGTTAGTTAACTTTAGAGTTAACAATTTTTTTTCATTTTCTTGAAGTTAGTACATAGCAGTTTTATTTTTACAAAATAAAGTACATTTTGAACTATATCTAATTGCAGTTTCGTGGATGTGGCCTAATTAGATTACAGCTAACTTAATTCCAACATGAAAAGGTTCCCCACCTCTTGGCTCACATCTATAATTCCCTGTTTTCTCTCTCCCGCCTTTCTTAAAAAGTGGCATAACATTAGCTACCCTCCAATCCACAGGAACTGATCCTGAATCTAAAGAACATTGGAAAATGTTCACCAATGCGTCCAAGATTTCTAGAGCCTTAAGTACCATGGGATGCAGACCATCAGGCCCTGGGGATTTTTCAGCCTTCAGCCCCATCAGTCTACCCAACACCATCTTCTGCCTAATGTGGATTTCCTTCAGTTCCTCCGTCACCCTAGGTGCAGGAGTAGGTCATTTGGCCCTTCAAGCCAGCACCACCATTCAATGTGATCATGGCTGATCATCCCCAATCAGTACCCCGTTCCTGCCTTCTCCCCATATCCCCTGACTCTGCTATTTTTAAGAGCCCTATCTAGCTCTCTCTTGAAAGCATCCAGAGAACCGGCCTCCACCGCCCTCTGAGGCAGAGAATTCCACAGACTCACCACTCTCTGTGAGAAAAAGTGTTTCCTCGTCTCCGTTCTAAATGGCTTACTCCTTTCACATTTAAATCATCTTTTTCACCTTTTTCATGTTTCAAGAGTCCAACTTTGGTCTTAACTATTTTTTTCATCTTCACATACGGAAAGAAGGAACAGCAGATGCTGGTTTAGAAAGAGAGACACAATCTCCTGGAGTAACTTGCACGTCTGGAGAGCATGGACAGGCAACATTCTAGGTCAGGACCATTCTTCAGACGGCTTGGTGTGGGGGGTGGAGAAAGTTGGAAAGGCGAGGTGGGAGTGGTCGCCTTAGATTTCCTTCCATCTACAGATGCGGCCTGACCCACTGAGTTCCTCCACCGCTTTAGAGGGAATGGACAGACGACGGTTTGAGTCAGGACCCTTCTTCAGACTGAGTGGAGAGGGTGGGGGCAGGAAGCTGGAAAAGAGTGATTGGGACTGGACAAAGCCTGGCAAGTGACAGGTGGACACAAAATGCTGGAGTAACTCAGCGGGACAGGCAGCATCTCTGGAGAGAAGGAATGGGTGACGTTTCAGGTTGAGACCCTTCTTCAGAAGTGATAGGTGGATATAGGTGAGGGAGACACAGATACTGCAGATGCCGGAATCTTGTATGGAAAACAATTTAGTTAGATGCACAGAATCTGTTGCCCAGAGTGGGGAATCGAGGACCAGAGGACATGGGTTCAAGGTGCAGGGGAAAAGATTTAATAGGAATCTGAGGGATACATTTTTCACACAGAGGGTGGTGGGTGTATGGAACCACATGCCAGAGGAGGTAGTTGAGGCTGGGATTATCCCAATGCTTAAGAAACAGTTCGACACATACATGGATAGGGCAAGTTTGGAAGAATATGGACCAAACACAGGCAGGTGTGCCTAGTGTAGCTGGGACATGTTGTTCGGTGTGGGCAAGTTGGGCCGAAGGGCCTGTTTCCACACTGTGTCACTCTGATTCTAACACAAAGTGTTGCAGTAACTCGGCGGATCAGGCAGAATCTCTGGAGAAAAAGGATAGGTGACGTTTCACAGAGTGCTGGAGTAACTCAGCGGGTCAGGCAGCATCTCTGGAGAACATGGGTAGATGACATAGAAACATAGAAACATAGAAATTAGGTGCAGGAGTAGGCCATTCGGCCCTTCGAGCCTGCACCGCCATTCAATATGATCATGGCTGATCATCCAACTCAGTATCCCGTACCTGCCTTCTCTCCATACCCTCTGATCCCCTTAGCCACAAGGGCCACATCTAACTCCCTCTTAAATATAGCCAATGAACTGGCCTCAACTACCCTCTGTGGCAGAGAGTTCCAGAGACCCACCACTCTCTGTGTGAAAAAATTCCTTCTCATCTCGGTCCTAAAGGATTTCCCCCTTATCCTTAAGCTGTGACCCCTTGTCCTGGACCTCCCCAACATCGGGAACAATCTTCCTGCATCTAGCCTGTCCAATCCCTTAAGAATCTTGTAAGTTTCTATAAGATCCCCTCTCAATCTCCTAAATTCTAGAGAGTATAAACCGAGTCTATGCAGTCTTGGTTCATAAGACAGTCCTGACATCCCAGGAATCAGTCTGGTGAACCTTCGCTGCACTCCCTCTATGGCAATAATGTCCTTCCTCAGATTTGGAGACCAGAACTGTACGCAATACTCCAGGTGTGGCCTCACCAAGACCCTGTACAACTGAAGTAGAACCTCCCTGCTCCTATACTCAAATCCTTTTGCTATGAAAGCTAACATACCATTGGCTTTCTTCACTGCCTGCTGTACCTGCATGCCTACTTTCAATGACTGGTGTACCATGACACCCAGGTCACGCTGCATCTCCCCTTTTCCTAATCGGCCACCATTTAGATAGTAGTCGGTTTTCCTATTTTTGCCACCAAAGTGGATAACCTCACATTTATCCACATTATACTGCATCTGCCAAACATTTGCCCACTCACCCAGCCTATCCAAGTCACCTTGCATTCTCCTAGCATCCTCCTCACAGCTAACACTGCCCCCCAGCTTAGTGTCATCCGCAAACTTGGAGATATTGCCTTCAATTCCCTCATCCAAATCATTTATGTATATTGTAAATAGCTGGGGTCCCAGCACTGAGCCTTGCGGTACCCCACTAGTCACTGCCTGCCATTGTGAAAACGACCCGTTTACTCCTACTCTTTGCTTCCTGTTTGCCAGCCAGTTCTCTATCCACATCAATACTGAACCCCCAATGCCATATGCTTTAAGTTTATATACTAATCGCTTATGTGGGACCTTGTCGAAAGCCTTCTGGAAGTCCAGATACACCACATCCACTGGTTCTCCCCCATCCATGCTACTAGTTACATCCTCGAAAAATTCCACAAGATTAGTCAGACATAATTTACCTTTCATAAATCCATGCTGAATTTGTCCAATGATTTCACCACTTTCCAAATGTGCTGCTATCCCATCTTTAATAACTGACTCTAGCAGTTTCCCCACCACCGATGTTGGACTAACTGGTCTGTAATTCCCCGTTTTCTCTCTCCCCCCCTTCTTAAAAAGAGGGGTTACGTTTGCTACCCGCCAATCCTCAGGAACTACTCCAGAATCTAAAGAGTTTTGAAAGATTATCACTAATGCATCCACTATTTCCGGAGCTACTTCCTTTAGTACTCTGGGATGCAGCCTATCTGGCCCTGGGGATTTATCGGCCTTTAATCCATTCAATTTACCCAACACCACTTCCCGACTAACCTGGATTTCACTCAAGTACTTCTTTGACCTGCGGTCCCCTGCTATTTCCGGCAGATTATTTATGTCTTCCTTAGTGAAGACGGAACCAAAGTAGTTATTCAATTGGTCCACCATATCCTTGTTCCCCATGATCAACTCACCTGTTTCTGACTGCAAGGGACCTACATTTGTTTTAACTAATCTATTTCTCTTCACATATCTATAAAAACTTTTGCTGTCAGTTTTTATGTTCCCCGCCAGTTTTCTTTCATAATCCATTTTTCCTTTCCTAATCAAGCCCTTTGTCCTTCTCTGCTGGTCTCTGAACTTCTCCCAGTCCTCTGGTATGCTGCTTTTTCTGGCTACTTTGTATGCATCATCCTTTGCTTTGATACTATCCCTGATTGCCCTTGTTATCCACGGATGCACTACCTTCCCTGATCTATTCTTTTGCCAAATTGGGATGAACAATTTTTGCAGTTCATCCATGCAGTCTTTAAATGTCTTCCATTGCGTATCCACCGTCAACCCTTTTAGAATTGATTGCCAGTCAATCTTGGCCAATTCACGTCTCATACCCTCAAAGTTACCTTTCCTTAAGTTCAGAACCATTGTTTCTGAATTAACAATGTCACTCTCCATCCTAATGAAGAACTCGACCATATTATGGTCACTCTTGCCCAAGGGGGCACGCACAATAAGACTGCTAACTAACCCTTCCTCATTACTCAATACCCAGTCTAAAATAGCCTGCTCTCTCGTTGGTTCCTCTACATGTTGATTTAGATAACTATCCCTCATACTTTCCAAAAAATCCTCTTCCTCAGCGCCCCTGCCAATTTGATTCACCCAATCTATATGTAGATTGAAGTCACCCATTATAACTGTTTTGCCTTTGTCGCACGCATTTCTAATTTCCTGTTTTATACCATCCCCAACTTCACTACTACTGTTAGGTGGCCTGTACACAACTCCCACTAGCGTTTTCTGCCCCTTAGTGTTTCGCAGCTCTACCCATACCGATTCCACATGCTCCAAGCTAATGTCCTTCCTTTCCATTGCGTTAATCTCCTCTCTAACCAGCAACGCTACCCCACCTCCTTTTCCTTTCTCTCTATCCCTCCTGAATATTGAATATCCCTGGATGTTCAGCTCCCAGCCTTGATCACCCTGGAGCCATGTCTCCGTGATCCCAACTACATCATACTCATTAATAGCTATCTGCACGTTCAACTCATCCACCTTATTACGAATACTCCTTGCATTGAGACACAAAGCCTTCAGGCTTGTTTTTACAACGCTCTTACAACTTCTACTTTTCACCTTGCTCCCTATTGCTTCCACCCTCGTTTTACACCCACCTGCTTCTCTGCTCTTGTACCCATCCCCCTGCCACATTAGTTTAAATCCTCCCCGACAGCACTAGCAAACACTCCCCCAAGGACATTGGTTCCATTCCAGCCCAGGTGCAGACCGTCCTGTTTGGACTGGTCCCACCTCCCCCAGAAATGGTTCCAGTGCCCTAAAAATTTGAATCCCTCTCCCTTGCACCATTTTTCAAGCCACGTATTCATCTGCAATATCCTCCTATTTCTACTCTGACTGGCCCGTGGTACTGGTAATAATCCAGAGATTATTACCTTTGAGGTCCTACTTTTAAGTTTATCTCCTAGCTCCCTAAATTCACCTTGTAGGACCTCATCCCTTTTTTTCCCTATATCGTTGGTGCCAATATGCACCACGACAACTGGCTGTTCACCCTCCCCCTCCAGAATGTTCTGCAGCCGTTCAGTAACATCCCTGACCTTTGCACCAGGGAGGCAACATACCATCCTGGAGTCTCTTTTGCGGCCGCAGAAACGCCTATCTATTCCCCTGACAATTGAATCCCCTATTACAATAGCCCTTCCCCTCTTTTTCCCCCATCATGTGCTGCAGAGCCACCCATGGTGCCATGAACTTGGCTGCTGCTGCATTCCCCTGATGAGCCATCTCCCTCAACAGTATCCAAAATGGTAAACCTGTTGAGTAGGGAGATGACCGCAGGGGACTCCTGCACTATCTGCCTACTGCTTTGCTGGCTATTGGCCACACGCTGCCTTTCTGTCCTCTTACCTTTTACCTGTGGCGTGACCAACTCGCTGTATGTGCTGTCCATGACTTTCTCTGCATCGTGGATGCTCCAGTATGAATCCAGCCGCAGCTCCAATCGTTCAATGCGGTCTGCCAGGAGCTGCAGCTGGACACACTTCCTGCAAATGTAGTCATCAGGGACACCAACCATATCCCTGATCTCCCACATGTTGCAGGCTGAGCAAACCACGGGAACAATCTCCACTGACATCTTACTATTAAATATATATATTTTTTTAATTTATTTTTATTTAATTATTTTTATTAAACACAAAACTTTATTCTTTAAACTTTACTAATAAATACTGAATCCCTAACACCCAGAATCCTTAGCTCCCAGAATCCTTAGCACCCAGAATCCTTAAACCTGAAGGCAGAAATGTAGAAATGTAAACCCCGGGTTGCAGCCAATCAGCTGCTTCCTCTGGTCCTCTTCAACCAATCAGAACCTTCCACCAGATTCCCTCACTGGAAGATGGAACGTTGCAGATTTCAGTCTCGCAGCGCAGGTAGCTCCCCCCTCACTGACCCACGGCTCCCCGGGCCTCTGTGAAAAGCAAGCCCCGCGCTAGGTTTATACTCACAGCGCAGGTAGCTCCCCCCTCACTGACCCACGGCTCCCCGGGCCTCTGTGAAAAGCAAGCCCCGCGCTAGGTTTATACTCACAGCAGGTAGCTCCACCCTCACTGACCCACGGCTCCCCGGGCCTCTGTGAAAAGCAAGCCCCGCGCTAGGTTTATACTCACAGCAGGTAGCTCCACCCTCACTGACCCACGACTCCCCGGGCCTCTGTGAAAAGCAAGCCCCGCGCTAGATTTATACTCACAGCAGGTAGCTCCACCCTCTCTCTCCAACGGCTCCCCGGGCCTCTGTGAAAAGCAAGCCCCGCGCTAGATTTATACTCACAGCAGGTAGCTCCACCCTCTCTCTCCAACGGCTCCCCGGGCCTCTCATTTCGGGACAGATTGACACTATGTTTACAGATGAGGGCGCGTTTGGCAGATGAGTGAAGTAAGTGACAGAGGCGAAAGAAAATAAGGAGATAAAAGGGTGTGAGATAAGGAGAGAGGAATGTATATGTGCAGCTTTAAGGGACATTGGTCAGGTAGCATTTGGAGTATTGCATACAGTTCTGGTCATTCCATTACAGGACTGATGTGGAGGATTTGGGGAAGGTGCAGATGGTTTACCAGAATGGTTTAAAAACAAGGAACAGCGGATGCTGTTTACAAAAAAGGGCATAAAAGGCTGGAGTAGCTCGGTGGGACAGGCAGCATCTCTGGAATGGAGGAATGGGTGACATTTCTGGTCGAGACTGAAGAGGGTCTTGACCCGAAACATTACCATTCCGTCAAGCATTTTGTGTCCAGCTAAAACAGCGCCTATCTATCCACGTGGCCGTGTGCCAGCAGGCTGGAAGAGCGGGCAAAGGCCTTGCCACAGAGCGGGCTGGTGAAGGGGCGCTGGCCGGTGGGGTCTCGCCGATGTGGTCAAAGCGGGTGAAGCCCTTACCACAGGACCGGCTGGGGAAGGGACACTCACCGCTGTGGGTACGCCGGTGCTGCCACAGGCTGGACAAGCTGGTAACATAGAAACATAGAAATTAGGTGCAGGAGTAGGCCATTTGGCCCTTCGAGCCTGCACCACCATTCAATATGATCATGGCTGATCATCCAACTCAGTATCCCGTACCTGCCTTCTCTCCATACCCTCTGATCCCCTTAGCCCACAAGGGCCACATCTAACTCCCTCTTAAATATAGCCAATGAACTGGCCTCAACTACCTTCTGTGGCAGAGAGTTCCAGAGACCACCACTCTCTGTGTGAAAAAATTCCTTCTCATCTCGGTCCTAAAGGATTTCCCCTTATCCTTAAGCTGTGACCCGTTGTCCTGGAACTCCCCAACATCGGGAACAATCTTCCTGCATCTAGCCTGTCCAACCCGTAAAACCTTTGTCACACTCAGTGCACACAAAAGGTCTCTCTCCGGTGTGCAACCGCTGGTGCTCCCGCAGCCCCCATGCACTCTTGTCACAGTGGGAGCAGCTGCTCGCCGCCGTGGGCCCGCCGGTGCTGCCGCAACCCCCGTGAGCTGCCAAACTTCACACCACAGTACGGGCAGTCATAGGGCTGGCCACTGGTGTGCACTCGCTGGTGACACAGGGCGTGGGAAGCCATGGCAAAGCGCTCTCCACACACCGGGCTGGGGAAGGGGCGGTTGATGGCATGCACCCGCTGGTGGGACAGCAGCCTGGAGGAGCTGGTGAAGCCCTTGCCGCACTGGGCACAGGGGAAGGGGCACTCGCCAGTGTGGGTGCGCTGGTGCATCAGCAGGGTGCCAGAGCGGGTGAAGCCCTTGCCGCACTGTGCGCAGGTGTAAAGGGCGCTCGCCGGCGTGGGTGTGCTGGTGCACCATCAGGTGACTGGACTGGGTGAAGCCCTTGTCAACTGGGCGCAAGTGAAGGGGCACTCGCCGGTGTGGGTGCGCTCGTGCTCCAGCAGGCTGTCGGAGCGGGTGAAGCCCTTGCCACACTTGCTGCAGGTGTAGGGGCACTTGGCAGTGTGGGTGCGCTGGTTGGACTGGGTGAAGCCTTTGCCGCAGTCGCTGCAGGTGCCCTCGCCGGTGGATCTCCAGCAGGCAGGGCTTCTGCTAGGCCTTGCCCCACACGTCGCACTCATAACACTTCTCCTTGTTGTGCCCCGTCATGTAGTCCTCCACCGACGCTCAGTCCCTCAAAGCTCAGCCACACTCTGAGTAGATGGTGGGGGGGGGGGGGGCTTACCGGAACCTTGACCACCCTCAATGGCCGCTCACATCCCCGTCTCTCCGTCCACAGCAACGGCTCCTAAACCCTGCAGGAGGGGAACACAGAGGGTCAACAAGCTGGCAAACAGGACATTACTAGCACATATTGGCTGAGGAAACCATTATATAATTCTGCACGGCACAGTGGTGCAGTGGTACAGTTGCTGCCTCACTGACAGAGACCGGGCTCGATCTTCACTACGGGTGCTGTCTGTGTGGAGTTTGTACGTTCTCCCCTTGCTGCGTGGGTTTTTACTACGGGTGCTCCGGTTTCCTCCAACATTTCAAAGCCGTTCAGGGTTGTAGATTAATTGGACTCTGCAAAATTGTTAAATTGTCCCTAATGTGCGTGGGATAGTACAAGTGTACGGGGTGATCGCTGGTCGGCACACACGCCGCGGGCCGAGAGACCTGTTTCCGCGCTGCATCTCTCTAAACTAAACTAAACCAAAGGAATGACCAAAACGTCACCCATTCCTTCTCTCCACAGATGCTGCCTGACACGCTGAGTTACTCCAACACTTTGTGTCTTTTCCACAGATGCTGCCTGACCCGCTGAGTTACACCTGACCAATGTCCCTTAAAGCTGCACATATACATTCCTCTCACTCCCCTCTCCCCCCACTGGTACACAAATTCTCTCCACCCCACCCTCTTGTGCCCCCCTCCTCTCTCTCACACACTCCCTCTCTCGCTCCCTGTCTCTCACACACTCCATCGGCACCCCTTCCCTCCAGTGCCTTTCCCCGGGCAGAAATAATTAACTTCCCCCCTCCCCACGCCTCCTCTGTCCCTCTCCCACACACCCTCTCACTGTCCCTCTCTCTCACACGCACACACTCCCTCTCTCTGCCACACGCACCCCTCTTGCTGCCTCTCACACAGCCTCTCTCTTGCTCTCTCACACTGCCTCTCACACACATACACAAACGCTCCCCCTCTCTCTCACACACACATTTTCATACACGCTCTTTCACACACACGCTCTCTCTCCTTGTATGTAGACTAGGCGTGTATTTCACCCCACACTTACACTCAGTCCGCCAAGGCCTGCTGGATCTCCCAGTTGCCAACCATTTTAACTCCCCTTCCCACTCCCACACTGATCTTTCTGTCCTGGGCCTCCTCCATTGCCAGAGTGAGGTTGAAAGAGCAAATAGTCAAATCTAAAATGGAGTCGTTCTTCTACAAAAGCATGGTCTAGTAGAACAAAAGAATGGCTCGGTGGCAGGTCTGAATGACTTTGCAAATTATATGGAACACAACATAGAGGACAGGTTGTCTTTCTCTTGTGGTCACGCCCCTCCCCGCGCAAGTACGCTCGTGCCACGTCTCCCGCAGCTGGACCCCCACAAAAGAAGTCCACTCGCGGCCTCACTCGTGCCCACGCCCGCCCGCTCCAAACCCCCCCCCCATTCTTCAAAATGCGCAGAAAGAACGAGCGTCCTGCAGATCGGGAGGTCACCGGAGGTCACCGGCTTGCTTCTGATTCCTCTCCGTCTCTCCCGCCCTGTGGGGAACCTGCCCCCCGGTGCAGCAAATGAAGTCACGCCCCTCCCTCCCTCCCTCCCTCCCTCCCGCTGCAAATCCAATGCGCTACTAGTCCTTTGGAAAAAACCTTGCGATCCCCCCACCTCGCCTCTCTCTCTCTCTCCCCCCTCCTCTCTCACCCCACCTCTCTCTCCCCCCTCTCTCTCCCACCCCTCCCTCCCCCCTCTCTGTCCCCCCTCTCTGTCCCCCCTCTCTCTCTCCCTCTCTCCCTCCCTCTCTCCCTCCTATCTCTCTCTACTATCTCTTTTGCCCCCCTATCTCTCTCTCCCCTATATCTCTCTCCCCCTATGTCTCTCTCCTCTATCTCTCTCTCCCCATTTCTCTCTCGCCCCATCTCTCTCTCTCTCTCCCTCCCTCTCTCTCCCATCTCTCTCTCTCACAGCCCCCTCTTTCTCTCCCCCTCTCCCCTCTCTCTCTCTCCCTCTCCCCTCTCCCCCACCCCCCTGCCCTCCCTAAAACTCCTTCTCCCCACCACCCCTCCCCTACCCCCTTCCCTTCCCCCTCTCAGCCCCCCTCTCCCTCTCTCCCTCCTCTCCTACCCTGTCTCCTCCCATCCCTCTCTCCCCACACTCCATCTCCTCCTCCCCTCCACCCCTCCACCCCCCTCTCCCTCTGTCTCTTGCCCTTCTGTCTCTGCCCCCCTCTCTCTATCTCTCCTCATTCTCTCTCTGCCCTCACACTCTTACCCCCCCCCCCCTCTAGAGGCGCCTGCAAGTTGGGGGCTATGCATCAGTGGATAGGGCGGTTTTGGTGTAAAAGGAGCAAATTAATAATATTAATATAATATCAAGTGGGGGTAGTTAGCGTGTGTGTGGGGGGGGTGGTTAGCACGTGTGACATCACATGCTACCCCCCCCAGCACCCCCCCCCCAAACCGCACCCCGTGTTGGAGGAACAGTCCCAACGGGTCTACACTTGGTCTAGTTCTCTTTTAAATTTGACTGCTTTCTGTTTTTTTTAAATTTCCATTTTTAATTTACGGACCAAACTTGACCTAATTAAATTCTTTCACAGGGAGGTCAGGGTAAACTTGCTTTATTTGTTACATAAGGCACAACTACTTCAAAATCGTCTTTAAAAAAAACACTTTAAAATGCCTAAGAAGGAACTGCAGATGCTGCAAAATCGAAGGGAGACAAAAATGATGGAGAAACTCATCGGGAGAGGCAGCAGCAGGGCTCTCACACCTTTTTTTCCCTGTTGCCAACCTTGGCAGCTTTTTAGGGTTACACAAAAAGCTGGAGAAACTCAGCGGGTGCAGCAGCATCTAAGGAGCGAAGGAGATAGGCGACGTTTCGGGTCGAGACCCTTCTTCAGACTGGTCAGGGATCAGGGAAACGAAAGATATAAACAGTGATGTGGAGAGATAAGGAACAATGAGTGAAAGATATGCAAAAAAGTATTGGTGACAAAGGAAGCAGGCCATTGTAAGCTGTTTGTGGTGTGAAAATGAGAAGCTAGTGCGACTGGGGAGGGGAGGGGGAGATGGAGAAGGAATGTCAGGGCCAGAGGGCTGAGGGAGGGGTGGGGGGGAGGCAGTCTGGGTTAACAGAATTGAGAAAATTCAATGTTTAAGCCCAGAGGATGCAGACTCCCCAAGCGGAATATGAGGTGCTGTTCCTCCAACTTGCGGTGTTGATCACTCTGGCCGTGGAGGAGGCCCAGGACCGAGAGGTCGGATACGCAGTGGGAGGGGGAGTTGAAGTGCTGAGCCACCGGGAGGTCGGGTTGGTTATTGCGGACCGAGCGGAGGTGTTCGGCGAAACGATCGCCCAGCCTCCGCTTGGTCTCACCGATGTAGATCAGCTGGCATCTGGAGCAACGGATGCAGTAGATGAGGTTGGAGGAGGTGCAGGTGAACCTCTGTCGGACTTGGAATGACTGCTTGGGTCCCTGAAAGGAGTGGATGGGGGAGGTGAAGGGACAAGTGTAGCATCTCTTGCGGTTGCAAGGGAAAGTGCCCGGGGAAGGAGTGGAGCGGGAGGGAAGGGAAGAATTGACGAGGGAGTTGCGGAGGGAGCGGTCTTTGCGGAAGGCAGACAGGGGGGGAGATGGGAAGATGTGGCGAGTGGAGGGGTCACGTTGGAGGTGACGAAACTGGCGGAGGACCATCTGTTGTGAGCTTTTTAAGTTGCCAAACAATATTTTAGGTGGTCATTTAAGACGGTTTGCATGAAGCGTGCGATAATGTGCTCGGACGAAGTGCGTAGTTACCAGTCGGAATTATGCTCAATAAAGCATTCACATATTATTTCTGCTTCAAATAAAGTCACAAACTAAACATATTCACCAATCAAGACATGATATAAAGCACAATGACATGCAGCAAAATTATAATACAGTATCTCAACTCTTTTTACACGTTGCAATTAATGCAATTTCTATTAGTTCTTTCCACTAACAAACAAAAATGTGGTTGGATTATTCAACGTATGATCAACCTGTGTCAATAAATCCTGGACCATGGTAATATATATGCATAACCATGCACACTACAGATTGATGCAAGCATGTTTTCTATGAAGGACTGAAAATTACCATGACCTGGCCATAGCATGGGTCGTTATTGCTATTGGTACAGAAACACTCTCGCTTCCCACATAATTTATCCACAACAAAATATACAGGTTGCAAGGAAATTTCTAACAACATTTTTTGATAATAGCTGTTAAAACCAACTATACCCATCTGACAGATTAAACATTACACTAACTGACAAGAGATGGCCAAAGGACATAACTGCAGCAAATGTTCTTTTGGTAAAATGTTTAAAGGTGTCAAAACGCCACATTACTGGACATTCAGATTAGATGTACATGTTGTGAACAGCAATGAAGATACCCAGTTTGTACGCACCAGATTAAAAAAAATTATTGATAAACGCTGTTTCCATCATTCCCACTTCAGAATTAACGTTAAAATTCCAACTGAAATATCTCCTGACCAAATTTGTGATGTATATGACCAACTGTAGAAGTAAAACCTGGATAAATCCAACGTATAGTTGTGAATGTTGCTCATTAAATAACTACAGCACTGATACTCCATATTAAGAGCATTGATTTGCCGTTTAAAATTAATTCTGTAATAACGTGTCAACGGTAGCAGTGACAATCGGATACTGCGGTTTTAATGTTTCATGTGTTCACAATTTAATTAATCCATCTTTAAGGAATAAAACAAATTATAACATTGGGAATTAAAACACATTTGATTACATTCCGTTATCAAACATAGTCAATGTTCGCTCTGAAGACATTTCCAGCACAGTAGGGTCAGGGAGGGGGGGGGGGGGTGTGTGTGTGAATCAGTATGGGGTGGATAGACAGCGGGGGGGGGGTGTGTGAATCAGTATGGGGTGGATAGACAGCGGGGGGGGGGGGTGTGTGAATCAGTATGGGGTGGATAGACAGCGGGGGGGGGGGGGGTTGAGAAGGCAATCGGTGAGGAATGGATGGATTGAGGCAGGTGAATTAGTGCGTGTTGGTTGGAGTATGTAAAATTGTGAGGGGAGAGCACGGGGGATGTCAGTGGTGTTGAATGGGGGATCAGTACGGGATAGATGGGGGGATTGAGTGCAGGATGACTGGGAAGATCGGTACAGGATGAATGAGGGAATCAGTATAGGATGAATAGGAGTGGATCAGTACAGGATGAATGGGTGGTTCAGTACAGGATGGATGGGGTAGGAAAAAGTACTGGAGAAACTCAGCAGGTGAGGCAGCATCTATGGAGCGAAGGAAATAGGCAACGTTTCGTGTCAAGGTCCTTCTTCAGACTGTTCCCCCAATTC